>UXGC01000233.1:0-205078 GCA_900480045.1 Eurytoma adleriae
TGGCCGAGTGGTTAAGGCGTCTGACTAGAAATCAGATTCCCTCTGGGAGCGTAGGTTCGAGTCCTACCGACTGCGAAGTTCGTTTTTTTGCAAAAATTTCAAAATGTTATTGGTATGAACAATTTTTGGTTACTGCCTTTATTTTGCGACTTATTTTTAAAGTATAGGTATTGAAAATACTTCAACTACAGCAACGATACTATAACAAAAAGTTTGTTTACATTAATTTTATTCGGAATTACCTTAATAACATAGTTTTAAATTTTACTATTTGTGCAAAACTTATCAGCTCTAAAAGTAAACTCTGCTTGCCCTCGCCATAGAGTCAATGAAATCACCTGTTTTTGAAAAATGATGGATGTTGAGCAAACCGTTTTATTATTCGCGGGAATATTCCATTGATTTAACGGGTACATAAGATTAACAAACCCGTTAATATTTAATTTGCATAAAAGTTGGACGGCCGGGGTCGTTGTTATTTGAACCTCTCGAGGGGAATTAAATTCCGTTATCTCTTGTGAATCGCTGTCATCCTGTGACGCTAAGTGCAATTTGAAAAATCAAATCATACGGAGCCGCACCAAAAATGATAAAAAACGCATCGTCGAGTGGACTCAGAAATTGAGCTGATTTATAGTATTTACGCTAAACTTCTCATGCCTCCGTCAAACTTTGCCGAGTGGAGATGCTGTGATTTATGCGCGACGCGCGTTGCACCGGCGCCGCGCGGCATTTAGATTTTTAACACCGCTGTCGTCGTCATCCGTATTTTCGTCGCTCCCGCGAGCTTTTTCCCTTTTGCGCAACGAGCTTTCGAGCGTCCAACAATAGTCCGGCGGACAATTACGCTATTGGCGTGTGTCGCAGCTTTCATATACGCAAGCGCGCACTCCCGTCCGCGCTTCCTCCCTCATCTCCTCTCATTAAAATGTTGCAAATAAGGCCACTGCCAGATCGTGAGAGCGATATTTCAGTGCAGCGATTGACTGCCCCCCGAGAGCCGCCGCACTGGCTGCCGGGTCTCCCGACGCACGCGCGAAAAAAGCATGAAAAAAAAAGACTTAAAATCGAGTACACATTCAATAAGGAAGTTTAGTGAATCACGAGCGAAGCGTCGATCTTCGTTGGCTCGGACAATCGAAGTTTAAAAAATAATCGGACGGAAGCGACGTACGTATTTGCGCGTTATCGAAAGTTCGTGGTGGTCGGCCAATCACCGAGCGAAAGGGGACGCGCGCGAAAAAAAACACATCGATTCGCCGCGAGCCCCTCGGGCGCCTTAATCGGCTGAATTAGCGCGGGAGGGAGTTTAAAAAAGAGCGAGGGCAGGATCGGTGTCGCGCCCCTTCGGTGCACACTCTGCAGCGGCGCGTCACGTGCGCGTGTCAGCGTCCACGTGCCGCCGTCACGGGAGCAGCATCTACTTAAGCTCTCCATCTCGGAAAATTTTCCTCCTGCGATAAGAGCGCGCCTCCCTCCCCCCCGCGCGGGCGATACGGACGCGTCACCGGGGCTCGCGCGATTATCTTTGTTTGCCCGCGAGCGCGCCTCTAAAACAGCGCCCGAGATTTTCGGCCAGTGATCGAGCGAGTATCTGGGAATCCGCCTTATCTGCCTAAAATTGCAGCTTACATGCCATGCGAGACTATTGAGCTCTTTTGATTGATTTTGATGAGTAACTTGATAAGTGATTATGAGTTAAAGGTTCGTTGTGATTAGATATGTATTATTTGATGAAAATAAATTTTTTTATTATTAGGTACATATGCATCTTTAATTAGCCTTATGTTTTACCCGCTTAATGAATACGTAAAAGTAGCAAATATTTTTCTTAAATCGTACGAGAGTAGGTACACACTTAGTAAGAGATGAGAGAATAAATCGTGTAATAAAAATTTAATGATTCAATATATGATCAGGCAAGAGTCACGTGTCAGTAAGGTGTAATTACTGTGTCGAACTGTCTACCAAGTTGGATTTCTTAATAATCACTCTGATTCATCAAATTAGAATTTTTTTTTTCATTTTTCTGAGTACTTTATGGGTCCTCGATTTATACAGTGCTCTTGAGACACTGAGCAAATTTCGTTTCGCAACGCGAACATCGTATCCGTAGTCTTTGTTGTGTGCTCTAGGCAAACCCAATATTCGTTAGCTAGTTGAGTGGCACGCGAGCACGAGAAAGCGATAAAAAACTCGTTAATGTCATAATTTATATAAATTTATGGAGAATTTAAATTTTAATGAGATGTTAGATAGTAATTCTGATTAAATGATATAAATTATTATAAAGAATAAAGAATTTTTCAACTTTTTCCTTTGAATAATAAAATTTAAGGAAAATTGTGAAATTTACCGTATACACATACTTCGTATTACTTAGTAATTAAGCGTTAAGCAGGAAAGAAGTGCCCATTACCGACTGCACATAGTATATGGCCAACTTTATGTTTCGAGTTTCTGTCACCGGGTGATCACATTTGCATTTGGTCAATTCGTATTTTTTATAATTTCTTGTCAAGGAAGTTTCCATTCTTTAGTGAAACTAAGTAGACTGCAGTTTCAGTCAAAAGTTGTATTTTTCTGATTGGTTTTTGATTTGTAGGTAAATTAAACTTTGTCTCCGAAAAGCTAAATAGGCCCATGCTGATCAAAGCATTTTTTATTAAACTCAAATTAGATTCCAAAATGAAAAATGATAATTACTTATCCTGATAAAGTTAATTCTAATTTGCATATATAATCTTCCTCTATTGCATAAACGAAATTATGCAACAGACTTCACAATCCTATTGTTATCGCTATTCTTCCCTCTCCTAGTTCTCATTCAGTCTGCATATCAAATCAATTCCATTAATCATCGATTCGAAAAAAAATTATCCAGCTAAAAATAAAATCGGTGAATATCTCTGCTCGCGACAATCCCCCCCGTTACCAAATGAGAAGAGAAAAGAAAAACAAACGGCGCGCATGTGACACCTGCCGTCCGCCGACTAATCCCGCAGCCTCGTCGTCGGGGCGTTGATTGGAAATAAATTTTCCGAAGCGATACGGGCTATACCTGGTCTCGGCGGTGGTCACGTGATCGCCGCGAGACGGAGGCTCGCTCGTAGCCGCCTCACGTTTTTCCTACTTGCCGGATGCGCGCGAGTCAATATTTGCGCCGCGATAAACCTCCGCCTCGGGCGCGCATCCACCTCCGCGGTTTTTTTTTCATCAACGAGCGAACACGTGAAATTCACGCCTTATCCACGGAATTATTCCTGCTTTGCCCCGCCGCTCTTCCTACATTTTCCGCTTGGACGTGACGCCGTTTGGCGTTCAACGATCTCATCGCCGCGACGGCAGATTTTGCGATCTTGCGCAAAGTTTTTTGATGACGCGAATCTGATGTCTGATGGTTATCGGCTAGATTTATCGAAGTTATTAATCACGAGTGTCGCAATCTCACTGGGATTCGAAGTTTAAAAGAAGTAACTTGATTGAAATTATTTTATAGTTTATTTATTTTTGATAAATACATCAATATGTTACGGCAGTTGTATTAATTTTTCATATGTCCTCATTTTCAGCGAATGTCTAAATTTTATTCGAGTCGTGACACGTGTATGTTGTACAATAAAAATGGCGTAATTTAAATCTTTACACTTTTGCAAATATGGGTTTCTTTTTATTATCGGTATTACGAATTTTATAGCGATTTCAGCCGTACATCCCCATTCGCAGATACAATTGAAACGTTGTTTGCTTTATCAATACACATAGCGTTGGAAATTTTCATATCATCTCCAACATAAATAGCTGGGGATAACAAGTCATAATTATGGCTGTAACCGTAGCGTGCAAATTTAATTTTTTTCCATTGCAGCATCTAATTTTAGATGAGCGATTAATTCGCAAACTAAAATAGTATCGTAAAAATAAGGTACGCGTCTCAAATAAACTATCGATTCATTTTTCCTTATCAATTTGAACTCTTAAAAACACACTAGCAATGAGAAGCAAGGTCAAATAGAAAAACGTGGATTAGCACGTGTTTCGAATTCATCAGAGGTTCCCAAGGGCTCGCTCGTGCGGAAACGCATGCTGCTTACGTCGAGAAGAACCGCGAGCTTTAGGAGCGTAATAAGCTGGTTTCGGAGGTGTAGCCCTCGGGGCTTGCGCAAGAGTCGGAAATGATAAAAGCCGGAGGCGATGACGGTTTCGTAGCACGTGCTGCGCCAAGTGAAATGAGAGGCTCGCCGCGCGACCGTACACGTGCGCCGCATTCGCCACTCGGCCGTTTGCACTTTAGCCGTATGTGCGTCGAGTCTTTTTTCGGCCTACACTTCGTTTCTCACATTCGTGTGATTGTTGAAAAAAAAATTTTAACAAAAAAAAAAATTGTACGAAGGTACGTTGTTATGACGTTGAGTAAAACGAATTGATGGACGTGCGCTCGTGTGCAGAAGAATTCGGGTACTTTGTTTTCTCCGAGTTTTCATTGATTTAATCAGTCTTGGGAAAGTTACTAAATGGACGTTCGTTGTCGACTGGAAAAGTTCCGGCGGCGGAAAATTTTGAAGCGCTCAGGATTAGGGCTTGGGATAATCCCCCTGCAATAAACGCCTCTACCTGGCACGGTTCAATCCCTTATTTTATGAAACATCAGGTCAGTAGTAGGCTGAGAAAAACCGGCTCGAACAAGCGCCATATTTAAGTATTCTTCTAAATACGCTAAACATTCTTTAGTTAAGAGGTACGTTGTTTCTTGAAGTGATTTATGTTTTTCCTCAAGTTTCATCATTACCTGAACATTCTGCTTAAAAGATTGTTAGTTAACTATCGTGTTGGTTGAAAATCTATAATTCATTTAAATGACTTGTAAAAATTTTCCGATCGGTGAAAAATCATGCAGTCGTGACGATCGTTCGATTAACTCACTCGAAATCAAATCGAATGAATCTACATGTTGAAAACAATACTTTTTCGACTCATCCTAAAAGATATTAAAAGAAAAAACAGAAATGTTTTATCAGAAACTCTTCGTAATACTAAGGCAGCGGCATCGCTGAAAACTCGAAGCAAACATCAGAAAATCTTCGTCAAACTTGAAAAACGAAAAAAGAGATGCGTTAAGAAGAGCGAAGTGAGGGGAAGAAGAAGTCGACCGACGGCAGAGATAAAAAGCGGAGGGCAAACAATATCTTTTTGCCGATGGGGAGCGAGATCCAATATTTGCGAAGACGGGGCGAAGTTTCCATTGGCTTGAGGCGATCCCCCCACGCGGGGGCGGCGGGGGAGGCGGGCAGGCGGGAGGGAGGAACCGCCGAATTGACGCTGGCACGACAATTGAACGGCGTCGGCGACGGCCAGGCAAATAAGCTGCGCGCGCAAGCTCTTCTCTCTCTCTTTTCGGCGGGAGGGGGCCGGGGTGGTTCTGCTGCCGGCCGCGCGCCTCCTCTCCCTCGGCCAGGCCTTATATATGACGTCACCCCGGAGTAGGTCGCGACACATACACACCAGCGGCCAGCTGACACGAGCCTCTCCGGCGCGCCGTGTCCCTCCTGCTCCGCAGAGTCAGCAGAAAGCGTCCAGGACGCGGAGTCACTTCCGAGTGCGGCAGCCGCAATTTTTAGCTTCGCCAGGTACGAGCCTCCCGGGTGCTGTACGAGCCTCGCCACCCGACGCTTCGATCCGCACTTTCCCACGTTTTTTCCCTCGTGAGTATATGAGTTTGCATTGCGATATCGGACCTAAGGAGTCAGCTTGACTGACGAGCTGCGTCGGTGATTTTTAGTGCTTAGAGGAAATTATTGCTTACGCGCGGTGTTCATTGCGCCAATGCTTTTTTTTCTTTCTATCAACACGTGTCCATTTACTTCTTGGTCGCTTTTTAGTGCTTCGACGTTCGTTTTTAACGAAATAAAAGTGCAGTTTTTCAGTTACTTAGGGACTTGCTAATTGACAAGTGTCGAGCTGCATCACTGTTTACTTGTACTACTTGCAAGTATTTTTGGCTTGTTTACGATTTTGCCAAAATATCTGAACATGCGCAGTTTCTTATTTTTCTGGTTAAAATATAATTTTTGGATCGCATTATACAGAGTATTTTTCGCCAGATGTTGAACTTCTTCGTCTACTCTGAGTTCGCGCAAAAACTGTTGAGGTGCAAGGTGCTTGAACCATCGATCGTTCGTGTATTTCAAGGTCGCACGTGTTTCATGGCTGCCCTAGCTTTTTTCTGTTTTGAAATTTCATATCACTTCGTTATGCATTTTCGTATAAATGCAATAAAATTTCTAATTTAATGCGCAATAATTATCTTACTTAATAATGCAATAATCATTAATTAGATAACCGCGTATCATTAAAAAAACATGATTTTTAACTGATAAGAAAAAAAACTTTTTAAAGAAAATTCTATTTTAATGAAATTCTAATATTTCCATTAAGTTATAAAAATGTTCGTGTAAGAGACTTGAAACTGCTTTAAAAATTCAGTATTTTTTTTTAAACTTCTAATGCTTCGATGTATACGTCTAATAAAGTTTTCCGCAACATCACGTGCGTTCACTAGGTCTGAGAATCGTCCAAAAAACGCGGGGGTCGACGAAAGCAACTAGATTTGACCGGTTCTTGACGATTGCCGCGACTCATTCGAATTTTCCACGGACTCATCCATAGCAGGCCGACGACCCACGAGCGCACGATTTTGATAACGTTTTTGCGCAACTGAACGATCGAGCTTCCCTACTTTTCTTTATCAAATTGCACGATAAGCTCGGATCTGGCCCGGCGCGCGCGTACGTTAATTTTAGCCTTTGTCTGAGGAAAATCTTTTTTTATTGGCAGGCCGCGACTATTTCTGCCTTATCTGCGATAAGTCATATTTTAATCTAGATTAATCCATTTCTTAATTTTTTTTCAGTTCATTCTTAAACAAATCCTACATCATGGCTGAAAAATTGGAGCAAATGCCCAAGAATGAGACTATCAAGCTTAGGGAGAGATTCATTGGGTAAGTGTTATACATATAAATAAAATTTAAAAATTTTTCAAGAAATCGTGATGACAAGTAGACATCTTTTTAATAATTCATAATAACGGGAACTGTCAATGTTAAATCAACCGTTATATTGAGAAGAAAATTTCTTATCTAAAACTACGTATTATTTGCATTCAGAATTCGATTTAAATCCGCGAGGTATCTATTGGCGCCAGGCGCCTGCTCGCACTATCAGCAAGTTTTAAAGCAGCATTTATCTCGCGCGTTTAATCGCGTGATATTTTTTTAAGTCGAATTGTTAGCTACTTATCTCGCACGATGTTGTACCAAATCTCGTATTTCAATATTATTCTATTTGCCAACTGTGAAGTAGTTGCGTTTGCGTCAACCGTCGCTATTTATCACTAACTATCTGCTCTAGGATTTATGATAAAATCTAGCGCTAACAAATCACAAAATGATAAAATCTTATTGATAATAAAAGCGCAATCCACTATGTTTTTATCTGATTTGAACGAATATTAGAAATGATATAAATCGATCATTTTTATTATCCTGTAAAAGATCGCGCGAAAACTATAACTTGCGTAATCGATCAGTGATTAAAAACAATTGTAAAATAATGCTTTGAGTACACTGACACTTTTGTTTTTAAAAGAGTATTCCTCGCTACGCACCGTTTTACTTAATAAAAAGATGTTATTGAAAAAGATTTTCAATGAATAAACTTTTTCAATGAAGCAATGAAACAATCTTAGTCTGTCAATAAATACCGTGAAATATTTTCAATTGTTTTATGTAACTAGATTTTTCCAATGGTTATGTAGTTTACGATAAAACAATTTAGTTCAGCGATTCAATTACTAAGCTCGATGTTTGCCTCTCTTATCCAAATATCGAATGCAGTTGATTGTTGAAAATCGCAGAAAAATAGAAAGAAATCGCTCGACTCTGCAGTTTACGATAAATCCCCGAGTATGCTCTGGAGAAAGCTCTAAATTAGAAGAAGCCTCGGTTAAATTTGGCTAAAGTCTGATAAAATTTGAACCCTCATGACCGTAAAAATTAAATGAAGCCAAAGATTTGGATTTTGGCTTGATTAATTCATTCATTTTAAATTTTAATAAAAAATTTTGTTCATTACGCGTTTAGGCTGCTTTAAAAAATGTAAGTTAAAAATAGATTTCCGGAAGTAATCAACACGTTTTTCGGTTAAAAATTAGAAAAAAGACGTTTATTTTGAAAAAACAGTCAACAACTAATTTCGACATTCAAGCAATATTTTATATACAAGGGAAAAGAAATAAAAGAAAGTCTACTTGTCACACCCCCGCAAAAAATAAGTTTCACCTACATTACGTAGAGAAGCGCGGCTGCCCTTGTGCCGGCGCGCGCTGCCGGCCTCGACA
The DNA here is from genome assembly GCA_900480045.1 of Eurytoma adleriae. Classification (NCBI taxonomy): domain Eukaryota; kingdom Metazoa; phylum Arthropoda; class Insecta; order Hymenoptera; family Eurytomidae; genus Eurytoma; species Eurytoma adleriae. The sequence goes on from UXGC01000233.1 coordinate 8,398, forward strand.
TTGACCGAGAAACCGTTTCTGTCCACAGAGAGTCGTGCACGCTCTTCTACAAGTCGAACCCGCTGAAGATCGTCAAGGCCAAAGGCCAGTACATGTACGACGAGAGGGGCGAGGAGTATCTCGACTGCATCAACAACGTCGCTCACGGTAAGCCTCGCAATTTCCCCTTTGCCAATTTCGCATTAGCGTGCGTCGGTGCTCCTCCTTTTGCTCATTCTGTATTATCGACTTTACCGACGCGCCGTTCTCGAGCTTTTTCGCGCTGCGAGCTTGAGTCGCTTCGAACGATTATGTATATATAGACCGATGATTCGTTGAACCGCGAGATTGACTTTGTTTACCGCTACTGCGACGTTACGAAACTTCTCTAAATTTTTTTTTGCGCGAGAGCAGACTGGACTTTTAGTGATTCGTTTGCAATTTTAACGCGTACGAGATTTTCACTAGAAAAATGTCGAGAGTTGATGATTTACTTTTTCCTGTTTTTAATGTCAATTGCAACTTCCGAAGGGAAAACACATCGGATTCATTCATTATATCTTGCAACTGATATTTTTGTTTAGTCTAAAAATTAATGAATCAGTTGTCAGTACTATGTGGAATTATGAATGTGAAAGCGTCAGTCGACATAGTACTTATGCCAGCTAATTTTTATCGACACGTGCCGAAACTTATTACGGTCTTATCAGCAGTGCAGACTTTGTGTAAGATTTTCCTTGAACGATTATCGAATAAAAATCAACTAAAATACTGCGCTGCACGTGATCGCTTCGCTCGGAAACAAAGAGAATTCCGTAATAGAAGCGATTATCTATCTCTTTGTGCTCCATTAGCTCGCGCCTAGATTTTCTCGGATACGAAAAATGGCCCTCGATAAGAATGCACTCGACAGATTAGAAAATACGATAGAAAAAAACGTTTTTTCTTGGATTTTGCAGTGGGACACTGTCATCCGGATGTGGTGAAAGCGGGCCAGGAGCAGATGGCCCTTTTATCGACGAACATGCGCTTCCTGCACGACAACATCGTGATCTGCGCGCGACGCCTGACCTCGACCCTCCCGGAGAAGCTGTCGGTGTGCTTCCTCGTGAACTCCGGCAGCGAGGCAAACGATCTGGCCCTCCGCCTTGCCCATACGCACACCGGCAACAAGGACGTCATCACCCTCGACCAGTAAGTTCGCGCCCTTTCAGAAATGTCGATTTAATCGGATATCGCTAAAAAAGCGCTAAGATTTTTTTATCTACTGCGGTAAGGATTGGGATTTTCGAGATAAATAGCAAATTATGCATTTACTGCGAAAAGCGGATGATTCTCGTACGAGTTTAGCGAGGACGTTAAAATGACTAGTGCGAAAATCAGCTTCTAAAAGCACGTAATGCATATGCAATGTTTTAACAGGTTGTTCGCAAAATTCGACAAAGTTAATATTTACTTTAAATTAACTCATATTTTATGTAATAAACAATTAATTAATTAATAAGTGAACATAGCCTAAATTATTAAACTTATTAATCAAACGTACGTAAAGTATTTGTTTTTGTCAGTATTTACTTTATGAACGTTTCGTCAATAATGAGATAATCTAGTGCTAGACTCACCTCACAAAAAGTACAAAAAGTTGAATTTTGCTCCTAGCGTGTTAAAAATACACGTTTGGTTACAACGATTTGAAATTTTTGTAAAAAGTAAAGTAAAAAAATGTAAAATACAAGATGCAAAATCCTAATTGCTCAGCGCACGCAGTGTCTAAGGCGAAAAGTTAGCGCAAGATCCATATCCTCGGTGGTTATCCTCGCCAGAGCCTGGAGCAAGTTGGTAGAACACAGCCCTTATCCCGTCGCACGCACGGCATAAAGCTTTAGCCTGTGTACACGCGAGCCCGAGCTTCTGCTTGCTTAAGTGAGTTAGGTGGATGCCTTGGAAAACTCGCGACTTAAGCGCGACTATCCCGCGTACTTACTTACCCGTGGCATCGACCGTCAGCGTAAGATTCTCGTTTGAAGTCAAGGCACTCGCACGCTACTTTATTTGTTTTTTTTTTTTATTTTTTTCTTTTTAGATGCATGGCGCATTATTTTGAAATACGCTTAAGCTTTCGCCCCTCTGCCGCCGTTGCTTTTGTGGTTGGATCCTGGATGTTCGATTCTCTTTTATACAGACGTCGAGGCTGCGGGAATGGCCTTTCTACACTTGACGCTTGCGTATATATGTGTGCTTATTTTTCTTTTTTTCAGCGCCCTTAAGAGCTTCTGCCGCAAAACCTTCTCTCTTACGATTTTTTTCTTTACATTTCACGTAGATGGTTTGAGGGAGCTGCGCAGGAAAGGCTAAAGTATGTCTTTTAAGACTAGGTGTGCGCTTGATATGCTAAATGTTTTTCTTTATTTCTGCTAGAGGAAAATTAAGGTGGAATATTTAAGTAACTCCGACTGCTATGTAGCTGGTGCTGCCACACTGTCTTTCAATTTTGATGACCTCACCTTTCGATATCCAATATATTTACATAGCTTTTCAGGGCTTATTTGATTTTAGCATGAAATTATAATGGAAATGATAATTTTCAATGAGTAAATGTATTCTTTGTCCATCGATTAATAGTATTAGTTACTTGAAATCGTGTCATAATATGTATCTTGCTAAGTGAACTCAAACGACATAACGTTTAACTATTAAAGGTCGAAATAATGACACTTTTATTGGTTACGTGATATGGCTTAATAGAATTCCATTATTATTTCATAACGTCTTTAATTTGTTTTCCAGCTTTTTATTACTTTGGTATTCTGTTCTATGTATTGCACTGTAAAGCAGCTTTTAATTTTATTTCCATACGATTCGATTGTCCATAAAGTTTGAATATGAATTAAATCGACAGAATCAGTGTCTGATGGACGATTTGGCATTATTTGAAGGAAGCCACGGACTTTCTGGTTTTTTGTCATTTTTTTCAGAGTAAAAAAATTAAAAATATGCTTCCCCTCTGAGGAGCTTATTCTCCCCAAAGTCTCTATTCAAAGGTTACACAGTCATTAATCCAGTCGCTCTACTTTTGCTTGTTTACAGCGTGTCAACGATCGTTTAACAATAAAACACGAAATGGACGTGTTCAAATCTGTGAGATGAGAAATGGATATATCAGCTGCTGGCCTTATTGAAGGGCCAATGAACTTCACGCGATCATCATCGATAAATAGTTATGTCATTTTAGGTGACACTGGACAACGATGTATGTGATGTATTGAAACGCAAACAATGAAAAAAATGTTTTATAGTTGCTCATTTTTTCTGGTCTGAATAATCGATCGTATTGACTTGGACGGAAATGGAATATCACAATGGATCGTGCATAAAGTAATGACTTTGAGTGACGCAATAGATAATTTTTTTCAGCAATTCTTTATGTTTACTTGTTTTTCGAAGGACGTCAAAATTTTGAGTTATCTCGCATTCTCAAATACTCGATGATTCTTTATGCTTTCTAGTAGGGAACTTCTTTTGAGATGGAGACGAAGTTTATATTTCTTTCCTCGCTGCTGATACAGAATTTGAACCATGCAGAGGAAACATGAAATATAATTTACTAATCTCTACAAAATATTACTATTTAATCTAATAAGATTTTTATTTTATACTTACACACGCTTTTGTTGCTCATCGAATTTGTGAATGCGCTAAAGATTCTCAGAAATTGAACCTTGAAAAGCATGACATAAAATTTTTACTACCCTTGTTTTTTAGCGTGGAAGTAAGGTTTTTTTATAGAGTTATTTAAAAAATATGAATATCAAAATTTAGGTTTTTACAGCGGATGACTGTTAATTAAACAATTATAAAGACATTTCAGGCATATTGACTCAATTTTCGTTACAGAACTACGATTACAATTTCTTATTTATTTTTCAAATAATTTTAGTTTTAGTTTAATTTTAAGTTATTCGATTTAATCAGTAAGTTTTTGAAGCTCTTTTTACTAAAATTTTCTTAATTTTATGATTATAGCGCCTATCATGGACACTTGACCTCAATGATTGACATATCGCCATACAAATTCAAGCATATGCCCAATGGAAAGAAGGATCATGTGCACGTTGTGAGTAATCAGTGAATGAATTAAGTGCATTAAAATCATAGATTTAGATTTCTTTTGTTTGATACAAAAATTGTTATGCTCTGCAGGCAGCGTGTCCGGATGTGTACCGAGGAAAATACCGCGACGACGTCTACCCGAACGAAGATCTCGGTGTGAAGTACGCCGATGACGTTAAAGAGATTTGCGATGAAGTAACATCTCAAGGTCGCGGAATTAGCGCTTTCATCGCTGAGAGTCTGATGTCGGTCGGCGGACAAATTCTCCCGCCTGAAAATTACTTTAAAAACGTCTACAAGTAAGCACATTGATAAAACTTCACGGCGATAAGCTTCTTTGACTCATCATTTTCTCGATTGAGACTTTGAAGTTTTCCCGTTTCTATAAGGAAAATTTAAATAAAAAAACTCTTTTTTTAATTTTAACGCAGAAAAATAAGTAAACGTTTTGTGAACGAATTTAATAATTGTTTTTTTAGACATGTACGCGCAGCTGGCGGTCTCTGCATTGCCGATGAAGTCCAGGTCGGTTTCGGCCGCGTTGGTACGCATATGTGGGCCTTCCAACTTTACGGTGAGGACCTTGTACCTGATATTGTCACCGTCGGCAAGCCCATGGGCAATGGTCATCCAGTAGCCGCGGTTATCACCACGCAGGAGATTGCGCGCAGCTTCCGTGACACCGGCATTGAATACTTCAACACGGTAATTATCACAAAATTATTTCCACACTACAAGAAAGTAAAGTTTCATTTAAAAAATGTTATCAGTGCTATCTCAAATGCTCGTCAAGTTTGAAAAATCAGCCTCTAAAAGCAAGTTTATTCCCACACAGTGTTTTATAATTTCGCTAGATTCAGCATAATGGGTGATAGTTGCTTCGCGAAAAAGTATACAGATAATTTTGATATCACGGGACTGCGCGATCCACGTGTATCCAGCGATGTTTATTGTTATCTTATTTACATTTAAAATTCAATTTTATTTAAACTATAAGTTTATTATCCAGTTAAAATTAATTATTTTATGACTCCGAAATATTTATTTATTTAGTGCGACGCCATATACTGAAAAAACTGTGGATCCACGTTTTAGAAAGCCGTTGCCGAAAAAATAGTGTTGGTTTCTCCGGTTAAGAAATGGAATCGCGGGATTCGCAAGCGGCTTTCGCGTTGCTCCACCGTAAAAGACAGAAACGAACGAGCGACGATTCCCACGCTCTACTCGATAGCGGAGTTTTCGCGGCCCCGGGGGAGGACGTCGTTCGCGGTCGCATCGCGCCTCATGTATTATGCATGCCGAGCTTTATTTACGACACGAATATCTGATCATTTATCGCTGTTTAACCGCGAGTTGCGCTCATTTACGAGCGCGTCCCGAGCATCTTCCACTTTTTTTTTATTCAGGAGATGAAGATTTCGATGGCGACGGGAATTACAGCTGTAAATGGAACGCATGGCGAATTTTACGATCTCATAAATTATCTATTACTCTTACGCATAAATTAATTCTGATATATTACTTATTATTTACTGAAAATACGTTCTAGTAAAAATTATACTGTATACGAAAAGGTTCAGTGACTGACATTTTAAAGGAAAATTTTAAAAGGAATTTTTTTGCTTACACACTTTTGTGTGTTTTTGGCGAATATAAAATTAATTAAATACTATACTTGTTGAGCAACGACCGAATAAAAACATTTACTTTGCAGTACGGTGGCAACCCAGTATCGTGCGCAGTGGCTAACGCAGTGATGGAGGTGATCGAGCGCGAAAACCTGCAGGAGCATGCGCTGAAGGTGGGCAACCACCTGCTGTCCGAGCTGCAAAAGCTTGCGAAGCGTCGGCCGATCATCGGCGATGTGCGCGGTGCTGGACTCTTCGTCGGCATCGAACTAGTTCTGGACCGCAAGGCCCGCACCCCAGCCACCGCCGAAGCAAAATACGTCGTCTACCGTATGAAGGAGGAGAAAATCATTGTGAGCAGTGAGGGCCCCGACTACAACATCCTCAAGCTGAAGCCCCCCATGGTGTTCACCATCGACAACGCCAACCAGTTCGTTGCGAAGCTCGACGACATTCTCCAGGAGGTCGAGACATCCGAGGAAGAGGTGAGCCTTTTTTTCTTAATAATTTGGGGATGCAACCGGTGGGAAGTCTTCGAAAGGCGTAACTAATTTGTGAAGAGGTCTCATACTAAGTCATTGATAATAGTTTTATCGAAGCTCTAATTAGTATTTACTACTACAATGACTTTCAATGAAACAGTTAAATGTAGGGTTTTTCGATAAATTCGTCTTATTTTTTTAATTTAAAGATATTTTAATAGCGAAAATGGGATAAATTTTAACGAAATTATTTTGCGTGATTACAGGTACCAAAACAAACTACTTCAATTGAAGTGAAAGCTATGATTACACCAGTTCGGATGGATTTGGAGACGATCCCAGCGAGTGTTAAATCCGTTCTTGTTAAGTCTAGTTAAATTCTGCATTAAGTTGATAAGAGATAACATTAATATTTTAAGATTTCTAAAGTATTATATTCTGAAACAAGTTCTTTTTAAGTTGGAAAATATGAACATTTTAAGTTCATAAAGTTGTAAATAAATTGTAAATATGTGTCTATTTTAATTAGCGTTTACACGGTGATGCAGTTCGATTTTGTAGTTGATAAGTTTTATTATTGTAACTACTGCGAAATGTTTCTATTTTAATCAGAGATGTTGCATCTATTTCATAACTTGTCTTATGCAGGCTGCAAGTTATTTTGCATTGATATTGCGGTCAATTTATGTCCGTTAATGAAATATTAACAAAAACTAAGAAAATGAATCTTTTTGTATTTATAAAAATAACTCTATAATAAATATATATAATTATAACACCATTTATTTTATTTACTATCCCTTGTCCTATAAAAAAGCAATGATATAAAAAACGACTAATTCAAATATTTTGGATGAAAAAAATTTATCTTTCTGATTTATTAAATAAAGATATAACGCATTAATGGAAACTATGCACACAAAGATGTAATATGGTTAACTTTATAATGAATATTTTTAAACGAAACTTTTAACTAAATTATTTAACTCACTTAGAGTACTAAAAATTACTCTACAGTAGTAATTCCGAAGAACAATTTATTCGTAATAATTTTTTACAAAGTCTGTGTTCCGTGTAATGATTATACAATATCAGGAAACTTTTACATTGTTAAGTCATTTGTTCGTTATTTGTTATGAATAAAAAAATTCACACTTCTTAATCTTGTGTTTAAGCATGCTTGAACTGTTAACCCGAATATGGTAGGTTCTTAATCTTTAAACTTATATATATGTATATATAGCTATTTCGCAATCGAAGGAAAAAGGTCAACGTTAATGGAAATGTGTCTATGTTTTCAATAACAGATAAAAGCTACACATATGAACATACATACTACTTGCTGATTTAGCATAAGAAATTGTAATCGTATAACTGTAGATATAATATACTTGACGGTATAAATATTGTAACTTACATTCAAATGAGTCATTTCACGCGGATCCTCAACGAGGCACAAGATGCTGCATCCATCGGTCATTTTGTTGCTTCTTGGTGAGTAAATGCAAGAATTAAAATTAAAATGTGTTACAGTTTTTATCTCTTACTAGAGGAAATACTGATTATTAAATGTGTGATATGTTGCAGTTGGAGCGGCATTTGCCGATTCGAGTTTCGGTTGGAAGACTGGAAAGCAATATACTTACGATGTCAAAAGTCGCACCTTGGCTGCGTTTAATTTGCAGTCAAAACAGTATACTGGCATCGTAGTCGAAGGGCGGATAATAATTCAACCCTCTGGTCTAAATACTCTCCGTGCCCAAATTTTATATCCAAAATATTCTCAAGTACACACGCGACTGGAGGATGGATGGGATTCGCCGATTCCGCCGAGTCAACTGAATCTACAGAATTTTCCACTCAGTGGTGAACCTTTCGAAATTAAAACAAAGAATGGCATCATAGAGGATCTAATTGTTAATAGGGACGTCCCAACTTGGGAAGTTAACGTAATTAAGAGTTTTGTTAGTCAACTGCAGCTCGACACTTTAGGACAAAATGCCGAACAGTCACAGCAAAATCAATTACCTGAAGATTCTCACCCGTATGCAATGTTCAAAGTTATGGAGGATACTATCACTGGCAGATGCGAAGTTTTGTATGATATTTCGCCGTTACCTCAACATCTTAATAAACGAAAGATTGTGCCTATGCCAGAGCTTCGAGAAAACGGTGAAATTATATCCATTATTAAAACTAAAAATTATAGTAACTGTGATCAACGAATTGCTTATCATTTTGGCATTGACGACACTGATAAATGGGAACCCGGCAGCAACGAAAATGGAAATTACCTTTTTGTAAGTGTTTAAACTTCATTTTTTTATTTTTTAAATTTTTAAATAAAATGAAACTTTTTTTCGCTTTTAATAGAGATCATCTGTGAGCCGAGTTATTATTTCTGGTACTCTTGAGAAATATACCATTCAGTCCTCTGTAACAACTAATAGAGTTGTACAGAACTCTGATCTTCAAGAAAACGAGCAAGGAATCGTTGCCAGTAGAGTAAATTTAACTTTACACGAAGTTACCGACGTTACTGATCAAGTACCTGCACCATCTAACCCACAATCAACTGGAAGTTTGGTATACACCTACAATATTCCCACTGGAAATCCAAATTCACGGCGATCAAGTAAATACGTTAAACATCAAGGACATCATCAAAAGCATTCAGTTGAATCTGGAGAAGACAGTAGTGAATATTCAGATGTTTCATATAATACTGATGAAAATAGTTATTTGCTGCCAAAGCCAACATTAACAGAAGCTCCTCTAAATCCTTTGCTTCCGTATTTTGTTGGTTACCGTGGAAATTCTATTCAAAAGAACAATAAAATAGATGCTGTACGTACGGCGAAAAGCCTTGCCCAAGAAATTGGAAATGACGTTCAAAAACCTGACAGCATGTTTGAAGAACAGTCTTTGGATAAATTTGTTATTCTTTGTAAATTAATTCGTACAATGAGTGCTGAACAAATTGCTGAAGTGCAAAGAGGGTTATATCAATCACCGCAATCACAAAATCAACTGCAACAAAGACCTGATCATTCACGCAGATATTCATGGATAGCATTTCGTGATGCTGTTGCTAATGCTGGCACAGGACCAGCGCTTGTTAACGTGAAACAATGGATTCAAAATAATCAAATCGAAGATTACGAAATAGGTAAAATAGTAGATAACGTTGCTAGAACTGCCCGAACTCCAACGTCTGAATATGTGGATAAATTTTATGTAAGTGACTTTTTATTAAAATAAAAATTAAAACTTAATAAGAATAAAAATTACATTGTTTTTTTTTAATTGTAGGAAATGGTGACGATGCAAGAGCTAAAGAAATATCCTGAAGTACAGGAATCTGCTGTTCTATCCTTTGCCGATTTTCTTCGAGAGGCAGTAGTGGATAAACGAAGTTCTCATAATAGATATCCAGTGCATACTTTTGGAAAACTGTTTTCTAAAGATAACCGCAATGTAGAAGATAAATACATCCCTTTTTTGGCGGAAGAACTGAAGACAGCAGTGAATAAGGGAGATAGCCGAAAAGTTCTTTTATATACAATTGCTATTGGAAAAACGGGACATCCTCAAGTTTTGTCTGTTTTTGAACCATATCTAGAAGGGAAAAAAACTATTTCCTTACATCAACGTCTTATTATGGTTTTTGCTCTACGACCTCTCATAGGAACTAATCCGAAAGTTGTGCGTTCAGTCCTTTACAAGATATATTCTAATAGCGCTGATCATCATGAAATTCGTACTGCAGCCGTACTTTTGTTAGCGACCGCTAACCCACCTGCAAGTATGCTTCAACGAATGGCTGAGTTCACAAATTACGATAGCAACAAACACGTCAATTCTGCAGTCAAGTCACTTATACAATCTTTCGCGGAGCTTGATAAAAGCAAAGCGGCCTTAGCTTTATTAAATCCAGAAAATTACGGACTTCAATATTCACATATGCACTTAATGAATTTCGAAAACCCAATAACAAAGTCTAAATCTACTTTAAGAGGTGGTTACATTGGTAGCGATGATTTCGTCATTCCTAAAGTAGCTTATGCTGACTATAGTTCAACTTTCAAAGGCTTGAAAATGCCCGATTTTACATTCGCTGTGTCCGTCTCCAGTGTTCGAACCTTTTTTGATTTCATTATGCAAAAACTAAACCCACAAAATAATCGCAGTGATCAAAATGCTCAGCAACAGAAGAATTCTCCTGAAAATATTGCAAAATTGTTGAATATTAATGGAAATGAACCTCATCAACTTGAAGGTGGGGCTTTGTTTAATGGATTTTATCGAAATTATGTGTTCACTTTTGACAATCATACAATAGAGAAAATATTTCAGAGTAAGTACTTTAAAAATTTTATATAACGCTCTAATATCTTGAATAAATGTCGCTTATAATTGATTGTAATTTGCAGAGATTAGTCATGCATCTGAAAAATTGAGAGAGGGTAAAAATTGTGATGAAACTATATTCGACAATTATGAAACAGCCATATCTTTCCCAACTGAATCTGGATTTCCTTTTCATTTTTCACTGAAAATGCCAAGAATTGTTCTTTTCAATGCATATACAAAACTGAAAACAGATTCAAATTCGGACAGTCAATCATCACTTCCAAATTCTGCATCAGTGTCTGAAAAAGCAAGAGTCGTATACAATACTGCTATACAAAAAAGAGTCGGATTCGTTACTCCATTTGAACACCAAGAGTATGTTGTCGGAATTGATAGGAATTTACAGGTACATTTACCTATACGGTCAGAGGTTGAATACGATAAAATTAAGAAGTATTTAAAATTGAAAGTTCTACCTAATGAAGATGAAGGAGTCTTCAAGCTTCTTCAATATAGTACAATTCCATTCACGTCGAAACATGACGTTTTAAGTTTGCAACCTATAAAGAAAGACGATAATACTTACATCATTCACAAAAACAGTGCTAAATCGTCTCAAATTGAATATTCTGATCCTCAGAGTAATAACCAAATTTTGAAATTTAATTGGGAGAAGCTAGTGAATCAAAGAGAAAATAAAGTGCAGAGTGCATTCAATTCATTTAATAAACTTATAAAATCGGCTTCTTACATGTTCTATCCCAAGAATGATGATGCAGAGTATCAAAAATACTCTGTGCAGTTGTCTCCGCCTCATGATGTCAGTGTAGAAGTGAGACTTTCATATGACTCTCAAACATCTCCGAATAACAATGCCGGAAACTCAGAATCCAAACCTCAGGGAAAAGCACCCCATTTGCAAAAAAATTTTAACGATCAAGAACGCAAGCAAAAACTTCTCAACGAAGCTTCTAAAAATATCAATTCTGCTCAAGCTGAAGCAATCGATATTAGTGTTCGATTAAATAAACTTAGTACCTCTGTGGATGTAACAGCAGCTGTCGCCAGAAGCAATGTTGATAAAAAATCGCGCGCACTTGTTCATGTTTATGCAAATATTCTTCAAGAGCTGGATTACCACTTAGCTGCCGGTGTAGCAAGCAAAATTCCTAATCTTGATTCTTTTGATTACGAAGAAACTTTGAAAGCTAATGTTCCTCAGGAATATGATGCTGAAATTCACTTTGGAATTGGCACTAGCGAAAATAGTAGCGAGGATCACAATAGAATAAAAATTAATGGAAAAGTGCAACTGACTGAAGATCGTAAAAATAAAATTCGCCAATCACAGGCAGCTCAAGAATGCAATAAACAGGTTTATCAAAATGGCAATAAATTTAGTTCAGCGTGTCAAAAGGTGAACTACCGCGCTGCTCTTATAAATGCAGGAGATTTTACCTTCACTTTAAATAAAGAATCTACTGTAGACCGTGTGGCAATGGAAGCTTTAGATATTGTAGAACTTTTGACAGAAGATCACGCAGAAGTTGAAAAAGATAATGAAGACAGAGAAGAAAGTAAGAAAATTAAAGTATCCTTCAGAACGTCGCCAAATGATAACGAAGTTGATTTATCTATAAAGACACCTAACGGTCGGACTGAATTTAAAAATATAAGAATTGATTATGACGATGAAAATGTAAAATCTACTCAAGACGAGAATTATGAACAAGATGACATTGAACAGTTATTTGAAAGTAAGTACATTTTTTCAAAACTAAATCCAATGCTTAGGACTAACAGTAAAACTAATTATTTTATTCATATTTTTAGGCACGTGTTCTCTAGACAAATCTCAGGTACGGTCATTTGATAACCATCAATATCATCTACACCTTGGTCAATGCTGGCATGTAGCAGCAACTTCATACCCCAAGATCAATCCAGATAATCCGACCCAGCACTTACCAATTCCAGAAAATATGAATGTTGCGATTTTGACTAGAGAAAATGAAAACGACCAAAGAGATATTAAAATTACACTTGGTGATAAGGAAATTGAATTTTCTTCTTCTGGTCATCGGCAAATTCAAGCTAAAGTTAACGGGAAGAAAGTACATTATTCAAAGGAAGAAAGTCAAGAAGGAAGAAAGAATGGGGAATTAGTTTTTGAATTTTTTGAACTTCCAGATAAATCTGTAAAACTTGTATCTGACAAGTTTGACATTGAAATTGTTTATGACGGAGAGCGCGCTCAAATAAAGGCAAGTCATTAATTACCATATTTAATTGCAACTTACAAAATATTACTGAAATAAAACATTTATATTATTAATTACAGGCTGGTAATAGGTACCGTGATTCTGTTCGCGGTCTTTGCGGCAACAACGATGGTGAATGGGAAAACGATCAACAAACACCTGAGGGGTACTTACTCCAAAAATCTGAAGAATTTTCAGCATCTTATGCTTTAATCAATGACAATCAGTGCTTGGGGTCAGCTCGCCAATATGCAGAAAAGGCAAAAACAGCAGAACGTATTTATCAGTATGCTAGACCAGGGAATGTTATTAGCGATAAAGAAGCTGGTCGCAAAAGTAGGTCATACGACGAAAAACAAGAAAATCAGTGTACTATTCAACGTACGAAGGTTTTGAAATCTGAAAATGAAATTTGCTTTTCTGTAAGACCTGTGGCAACATGTTCATCCAAATGCAAGCCTAGTGCTATGAAATTTATGAGTATTCAATACCATTGCGTTCCTAGAAATACTACATCAGAAAAAGTTGCACAGCGTGTAGAAAATGGAGTGAATCCCGATCTTAGGCAAAAGTCTGTTTCTAAAACAGAAAATCAACAGGTTCCAGTTAGTTGTAAAGCTTAGAAAGTACCATATTTTATAAAATAGTTATAATATCATGTTTTATAGAATGTAAATAAATTTTTGAAGCATCTATTATATGTTATTCCATTTTTAATAAAATATAATTACTATGAATATTTCTTTTTAATTAATTTAAATATAAGTTATAGTTATAGCATTAATTGTTGTGATCTGATTTGTAATTATTGTATGAACAAATTTCAATGAAGAAGCATTTCAAACTTTAAACGCATTTTTCTGGAAAACATCTTTTTGCAATTGCTAGAATACGCTATATGAAAACTTTTTAACTGCTGTTACGTGGCTCATTTTTAAAATAAAATAAGAACGGATAAAGATTACGCTTATTTATAAAAATTTTCTTTTATCTGTGGTGGCAATTTTTAAATAAGGCAATATATTTTCAATAACGTGTGTTAAACTTATTCAATTTTTTTATTTATTTGAAAATCTGATTTTGAAAACTTTTTAGGAAAACCTAAAAGCGATGAAAACTCTTAATAGAAAAATAGAATTAGCATATTTATATATTCCTTTAAAAATTTTAAATAATAGTTACATTAAAATTACTGAATTAATAAATAAGACTTTTTAAATTAATTTTTATCAGTTTATAATTTGTACATTTTCTAAATTTTGCACTTAATGTCCAGATTAACGTATTTGATGATGATCTACTACGACATATTTGCATGTCTATATATTATTTTGAATAAATGTTTCAGTTTTGTAAAAAGACAATTACTTTATCCAACTAACAAAAATCTTATTTTAACGGTATGACTAGAAAAAGTTTTTGTTAATAATGCAGTAGATCATTTAAAGTCATGAAAAGTCGGATATGCGCGCGTGCTTGTAAAAAATTATTAACCAAATACTGAAATTTTGAGTTTACATTGCGCGGCACAGAATGTTCCGGAAATGTAGATAAACATAAAAAATTCGATAAATCATACAACTTTTCTTTAAAGCTAAGGGCTTAAAGAGCATCTTTATACTCTAAACAATAGGCTTCGAAATTTTTTATTTCGGTATTTAAATTGATAGTGTCAGTCCAGCGCAATTTTACAATAGTCTTATATGTAAAAATATATGTTTAAAATAAAAATTAGTTTTGAACCTCTCCTATTTTTTTAGTCTATCCTGCATCTATATAGGTTTATCTATTATCTATACAGAATTAAATATAGTACTAATGCAAGAGATTATTAAATGTGTAGAGCGCATGAAATTTTACGTTGAATTAAAATTGCAGAGATCTACTACGACAAATTTTGAATACCAACAATTTTGTCATAGATAACGACAAAGAAACCACTCCGAAATTAGATTAGATCTACTATATCTTCTTATTTTTTAAATAAATTCTAAAGAAATAAAATAAAATTAATTTGTATAATTTTAAATTATTTATTTCACGACAGTATTCAAATGGAATTAAAACCTCATATAAAATAAAAAATTTAGAGTTTCTTACTTACATTTTGCAAATACATTTTTTGAAAAGTATTGGATCAAATAAGTAGACAAATATTTTCAAATAATTCAAAAGAAAACATTAAATGAAGTTAAAAACGTTCGTGAAATGTAAAGGGTTTTCTAAAATATGAAATTTGAATTAAGTTTTTCTATTTTTTGAACGTTAAATAAGAATAAAACATTTTCCATACCCAAAAAATAAATTTCATTTTTAAGATTTATAGAATTTGATTTATATTACTAAAGGAAATTGTGACAGCCTTCATTCAAAGACGATTCGTTCGAAAATGAAAAACATGTGCCGATTAAATCACGTTTCGATGTCGATTAAAAAATGCAGACACTGTTTAGTGTTAGTTACACATTTGCTACTTTGTATCTGATGTTTATAGTTACAGGAAATAAAAGTGATTGAGAATCAAGTGATATTTGACATTTGACCTGACATTTCACTTTTTTATCTTTGAAAATGCAAATTAGTGAAAAATCGTATCACTTCGCTGTAAAAATTATTTGCGCGTGCATACATATGAGCGATATTATAGTGTTGTGATAAAATGAAAATTTAATGAGTCAATTGATTAAGATGTCTGCTGATTTAGCATTGTCAATTCGTATTAGATAGATCCGTCAGTATAAATAGGACTCAAAATAGAACTCGGTACCATTCCAGGCCAGTTCATACGACTAGCAAGATGTTGTGGTCGCCTGCCATTTTGTTGCTTCTTGGTAAGTAACTTGATTAATTAGCAACTATTTCCTGTTTAAAGTGAAACTTGTTTTAAATCGACTTTTCTAACTCGAGGTGCACATACGTTCTGTTTTTAATCTTTTTAATAATCCTTATATTATAATATCTACTTAAATTTACAGTTGGAGCGGCATTTGCCCGCCCACAGAATGCTTGGGAAAATGGAAAAGAGTACACTTACAGCGTCAGAAGCCGAACTCTATCCTCCTTCAATCCGCAATCGAAACAGTACACTGGTGTTGTTATGGAAGCTTACGTAACTGTCCAGTCGAATGGTCAAGATCTTCTTCGTGCTAAGATTCGGAATCCAAAACACTCGCAGATCCATACTCATCTAGAAAATGGCTGGGAGTCTGAAATTCCACGCAATCAGCTCAATTTACAAAATCTTCCCCTTAGTGGCGAACCATTTGAAATCAGAACAAAGAATGGCGTTGTTCAAGATCTCATCGTAGATAAAAATGTACCTACTTGGGAAGTTAATATAATCAAGAGTATTGTCAGCCAGTTTCAGGTTGATACTCAGGGTCAAAATGTTGAAAGATCACAGTACAATCAACTTCCTGAGGGTGACCAGCCTTACGCTATGTTCAGGGCCATGGAAGATTCTGTTGGTGGCGAATGTGAAGTTCTGTATGACATCTCACCTGTTTCTGAACAATTACTTCAGAGTATGCCCCAAGCAGTACCTATGCCAAGACTCCGTGAAGATGGGGAAATTATTTCAGTTGTTAAAACAAAAAACTATAGCAACTGCGAACAAAGAGTAGGCTTCCATTATGGACTGAATGGACATAATAATTGGGAACCTGGAAGTAATGAGAATGGAAAACATCTATCGGTGAGTATTTTGCCACGACAATAATTTTTTTAGTTTCGTTTTTTTAATAAATAAAATGTAATTAAAATTTTAATACATTTTTAGAGATCTTCCATTAGTCGAATTTTTATTTCTGGAAACTTGAAGAAATACACAATTCAATCTTCTGTTACTAGAAACAAAATTGTTCTTAGTCCTGACCAACAAGAACACCAACAAGGAATGGTCGCGAGTAAAGTGAATTTGACTTTAAACGAAGTTAAAGACATTTCTGAATCCATGCCACCTCCTGCCAATCCACAGTCTACTGGAAATTTGGTTTACAACTACAACATACCGACTGGTATCCCATCATCACGTCGACCAAATAAACCAAAAAGTGATAGGAATCAACAGGATCGTCGTAATCGTGAACACTATAACAGAAATTCCGGTGAATCCAGCTATGATTCATCAGAATTTAAAGAAGATCGTGATAGTTATTTGTTGCCGCAACCAAAATTATCAGAGGCTCCGCAATACCCATTACTTCCATATTTTGTCGGTTATAGAGGAAATGCTCTTTACAAGAGCAATCAGGTTGACGTAGTTGCTTCGGCTAAACGTATTGCTCAACAGATCGGAGAAGAATTTAAATCGCCTGACAGTATGTTGGATGCACAAACCCTTGAAAAATTCCTCATTCTTACTAATCTTGTGCGGACCATGAATGTTGAACAAATTGCTGAAGTAAGTCAAGCTCTTTATCAAAAAGGAGCATCTCAGAATGATGCTCACCAACGAAGCGAAGAAGAACATACTCGCAGGCACATATGGATAGCATTCCGTGATGCTGTTGCTCAAGCTGGTACTGGACCAGCTCTTATAAATGTAAAACGGTTGATTCAGAATAAAGAAATTCTAGGATATGAAGCTGCCAATGTAGTCGATGCTGTAGGAAGATCTGCTCGTACACCTAATTCTGAATATTTAGACGCTTTCTTTGTAAGTTTTAGTTAGTAAATTATAGATCCTCTCAAAAAAATTAAATTCAGACAAAATATTATTAAATTTTTTTTCTTTTTTAGGAATTAGTTCAATTGAAGGAATTAGACAGTCAACCTAAGGTTAGATACGCTGCTGCCTTATCTTTTGCCGATCTTATTCGCCATGCCGCAGTAAATAAGCAAAGTGCCCACAATCGCTATCCTGTTCACGTTTTCGGTAGATTGATATCGAAGAACAACAGAGATGTTCAGGAAAAATACATACCTTATTTTGCCGAAAAATTAAAATCTGCTGTTGAAAGTGGAGATTCCTACAAAATTCGTGCAAACATTGTAGCTCTCGCTAGAACGGGACATCCTCAAATACTCTCAGTTTTCGAGCCGTACCTTGAAGGAAAAAAACAGATTTCTCAATACCAACGTCTGGTTATAGTAGCGACACTTAGATATCTCACAAGAACTTACCCTAAGATAGCTCGGTCTGTACTTTACAAAATCTATTCCAATTCAAATGAAAGTTATGACATTCGTACTATGGCCGTATATCTCTTGGTGCACACTAACCCACCAGCAAGCATGCTTCAGCGAATGGCTGAAAATACCAATTACGATAGCAATAAACATGTCAATTCTGCTGTAAAGTCAGTTATCGAATCACTCGCTCAATTACAGTCTGATGAATCAAACGACTTGTTAAACGGAGCCAGGGCTGCTGTGCCTCTGCTTACACCAGAAAGATATGGACCACAATATTCTCGAGCCGTCTTTAAAAGCTTTAAAAATTATTTGACTCATTCTGAATTAGAAGTTGAAGCCGAATTTGTTGGCAGTGAAGACAGTTTTATTCCTAAATTGAGTTCTTTCATTTTTTATCCTACTTATAATGGAATCAAAGGTACCAAAATGCAATTTGCAGCATCCGTGTCCAGTGTAGAAGATCTATTTAATTTCATCTATCGACAATGGCATAGCAACAAGAATAATAAAAACGGACAGAAAGCAGCACATCAGAAATATTCACCTGAAAATCTTGCTACAATGTTAGGAATTAACGGAGAAAGTCCAAAGCAAATAGAAGGAGCTTTGTACGCTGCTTCAAGATCTGCAGAACAATCTTTTTCCTTCGATAATCACACATTAGAAGATATTCCCCAATGTAAGTATTTTTGTACATATAATACATTAATTTTTTTAAAACTATTTTGTTAAAACATAACGATTTTTAAAAATTATAGATTTCAAACAACTGAAGGATGATTTAAAGAGAGGATTACATGTTGACAGAACTAGATTTGGCAATAGTGAACTCGTCATTAGTTTTCCAACTGAAACCGGATATCCAGTAGTTTACTCCCACAATGCACCTTTTGTTTCAAGTGTTCATGGAAAATATCAAGGAAATTATGAATCAAGTTCTGACAATTTCGATCCAAAATTTTTGGCGGGATCAGGAAAAGTGCGTGTTGTTTATGGAATGAAAGATCAAAAGAGGCTTGGATTTGTTACTCCCTATGAGAATCAATTGTATGCTGCTGGAGTAGATAAGAATTTACAGGTTCATTTGCCTGTTCTTTCGGATTTTGAATACAACAAAGAGAAAAATGAGGTTCGCTTCAAGGTTCAGCCCACTGATAACAAGGAATTCCATGTAGTACAATTCAAAACACAGCCTTTCACCACTAAGCACGATCTGACCAGTCTTCAACCAATTGCAAACAGTGAAGAAACTCATACAGTTCACAAAAGCCATGCACTCTTTTCGCACTCTGTTGTAACCGATGAAAGGAAACAACAGTTGTTTGAATTTAACTGGGAAACACTGCCTAACGGACAACAAGAACAAAATTACAATAGAAACAATGTTATGGATGCAGCGTATGGCCTTGTTCGTTCAGTAGCATCTGCGCTTTCCTTCACCCATGAACGTACTGAATACGAGAAGTATTCTGTTAAAGTTTCCCCAAGTAACGATTTGAATGCAGAACTGAGAGTCTCGATGGATTCTTCAATTACTGAAGGAAACAGTGGTTCTGATGATTCCGAGAAAAGATCACTAAATGCTCAAGTACCTCAGCTAGAAAAATCTTATGGTCAGTACGAACGTAAACGAAAACTTCTTCAAGAAGTTTCTAGGAACATCAACTCCCCAAAGGCTCATGCTGTAGATATCAGTCTTCAACTTGGTGCCCAATCTAGTTTCTCGTTAACAACAGCTTTTGCAGAAAGCAATGTCGATCAGAAATCTCGCTGTGCTTTCCATGCTTACTCCAAATTTAGAGATGGTAAAGATTATTTCCTTTCTGCTGGATTCGAAGGTAAACACCCAAAAGAATGGTCCATGGACTACGAAAATATTTTGAAATATAACGTTCCTCATGAATTCGACGCTAAAATTTACGCTGGAAGAGGTAATGGAGAAAACAAAGAACACGAAGTACGAATTCAAGGGCAGGTGAAACAATCTGAAGAACGAAAAAATTCGGTCCGCCAATCTTACGAAGCTCAAAACTGCAACAAGCAACAAAATCGCAATGGAAATAAGTTGACATCAGCCTGCGAAGCTGTCAATGAGCGAGCCTCAACCAAGGACACTGCTGAAGTTACTGTAACCTTTGATAAGGACTCGCATGTTAAATATTCAGCATTAAAAGCTTTAGATGTTTTGGAAAATTATGCTGACAGTTACGTTCAGATTGAAAAGAATTCGCAAAACAAAGCAGAACCTAACAAAATTAAGTTCTATGCACGGTCATCTCCTGATGATGAGAAATTTAATTTTGCTGTAAAAACTCCAGAAGGAGAATTTAAATTCAACGACGTTCATGTAGGCAGTAAGAACCGATTCTATAAAAATAATGAGAAACAAAATAATAAACTGCCTTATTATCAAAAGGTGACTGAAAGTAAGTAGATTATTTTTATTTAAATTGTAAATGCAATATTGAATTAATTAAAAAAAAATGCTTAACATTATTGTACCTACTTTTTAGGTGTTTGCTATGTGGATAAATCTGAGGTCAAAACATTCGACCATCATGAATATCCCATAGAGCTTGGTCAGTGCTGGCACGTTGCGGTAACAACTTACCCAAAGAATAATCCTGATAGTCCCACTCAGAAACTGGAGATTCCTGAAAACATGCATTTCAGCGTTTTAGTTAGAGACAGCGAGAATGGTCAGCGAGATCTTAAAATTACATTAGCAGACAAGGAAGTTGAAATCTACCAACCAGAGCCTGAAGATACACGAGTTAAAATTAATGGACGTGAAGCTACATGGTCCAGCAACCAAATCATCCAGGAGGTTGAAAATGGACAACGTCTTTTTGAAATCTTCAAATTGCAGGATCGCACTGTTAAATTCGTATCTGAGACGTTCGACTTTGTGATCATTTATGACGGCCAGCGAGAAAAGATTATAGTGAGCAGAATCAAAGTTTTAAAATAACGATGTCAATTTTTCTAAAATTAAAATAACGGCTAATTAATTATAAACTTTTATTTTTAGGTTGGACAGAGATACCGTAACTCAGTTCGAGGGCTTTGCGGCAATTTCGACGGTGAACCGTCAAATGACCAGATGACACCTAAGGGTTGCCAGGTGCAGAAACCTCGTGAATATGCCGCCAGCTATGCTCTCGTTAACGAACAATGTTCTGGACCGGCTCGTGAATACCATGACAAACTCAAGTCCGCTTCGTGCGCGTTCGAAACTGTTCGTCCTGGAAACGTCATCAGTGACGAAGAAGCTGGTCGTCAGAGCCAAAGGAATTCGAACCCGAGAGATAACCAGGAGGGCAGCTGCATGCGTTACCGTACTAAGGTGGTTGCAAGCGACAACGAGATCTGCTTCTCCGTACGTCCTGTAGCTTCCTGCTCATCCAAGTGCTCCCCTGTCTCCATGAAGAGTAAGAGCATCCAGTTCCATTGCGTGCCAAGAACCAGTGCATCTGAAAAGGTTGCTGATCGCGTAAAAAGCGGCGCCAATCCTGATCTGAGTCAAAAGAAGGTTTCTAAGAGCGAATCTTATGAGGTTCCACAGTCCTGCTCAGCTTAGTCAGTGTAGTTCCTTAGTTTAGTCTAGTTTTTTTACTTAGAATTTTAGTGACTTGAATAAATAAAATTTACTGAATTTATAATACCTTCTATTTTCTTACCTATCTTTCACTAACTTATATCGTAGTATTTACATATTAACAGAATTGAAAATTTCGGAATAAAGTAATTACAGCAGCTTAATAAACTCTTAATTACAAAGGAGACAATGAAGTTGAATAAGAGCATAACATCCGTAAAATCTCCGTGGGTAAAATCAATTCAAGAAGCTGGACTTTGGTAGGGTGGTCTTGATCCTCCTACGGACTCGTGTCGAGCGTCGGTGGGTTACGAGTTTCTTGTTCTACGCCTCTCTCTTGTCTACCTTGTGGCTAACTGGGAGGACCGGACTTTCGTACTTAGAGTTTGGCAGGAGTGGCAAACACAGTAATCAAGAAGGAAAATAGTCGACTGGGTTGAGTAGCCGGTAAAAAAGTGGATCTAGCCGGGTGCTTTTCTTCGGAGCTTCGGATTGCAAGAAATCCATGGCTCCTGC
Organism: Eurytoma adleriae; assembly: GCA_900480045.1. Taxonomy (NCBI): domain Eukaryota; kingdom Metazoa; phylum Arthropoda; class Insecta; order Hymenoptera; family Eurytomidae; genus Eurytoma; species Eurytoma adleriae. Next base: position 30,461 of record UXGC01000233.1, read on the forward strand.
CCCTCGGGGCAGCGCCCGGCCAGAAGCGGGCTAAGAAAAAGTAGCTGCGGGTCGTAAGAAGGAAAGTAAAGAAGCTCCAACGGTAAGACGCGAGATTAAAAAATATAAATCCACATTTATTCTCATCTTAGACAGGCACAATTTACACTTTTTTAAAATTACATTAATTATTTGAAAATATTGTAAATAATTACGAAGCTATGGTAAAGTACTTAAATTTTTTAATTGAAGGATAAATTATTAAAGTCAAATGAAAGGATCGATACATCAACAGTACACGATACCCCGTGGATACAGAAAGTATAGCTGCTTTGCATTTTAGAACAAAAGAAAAATAGGTAAAGCTGATAAGGTTGAGTAAGTCGGTAGTCGACGTATCTAGCGGACGAGGTAAAAGCGGAAAGTGTAGCACAGAGGTGAGGAGAGAGAGTGAGAGAGACGGAGAGAGAGAGAGAGGTGGGCTCCCAAGACAATTCTGATGTATTGCGGCGGGTATTACGCAGGCCTCTGCCGAGAGACGTCGGGTCAGATAAGAAGGGAAGCGCAGCGCTGATGCAGCCGCCGCCGGCTGACCGAGCCGTCGAATCGATACTCCCGCGATCCTTCTTTTATTATCGCTCGTTCCCGCGAGAGTGTGTACCGGGCGCGAGGCGGCCGCAACTTTCTCCCGGCGACGTACTTTACTACTACTTTTAACTTCGGAAAAATTCCGGGCCAAGCTGTTGACGCCTACGGCGCTTAAACTCTCGCGCCATCCCGTTCGACTCCTCTCGTTTCCTCGCTGCCACATCGCCTTTGCCCCCTTCCTTCTGTAAGTGCAGCATTGTTCGACTACTGACAGCTTCGATTGCAGTGAGAGACGGATAAAGTTTCCGTTTCTGCTTTTTTTTTACGAAAGGATTCAAGTAATATTACGCCTTTGTATTGACGTATTAAAACAAGCGAAATTCCTTTCGCAAAATCTATCCTCCATATGAACTAACTGTATTCTTTACGAAATTTGACATTTAAAATAGATCTTGAAATTCGAGGTTTGCATTTTGTACCGATTTTCTCTACTAATTCAAATTAACTCGAAGGAAACTCACAATCTTAGAAGCCAATCGTCTCTGTTGAAGTTTCAGTAGTAGCAAAGTTCATTCTACGAGTATCTTCTCAAAGCAAGGAGGGCCGCATTGTCTCTTCCTTTATCCTCGAGGTTTTATCTGCGTTTCGTACCTTCCAAACTAAGGAGCGTTCTATTCTCGCGTTTCTGTGTGAAACTACATTCCAAGCTGATTCATTAAAATAAACGAGTTTAAATGGTTCATCCGTCGTGCGACGATGAAATATCACGGTTGTCGTCTACTTTTGTACGAAACAGCGCGCCGCAGGGTGGGGAACCGAAATTCGCGACTCGAGTGTTGCCACTTGAAACGCACGGCCTGTGTCTGGCCTCACCTGACTCCTTTCCACTTGGAGCGATACGGTCTGGTGCAACCACGGGCCCTTATCACTTAATAAATAGCTGGGCGGCGGCATTTATTCGACGTCGGGTGAAAAAGGCGCTCGTGGCCGGAATTCCCTTCACAGTTGTAATTAATTTCACGACCGCGCTTTACCAAGCTTTAGTGCTTATTTATTCTTTCACGATCGATACTTTAATACCTGCACTACACTGAGATCTGTGATTTTTATTAAATGAATTATAGATCTTAGGGGCAAGAATCATTTTCAATAACACGAGTAAGAAGTGGATCTTCTTTGAAAAAGAAAAATAATCGCTCACGAAGAATGGACCAAGCCTTGAAAGCTCATAAAGACACGTAATAATCGACAGCCTCGCTTGCAAGAAAAAGCTCGAGATGTAAACCAAACACCCAAGAGCAAACTACAATGCATCTCCTCCATGCTTCACCGGGAAACAGCGGAAGCGCGTCAAAAGCATTGACGGAATACTCCAGCATTATAAAACGAAAAAGAGATCTCCCGCATCTGCCAGTCGTGCCTTTCGCAATTTTCTCGTGGCCGCGAATTTCGTGAATAATTCACGGAGCGCCAATTGGCAGTTGGATTTCGCGGGACTTTAAAAAAAAGGGGGAGAAAAAGGGAGAGGAGCAGGATGGACGGTCGGCGCGGCGAAACAAATGGAATACGGGGGAATCGAAGCAGGAAATTTCTGTTTTGATAGCCAACGCGCCTCTGACCTATCCGTCCTCCCCCCCTTCCCCCTTTGCGGATTCGTATAATGCGGAAATCGATCTGGTAGCCGGGCCGCCCTATGACTGCGAAGCACAGTTTTGACCTGGCCGGCATCGCCCGGGGCAATTGACGACGGAAAAATGAACGATCGACCGTTTAATTTTAGAAAGCTCGATCCCTTTTTTTCGTTCCTTCAGTCGATTGAAAATTTATCATACTCTAGTCACGATTTTAGTAAAAGAGTAGAGGTGAAAGGGAGACATTGATAATGAAATAAAACGTATTTTGCGGTGGCCCTTTCCATTTCTCTTGATTTCTAATGCCTCGGGGGTGTGTACACAGCAGTGGGGTTATATATATACATCGGCAAAACCAATATTATACTAGGACACCGAGGAGAGTTAACGCGGTGAGAATGCGGTTTACTTGATATTGAAATTGAAATCGGTCTCGACGTTCGACTCGTTTGCATCTCTGCCGACGTTTCGACGTTTGTCTTGTGGTAAGAGGTTATTTTTATTGCGCTTTAGAAATTTGTTACAAAATTTAATCTTTTAATTCAAAGTAGCAAGAAAAATGTACAATGTTCAATGTACCTATTCATACTGCAAGATACCTAAAACAAATAAAACCATTGATTTAAAGAAATAAAAATTATAAATTATTGTATTTTTTAATCATTAAATTTAGGTTAAAGTATTTTTCAAAAATAACTCCAATTTGTAATTATTAGTGCACCATTATAACTCCATTAATCTATACGTAAACCCATTAAGCAAGTAAATAAGCAGCTCGAATAGCAGCTTTGTTTAGCGCTAGACAGTCTCCAAATGGCCATTAATGCCATTAGTCGAATATTCCATCTGTTGAGAGAATAATCGCGTAAAGACAAAATTGACCGCTAATTGATCATCATTCTTCCGACAGTAATAGTAGCTCTTCTTGAGCCGATCAGCAGCGTCAGCTTTGATTACGAACTTGTAGGAGAGACTAATAATTTATGAAACTTGGATTCTAAATATCGTATATTTGGGCGATTGCAGAAGTTTAAAAGATTCAATCTTATACTAACACGAAAATCTGTAAAATTATACATTCGTTTCCTTTGTTTTTGTTTATATTCCGCATGTAAATTATTGGATATGTCAGGAAGTATCTGTGATCAGATATTATCGATGTTATAAAATGTATGTTTAACTACCAATATATCCCGGGGCGATTTATAAATCACGAGCGAAGTTAATGAAGGTAGTTCGAATGATAATATCACTTGGACAATCGACATTTTGCGGGCTTGCTTTATATTCACCTAACGATATGGCTCAAAGCGATTTTGTCAATGCAGCATCCGTTTCGGTTACATTCGCCTGCATTTGTTCTGCTAGTGCAAATGTACGCAAAGTGTACAAAATGTGCATTATTCAAATATAAGATCACAGAGCGAATAAATTAGTTGATGGAATTTCTAAGAGATAAAAAAAATATTCACAAATGGAAATAAATTTGTTCACTCTTACAATCGAATGAAAACCTTAGTTTATATCTATTTAGTGCCCACTATGCTACTTTCAATAAGTGCGCGGACCGTTTAGCCCACTGATAGAAACGACGAATATTTTGGCATGGGCATGGAGGGTAAAATAAAATTTTAATCGACAATAATCGCGACCGCGGGATCAGTCGCTTCTTTTCTCGCAAAGAGATATCCAAACCCGCGGTCCGGAGGACGAAGGACGTGCGCGAAAGCAATACAAGCGTCGCGCGCGGGGGCGGCAGTGCTATCGTCCATTTACGGGAAAGGGAGGGGGCGGGCCATCGCGCCGGCATTACGGGACGGGATACGAAACTGCCAGCTCGGGAAATTACCGATTCGCTCGAGCTTACGTTAATTAACGCTTTACAACCGATTCGACTGCCTCCCTGTGTTTTGTTTTCTCAGATTGTCGATGCATGCTCCGATGGGGATGGGGCTCCGTGGTTCTAACGCGTTCCCTGTCTGTCGGTATTGTTCAGTTCACGATAAGCGCTTGGAATTTGAAAACTATTTCTTTTATGTATTGCAAATCCTCGGACTATAATGAACAATTAGAGATACACGTGTTTGCAGACATTTTATAGTGAAAATTTAGTATGATACATTGTTTTACGACTACTTTTTTTCCGCGAAATTTTTACAGAGATTGTTATTATCAATTTTATAAAATGAATTGATTAATAAAACTTGCGAAAAAATTAAAAAGCTACAACCTCAAATGAACGCCGCGCTATCGCATTTCAAATGAAATCATAGCCTCGGCACGAGTTACCATTCAATCGTCCAGTAATTTGGATAGTGCGGAAGGTAGCCGCACAGGAGCGAGTGACTTGGATTTATGTGGAGTAGTAAATATAGCCTCGGAGCAGGGCTTCTTCGGTCCGATTACGGGGGTGACTTCCAGCCACGCGTATATACATCGGCCGGAGGTTCCCGGCTCAATGGATCCGATCGAGCGACCGCTCGTTAAACGCTCCCAACCTCGGCGCTGTCTATCGCGCGGCCGATTATTCGGCGAGACCGGCCGCGCGGCCATTGTTCACCCCAGCCGGCTCTATTTAAATACGCCGCGGCGATGTTCACGCTTCGCCGATGGCTGCTCACGCACATCCCTTTGAGCCCCAGCTCGATCCTATCGCGAGGGCTCGCCGAGCAATTTACTGTTAAGCGAAGAACTGTGTAGCTTTTTTGTGGAATTTCATGGTATCGATAATTCGATATGACGTGGGAGAATGAATTTGTGACTAGAAAATTTTTGCTTTTGAAAAAAAAAATATTAAAGAAACTTTTTCTTTTTTAAAATTGAGTTCGCGCAAATTGTTCGATTTTTCAAGACATTTGTATACATATAAGCATAAGTGGTATCAAATTCTTGAAATCTTTTGTTAAAAAAACTCGTTACATTTCTTATTGGTTTAATTTTTATTATTTTAATAGAAAAATCATAATTAAAAAAAATGTTTGCTAATTAAATTTTCGATCTTAGTTAAAGGCGGTGAGCTTTGGCCAAAGGCAAGCATCTGATCGAAGTCTGCTTTTGTGCCGCTAAAGCGATGTTATCTTTGCCTCTCTTTCTTTTTCTCCGTTCAGCCTCTTGTTGCGGCCGAGTAGCAGGCTCTTTAGCGTTTGCACACGCCCGAGGGCTCACTCCGCGGCGTGCTTACCGGCTTCCTATCCCCTTCTCTCCCCGACTTGGTTAATTTTCGCGTTGAACGGCATTCAAATTAGGCTCGTTAAGTCAGCCACGTCGCTCTTGCTTTACAACTTTCCGGCGAGAAAAATGTATTGCGCTTAAGTGGGCTGTGCATTAAGTCCTCGTGTAAGGGCTCCCCAACGTTTTCGGGAAGTTCGCGGCCTTTTTACCTTTCCTCTACATTTTTTTTGTTTCCAGATGGAGTGGAGCAGTCTTTTGTTCGAATACGTAACGGAAAAGGTGTACATTAGGTAGTTAATTAAGTTTCGAGTATAATAAAAAGTAGTTCTCGAACAAGCTTGGCTTTACTCCGTTAAATTTCATTCTCTGATTCTCCGATTCTCGTTTCCACCTGCCGAAGTTGTAAAGTTTCGACGAGAGAAAATGAGAAAGGAAATTGTAATGTAATATGAAATCAATACACCTATCGATATTTCAAGATTAAAACGCTTTTACAAACGCAGTAGAGTGTCAAACTTTAGCAATTTTTAATAAAATTTTGTTATTTAGTCAATTACGAGAAAATGAGAGTTTTGAGACTGCAAAAGTAAAATTGTATTCAAGATAGAATGTCGTTTAAAACGAGAATTATGAATTTAGCCCTTAATTTCGTTTACTAAAGAAACATTTGTTGAAACCAAAATATTACAGTGTGCTTAAACAGTAGAACCTTAAATCCAACATAAAAGGCACGATGGCCTTTTTTCGGCCGTAAAGCAGATAGGCTCCAAAAGCAGGGCATCCGCGTGGCGCTGTATTATTCAGATGATTACGTGCAATAACACGCGCGGCTGGCAACAGGCGACTTAGAACCGACGTTTTCGGGCGGACGGCGATTGCACCGGGGCGGCGGCGGCCTTAACGGCCGGCGCAATCCCATTCCGAACGTAATGTAATGTTAATGCGCGCGCGGTTATTGCTCGAGCGGTCATATCTGGCGAGCGGCGCTCGCCTCCTTTTCTTCTGCCGCCGCGGGCGTTTATTGCGTCGTGCCCCGGCGCGGCCAGATGCCCGGGCCGCAGCCGCCTAATGAGTTTTCAGATAAGTTCCTGCGGCTGGCCGATTTCGATGCCCGCGCCCGGGCGTCCTACCCTGATTGCGGATCTTCTTTTCCCTTCGAGCGACGGACGATCGTCGAAATTTTGGATAATGCGGCGCGCGATAAAGTAGGTTATTTGCGACTTTTCGCGCGCGCGCGGCGCAGTTATTTCGATAACTTTGTTTGATGTTGTCGAGGGCTTTTTACGCGGGGCGGAAACTTTGTCCAGAGCTCGCGCGCACCGCACTGATGAAGAGTTTGTTCTAAACTTTCGATTTTACTCCGGAAAGTTTAAGTGCGTTAATGACCAACACCCAGATTTACTAATCGTAATTTCATTCACTTTTCTGTAGTGCGCTCCATTTTCCTTAATTAAAACAGCGGAAGAGCATCGCTTTTTGTTATTAAACTCGTATCGATTTTTCAAACAACTAACAAAAAGTGTAATCATCGTTTAAGAGCGAGCAGCATCCCTTATCTCGGTCTTCTCGAAACTTATAATGGACCTTCTAGTACAATGCGGGGCGGTTGGGGGTTTTATGGGATCGACATATCTCGCCGCTCGCGGATTGCCCCGGCCGACATGAAAGAGCCGTTTGAAACTTCGAATCCTAACCTTAATCAGCTTTTCCTCCTAACGTCATTAAAAAGGATCTCTGACCTTTTATTCTCCGGCTTCCCTCGGCTTTTTCTATTCGCGCGAAGATCGCTCTTTGATTGCAGGAGAAGAATCAGATGTCGCGTTAATACAATTCACCGAATATGGAAATTAAAAAGGAGGTTGATGGCTTCAGCAGACGTTCGCTGACGAAACAGTTCACTAACGTTTAACAAAACAACATTTTCAAGTATTTCCTTTCAAAACATTTTAGATTTTATTTAAAATTGTTTATTTTTGGTGCGTGTTCTAGATTAGAAACTCAAACTGTCATTATACTCATTAAACTATTTTTGGGTTTCCATTTTCTTATCATGCTATATTATTAGCAAAACAATAGTATTGTTGTACGAAGAAAGAGGAGGTGGAACAAAAGCATTGTTATGTACTTCAATAAATAGCTGACAAAAAGGCGAAAGTTGCCAGTAGGTTATTCAGTAAAATAACAAGCGTAAACAAACAAGATGTATCGCTATCTCGCCATCATTGTCGCCCTTCTGCTGATCACAGTGCAGGCCGCTCCAAAAGAGTTCAGCAGTATTAATCCGAATCGGTATTACCGACTACCAGAGGAGCGCATAATTGGTGCCTATCCCCACCGTCAATACGATCCTCTGTTCAACATCGAGGAAATAAACGTTCAATATTTGACCGACTATTTCAAGCCGGAGGACTGAATTATACGTGAACATCTCCTCATCGACTAAAATTACCGATTTATCAGGAAATTATTGTCAATATTTTACAATTTACAATCGTAAAAGTTTATTTGAATGTGAAAATTATGTAGAGAATCACTAGAGGTGAATGAATAATACAGTATCTTTTGATAAATCATCATTTCGGTTATCAGTTTATATTTACCTATCGACATGTTCCGAAGTAATTCCACTGATGGAACTACCGCATCATGCAACGTTTGCTCGCATTTGTCTGCTAAATGCAAAAGTAAATATGCGCATTTCAAATGCGTAATTTTCATTCATGCAGTCCTAAAACTTAATGGAACTCTGCGCAATATGAGGTCCAGTTGACGATTTTACGAGACCGAAGTATGAGATGCACGGGTACCCATATAAATTACTTCCGACGACATAAAAGAGTCATTCGAAAATTCAAATCAGACCTTAATCAGCTTATCCTCTGACCATCATTAAATGAAAGCCCTCCTCCTTTTATCCTCGTTTCCTCCCTACAAAGAATATGGTGCATACGTAATTTGATTAAAACCAGCCATTCATGCATGATCAACCTTCATTTACCGACAAATTGCAATTCAGAATATAAAACTGTGAAAAAATCTTCTATTATACATAAAATCCAAAGAAAGGTATGAATCGGCGCTGATCCAATTGAGGTAAACAAAAGCAAGTCACTGAAATTTCCTTCCAACCCACCCGTCCGCTAGTTCCCCATTCTAAATTCACCGCGGCACCGCAGACGGCTTTGTGAAAAATTTTAAGTGAAATCAGCGCCGTCGCGATCCGAGACAATCCCCCGGGGCGTCGCTCCCATTCCCGTAAAATTCGCGGAATCCGGCGCGGCATCGGGCCGCATTAAGCGCATCCGCAGCCGGGCTCCTTTCTCTTGCTCTCGCGCGCGCGTCGGGCTAAATAAGTAACCGCGGCGACGGGCGGGGGTGGAGAGGCGAGGCAACCCCTTAATGCCCGTCGCGCCCGCGGATGAGATTTGAAAGTCTGAAATTCCGGGGACAGGACGCGCGACCTTACCCCTAATGGTCGGAATTATTGATGCCCCGGATTCGCAGACGCGACCGAGGCTATCCGGAGGCGGCGACGGGCTTTTTCGCGGCATCTTGAAAAATCGCCTCGATCGAACTTTTGCATTTCTGCTGGAAATTGGTTTTTCAAGTGGAAACGTTCAAATTTTCAGGCTTTTCAAATGTTTCGGCGCAACAGTCGCGAGCGAAGTTGATTTAACGATTTTATTTGGAATTTATCAATGAATCGGAAATTGGAACTACCATTACTCCACTGGACTCTAGCTACCGTAAATTTTTTCCACGCCCCAGTAAATCAGCGAGATTCGCGCCTGGCCCGGGCAAAAGTAGCTCATTAATGGTTTTGCCGAGTTGTTACGGTGGGATTATGCAGAATGCTTTTGAGTAGTTAGTCATGCCGCCCGGCGGATTTATCACTCTCCACGTCGGACGCAGCGAGTTTGAAGCGCAAAAACACCTCGATTACCGAAGCCGACGATGATTTCAATTACCCCTCTTCGTGCGGCCGGGCCCGTAATTTAATCGACGATTTCTCTCGCCGGCAAAACAATTTTCGCGAAAGCCCGCCGCTCTTATCGCGCGAAATGCCTCGGCCTGCAGCCCCTTGAAAATTTGGCTCCGGAGGTATATATACCCCGTGTGCCTCTCCCGGCGAGTTTGAAAAAGTCGGGCGAAGCTCGGCGCTGCTTCGTAGCCGGCTTTCAATTCTTAACTCGGGCACGCCGGCAAAATAGACGCGGCTGAGCGGGAAGAAAAGGAGTAAAGTAGAAAAGTGCAAAAGTAAAATAAGTGTGCGAGAGCGAGGGGCTGAGGGGGGAGTAACCCCCGGACGAAGACAGGTACCGCGAAAAGCATTCCATCGTAAGATCGGTAGGATCCCAGCGACTCGTGGCTGGAAAACGGAATGCGTGAGAGCAGCCCGAAAGCTCCGAGTGATAGGGAGGATGGGGGTTTAAGAGGTTGCGGTTAAAGAAGGATGAATGGAGGGCTCAACACTTTTATCATAAGGTTCGGCTCTGAATTTTGAGTCTGTTTCCATTAGTGCTTAGATGAAAAAGTAATGAGGCCGAAGAAAAAGTATTTCGCTGCTGATGGGATTGCCTCTTTCCATTGAATTTTCTACGTTCAGCGAACTTGACTTAAATTTGTTCAATCTAGTAATAGAGAAAGCAAATCAAATTCTTTAAAAATTTAAACCTCACTCGTCGATTTAGATCGACAATACATTCAAACGATATATTCGCAATTTAAAAAAATGAGAGGACAGTTTTATAAACAAAGGGAGAGCAGAACGTTAATGAGAAAGTAAGGCTGCGTAGATCTTGAAAGAAAGAGGCGGGAGGCAAGGGAGCCCTCGGTTGGGATAAAAAAGGAGGTAAAAACCGATGAGTAACGCGAGCAGCGGGGAGCTCAAGATGGCCCTCGGTACATCACGCTGATGTATGCCGCCGGTCGATAGCTCGCTCGCGCCAGCATCTCTCCTCGTGAAAAATTGAACCTCGCCCGGATCAGACGCAAGCCATCGGGTCCGCCGCTTGTCCGGGCTAATGCCGCTTGAATTATTCGCAAATTAGTTATATCGCGCCGCGGGCCGATAAGCGCGATGATTAAATTCTCCGGGCGCCCGTCGTGCCGCGGCGATTTTTCGGCGGTTCCCGCTCATTATTATTGTAATCAGTTCACGTCGCGACCCGATGAATTAGGCGCGCAAGCGGCGGAGTCAATGAGCGCGACCCGCTCGCTTCGGATATTCGGGATATTTGCGAATTAGACGGCTGATTAATTGATTTAATGTCCCGATGGCCGCTCGTTTGAAAATTAGTAACTTTTCTATCGACCGGCGTGGTTTTGCGATCCGAATAACGAGCCAATTAATTATTAACGATGATTAAAACGCGCGTGCTTCTGAAGATGATCAGTTAAAATGTCACATTCGTTATGCTAAAATTTGTTATCGTAATTACTACTTATATTGTTCAACAATACTTTACACTAAAAGAAAAACATGCACTCAAAGTTACTTTTTGTGAAAATAAAAATCTTCCGGAGGTGCTGATTTCAGACTAATTTTATTAGTTAGGTAATTAATTAAAAATAAATATTTTAGTAATCTATTAATTCTATTTATCATTTTTTTTAAATTGTCCATGTTTTATTTTACCAGGCAAAATATTTGCAAAATATTTGGCTGAATGATTCAAGTTAGTGATACCTGAAAATAAAATAAAATATCACAGATGAACAAAAAAGTGATTATACATCGAAGCCATCGCGGGTATTACGCACTTCTCGACGATCGCCTCATCGAATTCCGGCGAAATAGAGCGAAGCGGTACCCGCCTCGTTTTACACCGACGTCGGTCGCGTGTGTAGGCGGCCTTGAATTGGATTCCGTCTCAATCCCCGCTGCACTCGGACCCCTGGCAGGGGCTGCTGCTGCGGCGAACGCTGGAAATCGGAAAAGGAGCCGGGAAACAATAAAGACTCCATCGTGCCTCGAATATCGGAGCGTGTCTATCGACTAGAGCCGCAGTAACCGTAGCGAAAATTTCGCCGGAGTCTCTTTCGAGATTTCCATGAAATTTCTCGCGCCGGATGCTCCCTACTGCACGGCAAATGGAGCATTACGCTGCATTTTCTTCCTATCGCTCGCTACTTTCATTTTGTTTTTCCTTTTTTTCTTCTTTTTTAATTTGCCGAGCTGGATTATCATCTCGTTCTGCGAGAAAAGCGATCGATACGAAATCCGGTGTTTCTGTTTACGCTCCTGCAAACAGTCGTGGAATATCGGAAGTACCACGGATTAAAATGGACGGGCGGTTTTCGTTTTCTTCCCTTTTTTTATCAGTGAGAAACGTTATATCGGCCACGGTCGTCGAAATTCTAATCCCTTTGCGATGAGGGGATACGGCGGATTTATACGCAACCATAAAATGGACTTTTCACGCATACATTTGTCGCGACTCAACAGTGACAGACACTTTATTATAGGCCTTGCAAAATTACGAAGATTCACCGTTTTTAGCAGAATGAAGATCCCATCAAATATACATACAATTTAGAGCATAAAAACAATATTCGCAGAAAAAATTTTATACACTAATAATAAACTACCTACAAATTCATTTTGTCGTTAATATTTTATGAACAATTTTAATTCTGCTATTTTGATAAAAAATTCAGAAGTGAAGAAGAAAGTGTTCGAAAAAATACTATACGACATGTAAAACCGCAATAACAAGTAGATCATGCAGTTAAGTTACGAAGTTGGAAAAAAATAACTAAGTAGTTCAAAGTTAAGATTAAGTTAAGATTTTCACATTATTCCGAAATATCCAAATGAAGGAAAAATTAGAAAGACTTAAAATGGACATATTACAAAGGTAAGTGAAAGCTTTGGTTGCTTCGCCGCTGCGACTCTGTCGGAGATAAGACAGCTGATATTTCGGAGGGCTCGAGATTGGGGTGCTGCGCGCTTATTTGGGTCGCTCCAGTCTGCAGGGGGTCTGCAAACGTCAGGGCTTGCGAGCGGCGTGCACGCGCGAACGACATTAGCATCGATCCGTCTAGTTAGTGCCAAACCGAGTCTTCGGGCTCGTTGCGCGATTGACGTAATTGAGTTAATCCGCGACAGCGGGTGAGATATAGAGAGGCCTATAGTCGCCCTCTGCCTTTTCGGGATATTTTCGAAACGGGGCGCGACGTGTTTGGCGATCGAATCGATTCGGACGACTGCGAAAGTTCCCTTTTCGTCGACGATCATTCGATTAATGCGATCGAGATGAGGTATTTACCAGGGATAAATATTGCTTAGCGCGAAATTTGTGAACTCGAATGAAATCAATGAAAGTATTGATTGTTCGCTGGTTGCATTACCAAAATTAAATTTGGGAGTCTGTACCTACATATTTTATTTGGAATTTACAAGGTTCATACATTTATGTAAATTTGGACTCGGGCTACTTTTCCTATCGTTTAATTATAAAATATTAACCATACAAAATTAATTTATGAATTAATTTATGTCGCCTAATATAATAGTCACGCGAAGAGTATGCATAACTTATAAAATAATATATTCATTTAATTAATTTATTAATTACTTTAATAAAGTATTCATTGTTAGGAAGTTTTATGTAATAGTGATAAAAAAAAGATTTGAGATTACACCATAGTTTGTTTTGGGTCGTTTAGAGTCGAAATATAATATTTTTGAAAATTGCTTTTCATCTGGTATTAAAGACAGAATATTTTTTTTTAATTTCATTAAAGAGAATTATTTTTCATCAGCCATGCTGGGCTAGGTTTTCCCATGTCAAAGATAGCGATATATAAAAGAACCGCGTCCACGATCACTGTCTGTTTCACGAGGGCAAACCTCGACTCTCGCCCGCATTCTTTACGAGGCGGGGGCGCTCGCGAAAAGCGGAAGCACGTAGAGGGAACACCGAGGGCAAACGGTTTAGAATTTTTCTGGACGCAACTGGAATCCAACCCGCTCGCTCCCTGATCGACGTGCGCAGCTCTCTCCCTTCGTTATTTTTTTCGGCTCTCGGGGTTATGATGGATTTTTGAGCCAGTCGGGAATGGCTCCTAAAAGAAGAAAATATCTATATAAATTCGAGACTCGTAGTTGCTTTTACCGATAAAATTCGCCATCTTTTTTTTCGACTACTTGACTTTGACAGAAAAAAGCCGCTGCCATTATATTGGCAGTTAGATTCCTCAAACTTAATTTTAGTTATTTAGTTTTTCAAACGTTTTTCGCACATTCTGTTTTTACCAATAGACATCATATCAAGTGCACAGAAATATTCAAAAAACATTAAAAAATGATCTAAAACACCTCAAAACAATTTTCTAACCCATTTTTAGAAACATTTTTTTTACTACTGCAAAGTCTCCTCTAGAAGGAAGTAAAATATGTACTGGTTCGAAAAATAAAGCCTTGCTCTTTAGTTAATTCGAAATTCCAACTTTTATATACTGGCTTATTTTACCAATTCTGCAATAACAGCTGCTGGGAGAATATTATAGCTGTATTTGTGTAAAACAAATTCAGAAATTAAAACTTTTATTTCAGTTTAATTTTATTCGTGTCAATGAAAACATTTGTGAAAAAGTTTGCTCCGAAAATATGCTTTATTATTGTTTTTTAAATGATAAAACGATATACAAATAAAAGTTTCGATATATAAAGACTATTCGAGACTCATCCACTGAAGTCTACAAAAGAAGCAGTTAGTTCACTTTTCAATTGTACGTCGTTGGTAAATCAAGTCAACATGCAGAAGTTGGTATTGATGGTTCTATTTATATCGTTCTGCTTATTCGCTACAGTTTTAGGTAAAGTGTTTTTTCTTTAATATTAAACATTATTCTTTAATATTACATTACTGTTATTAAACATCGATATGTTTCTAATAGAATTGATGTTAAAATACTCTGATAATTAATTTTTAGGCGATATAAATACATCAGATTCTAATAAAGCTTATTTGTGAAAATAAACACCAATAACAACTTAAACAATAAAATAAAAAAATACAATTCCAATAGTTTCTTTAGATCATTTAGATATGCAAATACTCCCAACTTTTATATAAAAAGACTTTCGTTTTTTTGAGATTTTTATGCTTGCCTTTGCCCAAAATTTTGTAATCATCTCATAGTATACAATCGCTATTTTTGTTTTTGTTCACAGCACTTTGCGATCCTTCAGTGTGCAACAACAAATGCGGAGGTTCAAACTGGTTGTGCAATACGGAACTACAACTTGGTGGTCAATACTGTTCCTACTGCTCTTGCTATAATGACGGTTCTCGTGGTTGAGATATTTTGTATCACACGTGATTGTATATTTTCTAAAGATGCCATATTTGGGAAATTAAGAATAAGTTAATTGACACAAATTTTATTATATTGTTCTTTAATTGCTTGCATTCAGTAATTGAAGTAAAATAAATATTACATAATATATTTAAAATTAAGAATGCTGCAAGTGCATACAGCCATATTTAAAAAAGATTAAAAAATGATCAAAAAAACCGCAAAATAAACTTTTAATCCATTTTTAGAGAATTTTTTTATTGCAAAGCTTCCTCTAGGAGAAAGCAAAAATATGTATTGTTCCGAAAAATAAAGCCTTGCTCTTCAGTTAATTCGAAATTCCAACTTTTATATACTGGCTCATATTACCTATCTGCAATAACAGCTACTGGGAGAATATTCAAGTATTTTCGGAAAACAAATTTAGAGATTAAAATTTTCGATTAAAAATAAAATGAGCGAAGAACAAAAACTGCTTATTAAGTACAAATAGCAACGAAATGTAAGCGGGGTAAAAAGTACTACGATTTCCAACTTCAGCACAGTCGGGCTTTATCATCGATGATAAAGTTGAGTGGAAAGTCGAGGAAAAGAGGCTATTATCATCAGGCTCGAGAAACAAAGACGCGGAGGCGGAAAAAGTGGCGCGAAAGAGAGCCGAATCGCACGGTGATTTATTCGGCTCCGCAAGGACGTCGCGCGTTTAACCAAAAAAGGATTTATCGATTTAGTTTTCGTCGCGCGCCTCCTTCCCCCCTTCTCTCCCTTTTTTTCGTCACAGCCACGCGCCAGGGACTTATCGTTAATGGAACTCCGGAAATTGAATATCGGCCGTGGCTTTGTTCGATATTACCAAGTTTTTTCAAGGATTTCACGACCTACCACTAACTCATGAATTTCTTTATAACATACGACGCGTTGGTTTATCTTTTTGATAGTCATCGTTTATTATTCAGGTATTTAGTTTAATAATAAACTAATATATATGTATGAACATCTTTAAGTTTACCTTTGAGAGTACTGACATATATGTTACTAAAATAACATGTAGGGAACGTATGTTTTTTCCAATGCACTGTTTAACAGTTTAAAAACTCATCGTGAAACGACAAATTTGTACACATTGATCTTTTTAAAAAAAGACGAAAACATACTGTTTCTAATTTAATAAAGCAGTTGAGTAGTTAACTCTTCAGTAGGAAATTCATTAGCTTTGTTGAATTTCGATTGAGCGCGAAATTTAAAAAATCTGAGCGCACAAAATCGAAACTTCTGTCAATCCGAATTCCAGTCCGACAGGAAAACAAAAAGAAGGTTTCGAAAAAATTGAATCCGTGAATTGGGAAAAGCAGATCGGCGAAGTCGGGAGGCGGGCAAAACCGCTTATAAAAAAATGAACGGGGCTATCCTTTTTAATCCGGCCGTAAAACTTTCGTTTGGGCCGCGCGCGAGGCAAATCGAAAGTTTAATATTTGACGGGGCAATTTGGTCGTCGGGCCGACTGCTGGCGCCGATTAATTTCGTCCCCGCTCGTCTAATCCGCGCCCGGCCCCGCCGAGACATATATCCGCCGCCCCCGGTCAGATTAGCGCGCTCGCGCGCTATCCGTCAGGATTTCGGCGCGGCGCGAACGTCGCGGCCCCTCGTAAAGATTGCCGCATCCGCGAGGCGCGCGGGACGTGTAACATCACCGGGAACAACGGTCAAAAGTTCGCGGAAGGGAGCCACGGGCTGTATCTCCGTTCGTGTAATGCAACACTCGTCGCTGCATTCGCGCTGCGAACTTCACGAAACTCCTGTAATACATATCTGCTTAATTTTCAGAGCATTGCTCAGTTGCGGTTTGTTTACCTTAGATTAAACTTGAAGTGTGTAGGATTTTATATGGAGCAGCTGGTTTCAGAAATTCACCTGTGTTCGATGGATAAATTCTGCAAATAATATATCATTGTTCAACAGCTTATTTGTACTGAGTCACGCCTTCTTTTGTAAACACTTGTAAAAAAGTTTACTTCGAAAATATGTTTTATTGTTCAGTTTTTAATGACTCAATTGGTCACATCGAGCTAAAGCTTCTTCATTATTTCCACCACGACGTCACGGAGTTTCATTTTAAACATTTTTACTTAAAATGAAATTAATACAAGCGGCATCTAAACGCGCCGAGGGTACGCATAAGGGGTTAGCACGGGCGCGTGACGCTGGATATTGAGTCGTTTCACGTTTAACGATGCTCAATCTAAACCGGTCCATTCCGCCACATCGATTCGCGTAAAGATTAGCCCCTGGCGTCGCGCGCCCTCCGGCGTTATCGCAGCGCGAAACTCTTCCGCCGCGCCCCGGCCCCGCTTCGCGGAAAAAGAAAGCCAGGCAGCGAGATTAGAAATATTTACACGAAAACGCGAACTGCGCGATAAGGCGTGCCCGTCGCCTTTATTCGAGGCCGCAAAAAAAAGAGAGTCGCGAATTTCGCCGTTAAATTCTACGACCCCGGTCGACCGGCCGTCGAATTTTATCTGTCTAAAATAAAGGAAAGAAAAAGGGCCGCGCGTATGCGCTGGTGCGATTTCGATTTAGATGAACGGTGCTAATCAAGCGCCGTAAAAAGGGCGCGATGGTTAGCTGGAGGCACTCGGGCGCGCCAAATTGAAACGCGGCGGCAGCGTCGCGGGTAGTTTTGCCGCGGAACTCGGGGGTTATTATTGCGAGACACGGAGAGCAGTCAGCGCCGAGAGGCAAAGTCGACGTAATTGGGCCGACGGCGGAACATTAGCGCGGTGTGCGCAGGCGATACGGAAATAAAGCGCGAAGACACAACGAATTGCTCGTTTAGCGAATCTACCCGCTTAGTTGCTGCGACGCTCTGTTGAGTTCACGCTCCAGTCACTTCTTTGCCGATGAATCATGGGGGCACGAACAGTTTCTGTTTACAATCTCGTTTATCTTATTTACGACTTTCGTCGTTTGCACCGGCGCGAAACTCCGCGCTGGGATTCGTATTTATTTTACTGCTCATTTATTGATTTTTTTCGCAAAATGTTGCTTCTCGCGTTATTTTTGCACTTTTCTCAGGAAGTCTATTTGGGCCAATTCGCAAAAATTCAAATATTTGAAGTGCAAAATAAACATGTAAGTTACTGCTCGATAACAAACACAAATCCAGTGGCGCCTTTGGGCGCAGAATAAAAGTGGTATTGCACACAGGGCAGCGATATTTCCGCAGCTAGTGCGCCCACCTCGGGGATCCTAAAGTAAATTTACGACTTCACACAACGGAGCTTTATGTCTTCGCTCCTTGAACTATCTACGCAATGATTTTCTAATAAACTAAACTGACCGCCGTCAATAGCGATGAGATCATATTCAAGAATACCTAATTTCTAGACTATTTTCAATCACTGCCATGTTCGCGGTTACAGTCTAAAACTAAATATCCGGTTGGATTTCAATTCGCGCCATGAGCGTATGCTTCCGGCCGGCTGAAAAATGGCCTCCTCTCCTCGCCCCCGCCAGCGAAAAAAAAAGAAAACGGCACCACGTGATTCTTTTTCCGGCGCTGATCAAATCGCGAGCCTATGCGCTGGCCCGCGTCCAAATCCCCGGCACTCGTTGTATACATTCACCTCCTCGCGCTGAAAACTCAGGGCGGCGCGCGCGCTTCCCCTTAAACCGAAATACCGAAGCAGGCGCGATAAGCATGCTCGGCCGGCGAGGGGAATACACCGCGGCGGGGGTGGGGGGAAATCCGCACTGGCGCGAGATGCCGCGCGGGGGTGGGGAACGCGGAACGCAAGGTGCATGTGAAAGCGCGGGGAGCCGAAAGACGTGGCGCAGGAAAATAAAGAAGACGAGATGGGCCGGTGGGCCGAGGCGAGCGGAATAAGGTATGAGGGATGAATTATTGAATTAAGGCACGTAAGCAATAATTAAACGGGCGCGAGGGCTGATTGATGACGCGCCAGGCGGAAGCTCGCTTCGAGCCGATGAAATGTGCAGGAGAGGATCCGGCCCGCCGGAATCGTGGATGCAGCCGCTGAAAGGAACCGGCATTGCGATTAGATGACCTCTGGCTTGCAAGTTAAGGTGTTTTTTAATGCGAAAAGAAATCATTCTAAAATATTTGTGTTATTTAATTTAATTTTTATGGATATTTGAAATTGATATATAAAGAGTTAATGTTTTCAAGTTTCAATTATCTATACTCTTAAATTCAGTACCTGAATGATCTAAGTAAATTATTTGATATATTTTTTATACTTTTTTATTAAAATTAAAAAAAAGTGATTTTATCAAATTATAAATGAAAGCGCGTCGCTCATTAAATTATAGTCATTAAGTGTGATAAAATTCAAATAAAGCGTGAAAACGTTCGATATAAAATTAGAAATCAGCAATGATAATGAAAGATAAACGAAACGAAATGTTTCTGACTTTAGGAATTCTCGTCGGGCCGTTAATTTAAAAAAATAAATAGAGAACAGCGCGGTGAACGGCTACAAAGCCAGAATTCGAGGGAAAAGTGAGCGTCGGAGGGCTACGGAGAATGGTATAAAGAGGATAATTAAAACGGTCCGATCGATAATCCAAAAAGGAAATAGAAGTAACGAGCCAAGTGGATTTCGCCCGGGCACGAGAAAAAGGGGGAAGCGCCGCGCGGACGGAGAAAAAGTCCGGTGGGAGCGGACTGATAGTGTCGCTAAGAGAATTAAGTTGGTCCGTGAATTTCAATGCAAAGATATCCAATTACGAGAGGCGAGACGACGGGAATGGGCAGCGCAAAGAAGTTTCGGTTGATCCAACGAACGGCAAGAGGTTGAAGGGGGAGAAGGTGGGGGGGGGCATCGGCAACAATAATTACTTTCTTCGCCGTTGTTGCCGGGGAGGACAAGGAGACGCGCCGGCCGGTGCATTCCGACAAAAGGAATTTCCGGCTGGCGCTTCTGCTGCGAACATAATTAATGTAAACTGTTGTGCATCGAGTTACACCCGCACTTGTCTCGCTTTGGGACGACGATCGCTAAATACTAACTTTCCAGTGTTCATGTTTGAGAACTTAATAAAGCGCGCCGCTGCTGCTTATTCATTTAATGGAGGATATTTGATTTTCAAACTTAAAAGAACTTTCTTACTTTCTGTTGGAAAATAAGGAAGTTTCAGCTACAATGAAACGAACAGAATTTAATAGAATACTATAGTCTTTTATTGTAAATTATAACGTTACTCATGCAGTATTGTAAAAATTACTCATATACAAGTCGTACTTTTTGTAATGTTTCGTGGGTAACTATTTCAAATTTAATAAGAGCAGAACTGTTGAGTTTCTAAAGCTTTTCAGGAAGAAAACAAGACCGGTGCTACTACCGATGCACTGTAGGATATCGGATTTTTGGTGAGCAACCAGAATCGCCATGCCACATATTAGGTACCTGCGCCAAGTACTCAGAGATAAGAAGGCCAGATTTAAGACACTTTTAATCCCAGATGAAATAATTCATAATAATTCTCTTTTTCTTTTACAAAATTTGAATTCACAGTTTTTATTCATAACATTACTTAGCCGATTAAGAAATACTTAATAAAGTTTCATAAAAATAGTTTTGTAAATTTGAAATTGTACAATGTGCGTAAAGCAGTACCAAGGTCTGTTCTCTGAAAATTGATTTACCGTATTATGCGTGCTGAAATTTTAGAGCTGGTCTGCCTCAATTACCGTTTAGCGAGTAGGTATACGGTACTCGCAGCGCGCGAGCCCGTCATTGGTGTTTCACAATGATATCCAAGGCCGAGTGCGCTCAACAACTGTAGCCCCGATAAATATCTGACGACTCATGCTCCATGTGCCCGTTTTGTGCTAAATGTCATTAGTTCGCACGGCGCCGCTGACCACTCGTCAGCGCCAAATCACATTTCAAACCTACCGCGCAGACCAAAACACTAAATAAGAACTCTAATAAAAAACCACGCTGAAATTTTCAATAAAGTTTAATAAAAAATGTCATCGAAGGATTCTACAGTCGTCCTCCGTGACCTGCAGAGTCTGCTTCAGGGCAGCATTGGTAAAGAGGTGATCGTCGTGGAATACGAAACGAAAAATCTACTGGTCCAGGGCGAGAACTACGGGAGCACAGTGCTGAAGGTGGAGGCGGTGATCAAGCGAAGCGAGGATGCGAAGGAGGAGCGGCTGAGCCTCGTGGCGAAGATGTCGCCGAGCGCCAGTTTCAAAAATCGCACTTCCTACCGACGGAGGGCTTTGGCAAGGAGATTTTCGTGTTCGAAAAATTGGCGCCAGCGTACAGGCGATTGGAGCTAGAGGCCGGAGTGAAAGCCGAGCATTTGATCGATGTACTGCCCAAGTTTTATGGAGGAAGATTGACGAGGAAGCTGGAAAGCCCCGACACGGCCGACGAGGACGCTGTCTTGTTAATGGAGAATGTCAAAGTGCTGGGTTATTATAACGGCAACAGATTCCAAGGTAATTGGCACGTATCTACTTCATCGCTTGAATTTTATCGGTGCAGAGATTATTTTTATTAAATTTAAAGGTTTTTGCTGTATCTTTTATGGAATGGATATACTGCACTACGTAATTTCAGGTGTAATATGTTTTCGATGATCTTTAGTGTCAGATAACCGGTTTGCACAGTTTATCTCATTCGTATCATGTTGATACTTCTATCGCACTTTTATTTTCGTATCATGTTGATACTTCTATCGCACTTTTATCGATATTTTAGATAGTATTGCACCAATAACTATGCTCTTGAGTAAATAACTAACGCTTTTTGGGCGAGATATTAAAACGTTTATTTTTATTCTTTATATAGATACGCCTGTTTAAAAAACGGATTTAGTTAGATTTTATATGATATATAACAATTATTTTCCTAACGGTTACTACATATTTCGATTTATATCGAAAGTATTTTGTTTTGCACAATAGGTTTAGATTTTGAGCATGCGAAATTTGCAATCACCGAGCTTGCCCGATATCATGCTCTGGGCATAGCGACGAAGCACAGGAATCCGTCACTCTTTGAGGAGGCTGAGAAGATGTTAAGTCCGCTTCCATTCGACATGCAGGACGACATCGGCAGCGTCCACGACAATACCTTCAAGACGATCTGCGGGGATCCGCGCACGGCGAGATACGAAGATCGACTCAAAGCATGCCTGGACAAGTACCGAGGGTGGGATTCTTTTGTGAACGCGGAGCGAGTGGAGCCGTGGGTCGGCATAAGCCACGGAGATTTTTGGGTCAACAATATGCTGTTTCATCAAAGTAAGACGGATCAGAGAGTTTCTCGCGGAAATTTTTCTGAAACGCTTTGTTAAAAGCAGTTGCAAATCTGAAAAGTCCATCTGAGTCTTTTTTACGAATAGAACCTTTGACGAGTTATATAAATTTTTCGAAAATAATGTTTTTTTTTAAATTTAAATAAAAATTTATAGAATTAAAAATGAAACACCTATTGTAGAACTTAAAAATTTGTAAAATAGTTTTTCTCTACTTACAAAATAACGATTTACTATTCAAATTTATAAAGATTAAAAATCGAGTTCACCTTTTCATTACGTATTTCAGGCGACGGAAAAGTGGACGGCATAAAATTTGTCGACTTCCAAATAGCCAACGTCTGCAATCCCTTGAAAGATTTACCGTACTTCTTAGGCAGTAGCACAAACGCAGAAGTATTGGACCAACACTTCGACGATCTGCTGGACATATTATATTTCACAAAATTCATTGAAGTTCTAAGGAGTATTGGTTGCGACGACTCGCTCTTTACCCGGGCAAGTTTTGACGAACGTCTGAAGAAAGACGGCAATGCTGGTTTCTACCAATTATTGTTAGCGGTCAAGTTCATTACTCTCGAAGTTACCGAAGACCAAGACTTGAACGACATCAAGGCAACGGTCATGCTTACCGATGGCAGCAGCAGATACGTTGAACGCGCCTGGAAAATTGTGTCGAAATTTGTCGAAAAGGGATGGTTATAGTTTCTCTTTTTATTTTAACGCGCAATAATCGCTTGTACGAGACTGAGTAATTGCAGGTAAAACGTAGAAAAAAGTTTCTAGATTAGATAAATAAACAAACTCGGCTAGAAAAATAGCGGAAGCCGTACAGCGTTGTAAAAGTTCTGTACCCAGCGGTGCGTATTAGCACCCCTTCCGTTGGTTACATTTGAATAATCCCTGAGCCGATAAGCTCATCTAGCGAGCGAGCTTTTTTGCTAATGCTCCGTAAGCTGCACTTCATTTTGTTTATTTACCTGCGAGCGAATTCATTCTGTTGCGCGAATTAACCGAGAGCTTCTTCGAATAGTACATAAACTTTTCCCATCGAATTTTTCAATATATTCAATTTTCTCTAGGCATTCCTTATATAAATTTCAACTCCGGAAATGTTTCTATAAAAGATTTATCTTTTTCCGCGTCCCGCAAAATAAAAGCATTCCAATTTGATTATACAGTTGAATAAAATAACAATATCGATGGGAATCGTGAGATTCATGTCGAAGCGAAGCTTAGTCGCGCAACGGCCGCGGGAAAGGTATTCCAAAGAGAATAAACGTTATCGGTTATGGGCAGGACCAACCGAATAAGTGTACGACACCAGGGCTCGGCTCGCCGCGGGTATAACAGGCCGCGCTGCAAAAACACTCGATGGAATTCGCGCGGCGGCCAATCGATGCACCCCCGGCGCGGCTAATCCAGTATTTCGCTATCGAGTGCCTCGCTCCGCTGAAAAGTTGGAAGCGTCAAAACTGTGGCCTTAAATTTTTCATCGGCGCTGCTCCCGCGGCAAATTACATCGCGACAGTCCCGCGGTCTTGGAAAATAATTAAAGAAAAAGGCGCGGAGTCCGGGGGATGGGCGAGACGCGGAGGCAAAGTTGAGGGATCGATAGGGAGGTTCGAGTAAACTCGAAGGGGGAGGGGGGCGGCATATAAATTCGACTGAATTCGCAACTCCGCTCTCGCAGAGTATATATAGCCGCGGCGCGCTAACGAACGCAAATGAGATTCCGTCACTTGGCCCCGGCGATGTGTACGCTGTGCTTTCCGCCCCCTCCCTCCGTCCGCCGGCGGAGCCACGCCAAGTTATGCACTCGCGAACGAATGTAGTCCGAGAGAGGGAAACGAACTCTTGGTTTCGGAATAAACGGATTGACCTCTCCCGATCAGTCGGCTGATGACGTATGCGCCCGCTGGGCTTTGTAAGTCTTCGATCATTAACTTTGCGAATTTAGATTGTAAGGGTGGAGTAAGCTAAATAGTTTTTACAGTTTAATCTAACGAAAGAATGAATTTTTGTAAATCTATAAATATCATGTTCAGAAACGTTTTGAATAAAGTTTTATTTGCTTACTTTTTATACTAATTATTGTTGCTAAACTTCAATAAATAATAATTTTTCTTGCTATTTTTATAAATATTTTTGTCAAACATTTTTACAACTTTATACAAAACCCGTCAGCATGTATTATTGATTGACCGTTTCGATATAAAGTTTCTGTTACAACGTAATATTATACCGTTTTGGAGAGTATTGCAGTGGAGAAAGGTTAGTGAACAAAAGGGTATCTAAAACGAAACTAGAAACGTTCTTTTTTACGAAAATTTAAAGGAAATAACACGATTTTCAATAAAAATCTGACAAAATTAAATTTGAGTTACGATTACTAGTTCATCCATCGTTCAAAGGTAATTTTTTACAATTAAATTATAAATTATATTTCAATTTGGGATTCATTTCGATTCGTATACAAAAAATGCAGTCGTTAATTTTTTACAACACTTACGTAAAATTTTTCAATTACCAAAAAGCGCGACGCATGATTAGAAAAAAAAAGAATCGTCGTGCAGGGAGGCAAAGCAAGTCGAAACTTCCCGCGAAAGGATGAGGCATAATAACGAGAAGTAGGAGGAAACTTATATTTTTCCGGGCGTCGGCTCTAAGTGGCTCGCCCTCGAAATTTTCATAAAAATGCTCGCTCTCGCGCGCTCGGCAGGCGGCGGTAATAAAAGACCGCAATTCCCCGTCCCGAAATGAAGCCCGCGTCTTGAACGTGCGTGAAAGCGGGTCAATTGTGGCCTTTTTTTCCGCGATGCGAGTATGACCCATTTTTCGGCGGCGCATTTATCGTGCGCGCGGCCGCCGCGCGTTGTTAAAACTTGCCCGAGCGTTGAGCTCCTTTGCGCTTCTTTCCCCCCGCTTTGCCGCCGCCCCCTCACGGCTTCCGGATTACTCATTATAACGAGGCGTTCGCGGAGCTTAAAAGGAAGTATTGTGCCGCTCGACAGACTGCCTTTCGCGTCTTCTCCCCCCTTGCCTCGCGGTCGCTCGACGCCGGATGCGCCGGCTTTTTTCCAAGCTTTTCGAGCTTTTATTTTGGAGAAACTTCATTACGACCGCCGGATCTCTTTTTGCGACTCATAATTTTCGGCTGCTTCTAAATTTTCTTCTTTTACCCTGCGTGTAACATAAATAATTGATTTCATTAAATTTTACATTGCGGCGTTCTTTTACTTAACAGTATAAATTTTCTTGTGGAATTTAAATATTTGAAAGATTAACAACTCGACAGATAATTCATGTTGATTAAATAAATTCAATTACTTTTTTCGAGCTTTCATTAAATATAAACATGAATAACATCTGTGAAAAGATTGTTTTAAATTTACGCTGCGAGTGTTTAAAGTCGTGTTAAATTTCCTTTACTTTATCAATTGACAATCCAGGCATAAAATGTATGCGTTCATTCGCAGACATAAAATTTCGTTACGTTCCGGCGGCGCAAATTTTCGATGTTGTCCGAGTATCTTTTTATCCGGGGAAAAAGCAGCGGTGCGCACATGCAAACGAAGGGACATAAGATAGCCAGCATGAAACGGGACTCGTTTCGAGCTTCACCTTTAATTAGCCTTCATTGTGCGCCGAGCTTGACCGGTCGCAGGGCATTTTTGGCCTCGGGCAGTGTCACTACCCTGTGAAAGCTAATTAAACCATCCGAGCAGCTGCACGCGCGTGCATTATCGCTGCCGGTCGGAATGATGCATCTGATTAAATTGTTTGTTCTGGTCGCGTGTACTCAGTGAACAATAGGAGCTTCCTATATCGAATTAGTTAATTGTTTTGTTTTATGTATTTTTTTACATTTTATCGTTTGTTGTACACCCAATTGTTTGTACGTGTCTAAGAAGATTTAAAGTGGAATGAACTAGATTGGAATAGCACTCAACTCTATAGCTTGTGCGATAACGAAAATTATGAAATATAATTAAATATCGTTTATATCTTAGAAATATCTTACGCGCGTTGTAAAATATTATTGTTCAATATAACTATTGAGCTAATTTTTGTTATTTATTATCGATAATATTTTTTACAAGGTCACTTTTGATAATCTCTTACTTATTGCACTGCACTTGTAGTTCTGTGAGATTGTGCTAACATTCATTGTAATCTAAAAATGTAAAAACTATTTTGATGCTCGCATTATTTTAATAAAATGAATTAACAATATGAAACGCAGCAATTGCTGACAACTGCTTATTACCAGGCATAGAGCTGCAACTTCCTCTTTAATTAGGCCTTCTATCCAAGAAGTATTTTGCGCAATATTTGCATGAGAAGGGACTTACTCAGAGGGAAAATATTTTCAGGTTCACTCTGCTAATTAGGTGCAGGAATTACATTGCGCTTCCTTTTTGGGGTTAAATATTTCTGCTGTTTTGTGGAGACGCGCAATGCAAGGACTTTGAGTACTTTTGCGGATGGGTTTATTCGAATTATCCAGACTCCGTGTTGCAAACACATACACGTACACGTTCACTCCTAGAGAGGATTAAAGGAAATTTATTTGTAACAAGATAAAAGAGTTGCGTAATGCGGAAAACTTTTTCACGATCCAATAGGATGGCTAATGACTTTCACAGGCAGTTTCGACTTTTTGCGTTATTAAATTACGTGTTTAAATATTTACAACAGAAAGCACTAAACTGCATTAGCTTATCAACTTTTGCTTCCGTACAGTTAAAATTACAAAAAATACTCGATTTATAAGTTACTATTAAATTATTCGCAGCATCCTGTGATAATATAAAATATTTTGCAAAGTCATTATGCGAATAAATATATCTCTTGAAAAGTAATTCTTTTATAATTGCGCTGCGTAAACAAGACGAGCATAAAAATGTAGAAAAGTCAAGTAAAAATAGCAGCGAAACGGAGCGGCCGTATAATCGGAACGCATTCAGCGCTCGCGTTGACAATTAAACCGGTTTGGTCGCGGCGCTCGGACAATGGGATACTCGGGAGCTTTCGCGCGCGTCCGCGCACTAATTCACCAATAATTGCGCGCGAGGCGAAGAAAAAAAGTCGCGAGCACGTCCCCGGGCTCTCGAGGATTTACGGGCCGGGCGGCCCGTTGTTTCGCGAGCTTAGCGTCCCTCCATGATCCAGCCCGCAGTTACGATTCTCGCTGCAGTTTCCCGCGGCTCCCCGGCGAAAACGAAGTCCGCGCGTCGATCGCCCTTCGGCGAACCTCGTTCGCCGCTGCATAATTCGGCGGCGGTCCTTGGGCGCGAAGTTTCCGGGCCGGCGGTGCCCGCTTTAACGTCGGACATCTTGGATTTACGGCGGGGGTGGCTGGCTGGCGCTGCTTCCCCTTGTTTCAACTTTCGAGGCTCCTGAAGCCGCAGAGAAGTCATAACGCGCTTTATGGCCGGCCATTACGTCGCCGCAGCGGCCTTCGCATATGGTAAATAGCCGTTGCGACAGCGGCTCGCGGGGGAAAATCGTCCGGCGGGTTTGATGATCCGCTCGCAACTTTTTTTTCTTAATAGAGTTTATTAACTTTTTCTGCTACGAAAGCATTTCTATTAAAGACAATCGCCATATTTTGAGATGCCAGAGAAAGAGATGAGATGAATTAGATTGATTGGTTTACTTATAACAATGGTTTTACTGAAATAACGAATCATTTTACACACTAAGACCATAAAATTATTTCCTCAAAAATGATAACTTTACAATTTCTGCCCTATCAACTATTTTAGTTATAAAAATATACAATAAAAGAGTACTTTAGCTTTCAAATAAAAATAATTTAACCGTAAGTGAAATTTTTTCCTGCATTTTAGCGAGTCAAAATGTTGTTTGAACACGACGAAGAGAGATTTGGCTTGCTTTTCGATTGATCCAGCATCGTGGAAACGAGTAAGGTAGCATGCAAGAAGTTATAAATCGCAACCACGCGCTTGTAACTCCTACGGCTATTCGATATCGCCCGAAGCGGTGTGTGCTTTTTCTCCGAAATTGATATCGAAGAATCCCTCCCTGGGAATCCCGACGCGAATAGCAAATTCTTAGAACCGATATTGCAGATTCTACCTTTTCCTGCCTTTTCTTCCTCTACAGAGGTATTCCGTCCTCTCACCCCTATACCGATAAACCAATACCCCTGCAATTCGTGGAAATTTCGTAGGATTCGTTATCTTCCATAGTTATTTCTACGTAATGCATCACCAGTGTAATTATTTACCAGATGCGATTTTACATGCTACAGCTTGACGCCGAAACGAAGGATAGGAAGAGCTGCCGTCACGTGTAATACAAACGGTTGTGTGGACGGGAATAAAATGTGACGTGCACGACACGAATTTGAAAAAACAGAAGAGACAGCGAAGTAAGTGCAAAATAAATTGCGAAAAAAGTAAAGCGGAGAACGGGTTGGACGCGTTCGAGCAGCCGGAGAAAAGAGTCACCGTGCAGCGAAGCGAGCGGCGAAATGAAAGGAAAAAATCAACAGCCGCGATTACGCGCATTGACGAGAATGAAATCGGCGCAAGTTGAGGCGACGATAATGAAGTTTCGAATTTGACGGTCGGGCTTTCGCGCGAGTCGAGCGGTCGCAATCACGGGATTGGCCAAAGTCAAACAAAATAGAGGCGCGGACGTCGGACGGGTTAGCGCCCGATAGGCGCGATAGGATCGATGCGGCAATTCCGTCCGCCAGCAGTATTATTCAAATAATGCCGCCGTTTATACGCTTTGCGAGACCGCCGAGTGTGCGTATACTTCCATCAAATTTCAGTGCTCGTTGAGTCGTCCATCCGACGGGCATCAGCGATTAACTTTGCGCTCGGTTAAGTAGTTATGGACGAGTGTGGTAAGACAACACGCATATATCTCATCTCCTCGTAAATTCCAGAATCCCAGTAGTCTACGCTTTTATTAAAGGCACTTTTGAAGCTCGTGAAATATTAACGAAGTCGTCGTTATTGTTAGTAGAATTATCATAAAATCATGAAATTATTTGTCGTCAATCTGTAGTTTTTTCTTAAATAATCATGAGCTTTATCGTAGACCTATATCATGATGAATTAATGATCACGTCCTCGTTATTGTGCAGCACTTAATTGATCGGTTAGACGCGCGGAGGTAGTGGTAACATACCCTGCCACATCGTGATACTCTACGGCCAATTATCTATTCTTTTTATCAACATCTCAAGTTAATGTAATTGAATACCATATTTAAATTGATTGTTTGAAAAGACAGAGTAAACTCCGTTCGCATTGGCCGCGAGAAATGATTTAACTGTATTCAAACGCACACCTGACCCCCCGGAGTCGCGGCGTCGCTCGCAAATTCAGGCGCTCGCTAACGAGGTTTTTCGCGCGTTCTCGCCGCTACGGCGAAGGGAGGCGGCTCGGTTAAAAAAAGAGAGGGGGCGAGGAGACGCGCCAGACGAATGGGACAAAGCCGTCGGGATCCGGCGATGTACCTACACGTCGGCCGGGCTAGATGAACCTTTTTATCGCGCCTTTTTAATCCGACTGCGCTGCACCGCGGAGAAATTTTCTAAAGGGTTTTTGCGTGCCGCGGCCAGGTGCCGCGCCCGGGGGGTAACGAGGATAACTCGGGCGACGACGTCCCGGCCGCCCCGGTCCCACGGCTTGCATTATTTACGGCGTTTTCAGCTAAACATACCCGCGCCGCGCGCGAGTTTATGCGCTGTTTGCCCGCCCGTATTTGCTCTCCGGGGCGGCATCGCGCCGGGCACGTAGGCGGCCGCCGCGGCGGCGACGTCAGGTGGACGACGACGTCGCCGGACGAGTAACCAGGGCCCGTTTTTACTCCCTTTTTCTTGCCGGTCCCGCGTGAATATTTTGCGAAACAACGCGCCACCCTGAATTATTCTTTCTCTTTAAATTTTCGAATATTTCACCGGAATTCAGTCGGCGACCTGGGGTACTATGGACTTGCGCGATTTGCATGCGGCGCGAAGAAAACAAGTACGATTGCGAGTTTATAGTAAATTTGTGTTTAATAAAACATAGTTCTTTTACTTTAAATGTTTCAATTTCAACCTGGAAAATACAAATATAGGAAACACTGGCTTAAAAATCTCTGCAAAGTAGGAGCAGTTTTAAAATTAATTAACTTCCTATTTTAATATTATAAATTCCATTCACTTTAATAGCGCTAGAAATATCGAAAATTAAAATTAACGAGTTTCAGATTTAAGCGTTTTTATCGGAGGAACAAAAGATCAGCTTGAATTTTGAAAAGAGGAGTAAAAGTCAGCATTAAGAGCGTTATTACGGGAGTAATGGGGGAAGGTAGGGTAAAGGGAGCGGGTCCTCGGGGAGTTTGATTGCCGCCTCTATCTGTCGGCGCGGGGGCGTCGCGGCGGGGTGGCTCTCATTTTAAGGCGCGCGCGCTCGCGGCACAAAGAGCGTCCGGCGGTAACGAAGCGAGAGGCGCTGATAAAACACAAGGCTTGTAATCTTGAGAACGCGGACCATTAAATTCCGCGGGGGCGCCGCCGCCGACTTCTGTTGATGCTCGGCTTTCCGCGAAACGGCCAGCCACTGCCGCTCCTAATTTTACTCCCATAAATTTTATTAACTAAGTGTACTACGCCCGCGCTCTTTATCATTTCGTTAAATTTAACGCCGGCGTCTTATATAAGCACGAGGTGGTTTACTTGAACGAACCTTGAGTATCGCCGGAAACGAGATCGTCAAAGGCAGTTTTAAACGGTTGAACGGTCCTGCAAATGAGAAACTTTAAGTTATCTCACAATTTTACGTTGGTTGCCTTATTTTTCGTTTATATTTTAAGGACATTAAGCTTTGAATAAAATATTCTCTTGAAATCTTAAAAGAAATTAATTGACTTAATTTTTTTTAATAATTTAAAGACTTTTCTAATGAGGATCCTTTATTGTTTTATGATAAAACTATACTTTAATGAACGAAATCACATCATGACTTGAATCGTGCACTAACGAAGTGATAATCGGCATTCATTTCAATTAGCCTCAGGCCTCGCGAATGAAATTCTACATGGAGACACGAGGGAAACTTAAATTCGGGCGTGCAGGCGTAGAGCAGCATTAACAATCAGCTTAATGTGAGCTCAATTATCGCTCCCCTATGAGCTGTGCCGGGAGCGACCTAACGACCGCGGTTCTCGCGCTGAGGTAATTAACCGATCCGTCGTGCGTGTATGCGCGCCGATACGTCTCGCATATCCATAGATTCGAGCAGCGGACAATTCGAGCTACATACTGTCTTGTTCGTCCTAACTGCAAAACTTGGAGATATCCGAATATCGAAGTTCTATTTTTGAATGAATAAATATTCAGCAGTTTGATAATCCGATGATAACACTGAAATTCATGGCACAATTCTAATGGCAATTATTAGTATTGATTGAAATGGGATTAGAAATTCAATGTTTATTCTCTAATCGCGTAATAATATCAAATCACGTATATTGACAATTTCAGATTTTCAAAACGCTCCGCAATGTATAACAGTTGATTAGGAGCTATTGATCGTGAGCGATCAGAAAACGGGCCCGCGTCGTCAGCTCCGATAGCTAAAAATAAAGGATGAAAAAAGTCTCTGGAAGTAAGAGCCGAACGAGAAATATTCGCCGGGAAGTTATAAGAAGGAACGGAGGGAAGTATTTGTCGCGGTGAAAAATGAGAGGGATTCGACGGGAGTCGTGCGCGGCATCGCGCCCCGGCCAATTTACTCCCCGGGCACGGGCCGTAAGTCCGATCGGACGACGCCGCTATTCTCCTTTTCTCTTCGCGGTTATTCTTCGCCCGGCTATTTTCTCGCGTCGGCGCTAAGGCACGGCTCTTTGTCGGCCGTCTGACCCCGTCTTTGCCGCTGGAATTTTCGAAGACTTACTCCGGATTTGTCAATGCTTTAAGCTGCTTAGCCGCGCCCGAGATGGATGAACTTGTCTATGTCCTACTTTTACCTGCCTTTTACATTTAACCGATGCACCTGACAGAGTTTTTCTTAAATAAAAAGGACTAGATTGCTTTCAAATTAAACAACTGTTACTTTGAATCATACAATAAAAGTTTTATTAAATGGGATGAGAAATCGATATATTGAGCAGTTAATACGTATTGCTCGGTTTTGCTGATATTTCAATTGATTTTATAATACGTATAGTTATGAATTTACAGCTTTACCTCTTAGTATGAACATAAGATGACTACAATTTTTATAACATTTATCTCATAAAAAAGGCAGCATCTATCACTTTGTCTTGCAGTAGATAATGGAAGACAATACGATCGCAGGCACAAGCTAAAGAAAAGTTCGAAGCGCTGAATCTGAATTCCGTCGGCGGAAAGGGGCTCGCGACAGTTAAGTGGCAACCAGTTCGGGATCCTTTAAAACACAGTTTGTAACTGGAATTAGGAGAGCGCGCGGACGAAATTGCATCAAGCCTCATCAGAGTCGCGGGCGCGCTTTATCCGCCCGAGGAAGAAGACAACGAAAGGGCAACGCGATTATGTTATTAAATGCGAGCGGCAGCCTGGGCTCCCCCCCATTCATCGTGTAAATCTCGTTATTCCCGCACGTCGAGAAATGCCGCGCCGCAGCGACACACGAATGGAAATTCTAATGGGGATTGCCGCGCAACGCTTTAAATGTTGCGAATCCAACTTGAATTGCATCCTTCGTGAGAATTGTTCGTTCAGATTCTACGCATATAATTACTATATATATTTATTATTTTTATGTAAATTAGTCAACAATAAAAACCTACTTCTATATGTAATATTGTTTTATTTACAATAAACATAACGTCAATTTAACAAATTTAAACATAAGCGAGAGTGCGTATAATTAGTTTTTTTAATCTTCGTTCATAGGCAAACTTAAAAAAATATAGGTGAATCTAGTTTGTCGTAATTTTCATACTGCCGGAGAGAAAATAAACTCGCGAAGCGCTTAAGTAAAAGTAAATTACCTTTATTATGCGTTAAGTTCAATTCAGTTCATCGCATTATCTGACTACATAATACATTAACGTACAACCGTAAATATAACTTAACCTAATCGATTTTGAACAGATAACTAACTAAACAATAAACATACACAGTAGATACATATCTTACTAGTAAGGAAACTCGAAATAATCGGTAATTCAGCTCGAAGTCGCCACCACAGTTTTTGAATAAACAGTACTTTCGGGAAAAGCTAAGGGCCCGGGCACCTAGACAATTTCGCCCTCAACAGAAAGAGGAAGTCAGCCGCTTTTTACACGAGACACGAGGTGAGAGGCATTCGCCATAAGTGTCGGCTCCGTGCGCGTAAATAAAACACACGCGCGCACCGGCGTTATTGCGCATTTAAAATTTATTAGCTGCGTGATTCCGACTCGCTCTCCTATTTTAGGCCCTTTTCGTTGGTGAAATTCTTAGAATTTTACCCATCTCACTGCGACAATTTGTACCGCCTTTCTTCAACTTACTGTCCAGTTGAAAACTTTTACTTACCCGTTTTTTGGCTTTAGACAGCTGTGAGTTATCCTGCTCTTTTTCCCGAGCTGTAACCGTTGTACTTAATTTTGTTCTGTGGAAATTATATTTTTTATGAACTGACCATGAGTTTGAACGAAGCAAAATTGAAAAAATAAAAAATGTAGACATTTTTTATTTTACTATCTATCAACGACTAATTGATACGTTATTTTATCACATTAATCAATTGTGATTTGGCCGTAAGAGAACTCTTCCTTACTGCATTTTTGAAATGGTCAGAAGGATTTTTAGAACAATTTTTTTAGTGAATAACGATGTCATTTTTAAATAAATTTTACAATTTCTAACAGATGAGAAGTAACTACGAAGTTCAAGGAAATTGCAATCTTCTCGCCTACGAGCTCTAGTAATAAAACCACTCATCCACGTCGCTTAATCATTTCTCCGAAGTGGTATACGCGAGGTAGCTTAATCGCGAAACACTTAGCGCAGCTAAGAGCAAAAAAGAATCAGTCATAGATCAGACTCGTGCGCGTTTCCACCGAGCGCCCACGGGCCATCGAAATCGCTGGGGCCGCGTAAAGGTAATTCATCGATCGACCACCGGAAATTTATACTGGCCTCTCGGGTTATCGCCGGATATCTACAGCTTCTTACACATCGAATTCGCCCAACGTCCCGTTACCTACCCCCGAGGCTTACGCTTGGTAATTCAGCCCCTCCCTCTCTCTCTTCCTCTTTCTCTCGCATGCACCCACGCGTGGCGTCCGGCCGATTTTATGGGGCCGTTAAGGCGTCGGCCGGACGTATTTATACCCGGAGACACATTTTATCCCCCCTGCCATCCTGCCGAAAGCCTCGTTGAAATTGTTTATGTACGGCCTCGATCGCGTAACACGCACTCGTGTCCGCTAGTGCCCGCGCGGAGGACCGGGCCTCCCTTATCTTGTAGGTATATACTTCCCTCGGTCGAATCATTTGAGTAAGCGGAAATTTTTATGCGCCATTAAGTTTATTAATATCGGTCGCACTTTTTTATCCTGGCACTTTATACGTCAACTAAGCGCCTCGTTCCTTTTAATTACGGCGATATTTCACGCCACGCTCACGAATCTTATCTCGCATGCGCAATCAATGGTACATCTTTATGGAATGTGGTATGTAAATGGAATAGATGGTTCCATATTTATCGCACAATGCGTATTGTCGCATTCGTGCCTGTTACTACTGAATTCACAATAAACACCTCAATTACAGTATCTCTTCGTTTTCTTCCAAATTAGGCCTTTTTACTATTTCAAATATATATTTGACCACGAGTGAATTCCCAATTCCCCATGTTTCCATGGACATTTCATCTGGTGGTAGTAGGTCGATGCGCGATACAAAAGTTTCGATCGATACCGGGGAGTTCGACACTCCAGCGTCGCGTGCACTACGCGCGCCCGAGCGAAGTGGCGAGAGGGTTTTGACGACTCGAAGTGAAAGTTTTATTGTCCCCGATATTGTTCTTCATCGAGATTGTTCCGCATCGGCGGCACGGGGCTTTTAGTATCGCAACAATAAGAGATAAATGATCATTGTGAAAAATTTTGTTCCCCCGGTGAAAGGGATTACTTTGCGATAGAAAAGTTTCCACTATTAAAGTGGCAAATAGAGATCGGGAAAAGAGAAAGAGAGAGAGGGCGAGAGTAGATAGATCGCACCCGTAACATCCGCGTAAAAGCATTTTTCTGCGCATTCATAGAGAAACAGAATTACTCGCTTGTAATAGAATTTTCATTAATTTTTCTCTTTCTTTGAACGTATTGTATCTTTGAAAAGATGCTATTACGCCTTTTTCTTACTTTTCTTTCTCGAATATTAACTTTTAATTAACTTTTAATTAGATATGAGTCTACATTTAATTAAGCTTCTGTTATTGCTTATAACATAAATTTAAAAACTGTGATAAAAGAAATTCTCCATTTTATTAAGTTTTTATTTCACGTTTGTTAAATATCCAGAAATCAGCATTGAATATGATTCCTTTAGACGGATAAAAAATGAACTGTGCATTCTGAGCAAAACAATTTGATGAAAAAGAATACTGAATTATGCAAATTCAAAGCAATATCTGGAATGTAATCGGCTATTCCGTGCGTGCGGCGATTACGCAACGCGACCTTCTACTTAGTTCTTCATGTACGGCCGAGTCTCTCCTATTTTTATTGACCACGTGACACTTCGAGTGTCTCACTCCATAGATGCATCTACCACGTTTGAATCTGGCGTTCCAGTGCAGCGTTCGCGAATCCGGTGCACAGTTCGCTATTAGCCGTTTCGCTACTGCGCGGCTGTGCGTAACCTTTATGGCGATATGTGAATGTCAAAATTTTAGTGTCACTGTAATTTGTTAAAGCGCGTTTAATCAAGGTAAAATTTTATTGTACGTTGTAAATTAATTGAAAACCACGTCGCGTAATTACCGCGTTTTTTATTTACATTCTTTTGTAATCAATAAAAATGAATTCCATGAATAAAATTGATTCGTTCGCAATATTTGTGTATTTATTCGATCTTAAATTTACAATTTTTAAATGTTATTAATATCAACCGCTGAAATTCATTTTTTTAATTAACATTTCAAAATAAGAGACAAAAATAATAGGTTCCTGTTACTATTCTTGTCAATTACATCTCGTGCTAGAGAAGTTTTGCTCGCAAGATCGCATTTATGGACAAAAGCGATTACCGTGACTTATATAAGCGCGGCCGATACCGCAGTAAGCGGTTTTACGCGTGCGCGGTCAGGGCGTAGCGGGCGTGCGAAATCGCGTTATCATCAGCGCCGGAGTTCATTTGTATACGGGCGCGCCTCTGCAGCTTGCGTTCGCAACAAAACGAGACGCGTACAGTTAATTTAATCATCGCTCGGCCGGGAGGCCGTGTATATATAAACGCATAGCGGCGGCGGCGGCGGCGGGTGTGACGTTTTAGCCGGCCGGTGCGCGACGCGCAAACAGCCGATGTAACGAATTAATGGCGTTTCGATTAAAAATTCCCGCCTTGACACCCCCGGATCGCGCGAATTGCGTTTGATGAATCGAGCCCCCCTACTCCCCCACTCCGTAAATGTATTTTCAAGTATTAAGCGCTAATCCGATCATGAATCATTCGCGTTTCATCTGATTAGCACAATGTAACTATATTTACGCAGGGTAAATAAGCGGGGATTTTTTTTCATTAGCTTCCACTTTGTTTATTTTTTTTTCGTTTGCAGATGAACTTGGGAAAATGGACAGGGGCCGTTTTCATTCTCCTGTGCGCTTTGGCGCGGGAGACGCAGGGAGCGCTGAAGGTGCTCGTACTCATGCCGTACAACGGCAAGAGCCACTTCTTATTTGCCGAGGTGCTATTTGAGGAGCTGGCTAAGCGAGGGCACGATGTTACCGTGGTTAGCCAGTTTCCCAGGAAAACACCCATGCCGAATTATCGCGACATCAACGTTGCTGATAACTTAGCTGATGGGGTTCACGTTATCAGCATGGAAGAGAAACAACTACTTGGCGGATTAATGTGTAAATAAAATTCTTTTTAAATCGTCAAACACCAATTTTCAATCGCTTTTTAAAACTTTCTCTTTAAGTACCAGAATCTTTTTTTTTTAATTAAGCGTTTTTTCCAATAATACATGTTTAACACATTCGCTCTAAAAATATCTGGTATTTTACATGAAGTGGAATAATACTAAATTCATATTATCTTGACACTTAAACAAATGTTTACCTGACCCAGGGGTTTTCGAAAACGGGTTGAACCGGGTCTGCCGTGGCAGTTTGTCGCACCCGGACGTGCAGAAACTGCTAAAGTCCAAGGAGCACTACGACGTCATAATCGCGGAGATGTTCAACGCGGACTGCTTCCTGGGCTTCGTGCACAAGTTCCGGGCGCCGCTCGTCTTCATCCGGACCTCGGCGCTGTCCACGTGGCTGAGCAGCCGCACCGGCACTCCTGACAATCCCTCCTACGTACCCGTCACTATCACCGGTTTGCCGTCGAGGATGAGCTTCCTGCAAAGGCTGAAAAATATCGCCAATTATGTATTCTACAAGAGCTTGTACTTAGTGTACAACTACTGGTGCGAGGAGGTGGCCAGGCAGTACTTTGGTCCCGATATGCCGGCTCTTCAAGATATTGCGAGGAACGCTAGTCTATTTCTTGTTAATACACACTTTGCGCATCAATATGCAAAACCATTAGTGCCTACTCTTAAAGAAATTGCAGGGATGCACGTGAGAAAGCCCAATCCTCTTTCTGGTGTAAGTATTATTTTCACTTAAAATTTACAATGTTATAGTTTTAATTTGGTAATTTTGTCGTCTTTGGAATCGCAATATACATTGAATTCGAAATATTCATAATATATATGATTAACTTTCGCAAAGTACATATTAGTTTTACTTGTTTATCAATTAATTTCAATCACTGATAATGTAAATTTACTACTAGTTCAAACTATTCTGTTATTAATAAGCTTCACGGTCATAGATATAATTATTAATTATTCAATCAATTAAATAATTACTAATTTGAAGAAATCACTGTTTTAATTAGAACCACTTTCAATCTTTTTTGTAAAAGTCGTCCGAGAAAATGAGTTTACCCTCTCACCTTCGGCCTGAAAAAATAAATTAAAGTTTCCTTTCCGAAGATTGCTCTTCGAACGGTACGAGCTCTAATCCCCCCGAGAAAATTAAGAGACACTGCTCGGATAATTGTCGCTTCTTTTCCAAACTGGATAGCGCGCGATTCCTCGACCAGGCGACCGCTTCTGCCGAGTACCAATCCGTCCCATAAAAATCAATCGGCCGGCGCGTGGCATACATAAAACGCTAATCCGGCCGTGTAAAATCGCTCGAATAAAGCACCTGCCCCAGCGATTTGCGCCGGCGGTGGCGCGACGGTAATAAGGAAGTCGTTAAGCCGGCCGGGCGAGCGCCGGAGGTGGAGCCAATCGTCGGGCTCCTCGCGCGGCAATTCTCACGTACAAAGAGGCTGTTCCCCGTTCGGTCGTCGATTGGTTTCCCCCCGCGCGCTCGCGCGAGCGCCTCCCGATTACATTAGGGGGTGGCAGAGGCGGAGTGGCCCGCGGAATTAAGCTCGGCTCCGATAAAAAGGCGGCGAGCTTGCAGGATTTGGAAGATTGGATATCGGGCGCCCCGCACGGACTGGTCTACATGAACCTCGGCTCGATGCTGCGACCGTCCAGTATGTCGCCCGAGAAGAGGCGAGCCTTTCTCGATGCGTTCGCTAGGCTAAAGCAGCGGGTGATTATGAAGTGGGACTCCACCAGCGCCTCGGATCTGCCGGCCAATGTTAAGCTGGTCACTTGGGCACCGCAGAATGATATTTTGCGTAAGATTGCATCGGAGATTATTGGACTCTTCTTTTGTATGGAAATTAAAATTAAAATCAAATTTTTATTATTCGTTTTATGTATTTCAACTTTGAAGTTGCTTTTTTACGATATAATTAACGTGTTTGCGGGATTGGATACTGATGAATCTAATGCGTTGCAGATCACCCAAATGTGAAGCTGTTTATCACTCACGCTGGAATGCTGGGCACTGTAGAGGCAGTTCATGCCGGTGTTCCGATGATAGCTATTCCCTTCTTCGGTGATCAACCGACCAATGCTGCTTTACTCGAGGAAAGAGGCTTGGCTGTACGATTGTTCTACGACGATATTACGTTCGAGACTGTCAGCAATGCCTTAGGCAAAATTCTAAACGATCCTGGGTTCGTAAAACTTGCACTGCTTATTACTACATACACGAGATTAACTGAATCTTATAAAAATTGCTAGTATATATTTTAAGGTAAGAAAAATTAATTGAACGATAAAATGTTAAATAGATTTACGAAGCGAGTGAAGGAGATATCAGCAGCGTTCCACGACCGGCCAATGCAACCCCTGGATGAGGCTGTCTACTGGATCGAATACGTTGCTCGTCATCACGGCACGGCAGCGGCGAATTTGACACGCACTCCGGCACTGGATTTGCCGCTTCATCAGTATCTACTCCTCGATGTAGTGCTCGTTGTTATTATTGCTCTCGCGGTAGCAGCGATGATACTGCGAAAGCTCGCCAGGCTCATCACCAATCTGATTCGAGGTCCTCAAAAGAAGACCAGTGCGAAACAAAAGAGGAGTTGAAAGATACTTTACGCTTTAATTAAAAAAAGTGATTCTTTAATAGTTTCGTAACTGTTTGGCAGTGCAACGAAGTCATGAAAATGTGATACCTATACCTTTTTTAATGTTGGCTTGTAAATTGTGCAGTTGCAATTCAAGTAGCTCTTTTATACTTGTAACAACTCTTATATTCATACGCATTTAATTGTATACAAAAAACATTGACCCTTAAAATAGAAATAAAATAAGAAAAATAATGATTATCAAAACGTCGCTTAAAAGAATTTCCTAATGAATTTGCGCAAAGTTCCGGGCGATATCGCGCAATTAACCGTCGCCGGGGCGAGCGTCGTTACACTCGTCATT
Organism: Eurytoma adleriae; assembly: GCA_900480045.1. Taxonomy (NCBI): domain Eukaryota; kingdom Metazoa; phylum Arthropoda; class Insecta; order Hymenoptera; family Eurytomidae; genus Eurytoma; species Eurytoma adleriae. The sequence continues at coordinate 70,494 of UXGC01000233.1, forward strand.
AGGCGGGCGCGAGGTTGAAATTTCGATTTTTGCACGAGCTCGGGAACGCGCGCAAAAGTTTAATCGCGGCGGCGGCGGCGGCCGGCTATTACGGCGAAAGTTGTTTCGGGCTCGGCGCGCGCATAACGACTGCCCGGCCGCTCCGCAAGCTGTTACATGATGAACGCACGCGCCGGCCGATACTGACGTCCCGACAATATGATTGCGCTGTAGCTCGGCGATTCCGCGACAAAAAAGAAAAGCCGGACGGCCGCTTGATTGACGAGCTCGCGGCTGCCGAATCCTTTTTAATGGCGCCCGAAAGCCCCGCGCGTGATCAAGTGGCGGCCCGCGAGGCGCCCTGCGCCGAAGACGGATCGCGCCCAAGGCTATGTTTTTCGAGTAATGAACTCAATCGTTGATCGATTTCTTTTGCTTCTACTTATGGCTCTTTGTTTTATTGAGCGAATTTCCATTTCTTTGCTTTCAAACGGGTTTATCGCGTACTTACGGTTAATGTGTTCTTGCTTTCTCCTTACTTAAAAACAATTATAATCTTTATGTTTTTTTTTCTGGTTCAGTACATAAGTAAAAATTATCATTTTTACGATAGTGTACCTAAGGATTTTAATAAAATCTGTTCTGAAAACCTGGAATTAAAAAAAATTTTTAATTAATGCATATTGTTCAATATATATTTTTTCGCATTTTTCACTGCCACTATTCTCTGATCCAAACGCGAAGCGAAGAAAGAGCTTAACTGACAATGGTCACGTGAATACAATAAATTCTCCATGCGAAAAATCAAAGAATTTTTAAAATAACAAAAGCCAAAAAAAGGAGAATCCAGTCGGCATCCTTCCCTCCATAAAAATCTCTCACCGCAGTACGCCCGAGTTTCCGCGCGCCCCGCCGATTTTCCGTTACATTTATGCGACAGGCCGCAAGCTGTAAATGCCGCTGAAAAAAAATCCTTCCATTTCTCACTGTCTCGTTATTACAAAGCCGCGGCGTCGGCGGCGAAGGCGGAACCCCGCGCGCTTGCAAAGCCCGCGTCGAGCTTGCAGCCGCAATATCGTAACTGCAGCTGAAACTAATCGTCATAATCATAAATCGTCGACGAGCGAGCGGAGGAAAAAAAGGCGCGTACAGATGTCGGCCGTCGCCGTAAATCGAATTTACAGTGCGCGGGAGCTCGCCGGCTCCTGCGTGCGCGCCCCTCGCCGCGAATTTTTATCGATTTCTGATTCGCGCCCCCGCCCCGCGCGAAATTTATGCCGAGCGCGACGCTCTTCTTTGAGCTTGTAAAGCTCCGCCGCCAGCGAGACTCGCGATTTTCTCGTTTTTCTTTTCCTTTGCTGCCGAGAGCTGGCTTAATAGAGAACTTTGCGCCTCTTTCGCAGTCGCTCCCTTGATTTCGTGACGAGTATTTGTATACATGTTTGACTTTCGGTTTACTTTAAATTATTTGGGGCGCTAAATTTGAGCTTGCAATCGCAAGTCGTTATTCAATTTATTCTGCTCAGAATATGTGAGCTAAATTTTCCAATAAGATATTTTATTTACAAGATTTATATATACAGATATCAAACAGTGACCAATAGAAAAAGCTTATCTATTAGGAAGCAAAAAAAATTCAACAGTCAAGTGAAATCATTATAAAAGTAATGTAATCATTATGAAAATAAATTTTTAAAAGCAAATTAAATTCTTTGCACTATTAACTCTTTAGTCATATTATCCACGTGCTCTTATCTATGAGCCCATCAAATAGTCCATTTTCATCGGCAGAAGCCTGCAAATCAATGTTTCCATCCTGGTCGAATTGAAGCGGCGGTTGAAACTCCCACCGTAAACACGGTGGTTTTATTCGAAAATTAATTTTCTTGGTCCATAAGACACGGCCTGCTGCTCGGGGTCTGCTCGTCGTCCTCGCGGCTGGCCGCGTCGACAGGCTAAATGCGCAAAGTTCGCCGCGCTCGCAATCGCAGCCGGTCGCGCGCTCGCGCGGGGCGAGAGAGACACGCGGAAACAACGTTATAGCCCCGAGTTCCCCCGGCCGTTTCGCCGTTTCCGTCTCGCTCTTTCTGCACGTACCGCCGCGCAAAAAGCTACGAAACTACCTAATGGGAATAGTTGTCGGGGAACTTTCGCCGCGGGAAATTAGAGGCGGCCCCGGTGTTTAATGCAACGCGAATCCGCGCCTGGTGCCCACCCCACCTCGCCGTCCCTCCCGGAATGCGCTATATACTTTCTTCGCCGGAAATAGTTTCGCGCGCTTTCTTTCCGCGCCCGTCGGCTTTGGTTTCGCTTTCGACGTCCCGCCGGTCACGTACGCGGGCGCGAAGTCGTCGGGAGAACCTCCGGCGAGACCTCCGGCTCCGCCCCGACCCCCTAATTGCCCAATGACGCTGCTGAAAAGTTAATTTATTAGCCGGCACTGGCTTTTCTCTATATACGCTTGATTGACACACCCGACTTTTCAATTGGGAAGTTACCGGCGACCATATTTTATGCTCCAAATGAAAAATCGACGATGCAGAATGAATATCGAATTTTTTATAGTATATTGTCAGGGACATGTTTTATAGTTTTTTTTATTATGGAAGGTATTAGAGTATTAGGGGAGAGTTGGGTACTTTGGGACAACGGATGGTTTGAAACAACGCTCGTTCTAGCTCCCAGCGTTATATGTATATCAGGGTACATTAGCCGTGAGATCTTGTACTTTAAGTTATGTTCGAGGAGAGTGTACGCAATTTCGATGAGTTTCAACATACGCAGTACGTCATTATTGCGCATTATCTTCTTTTCTCAGCATTCTTCGCTAGGAATAGAGGGAATTGACAGACGCGTTACACACCACTGAAAATTGTAAAACATAATCTTTTAACTTTTTAAAAACTTGCTTCACACATTATTTTCGCAAGAATAAAAAGCAGTATTTTTAAATCAAAATAAGCGCAGGTTTTCCAAATGACCCGACTCTCCTGTAAAAAATAAACAAGTATTTATAAAAAAAGTTACGAGCGGAACCGGCAGTAAAAAGTGCGCGGGCGTTCCATTAGTTTCTCAAATTCGAAATGTTACGTCCGCCAGGCTGGTTAACGACGCCCGGGCCGCAAAAAAAGCTTCGCAAAAAGCGCGAGCCTCCGCGCAGTCAAACGACGATCGCGTCGATTCTGCGTTAAAAGCTTTCCGCGCTAACGTGCCCGTGCGCTCTCGTCGCTTGGCGAACGCGGCGTCGGACTCGCTTCCTCCGGCGCGCGAGAATCCATTAGCGTATTACGCGAAACTTGGCCTGCGCGATTGACTTCGTATTTTTCGCCGGTCGATGGATTTACAGACCACTCGCTGATTGCGCGCCTGGCTGCGGAATCGCTACCGGTTATCGCGGCACGCATCTTTTTTTTTGAAAATTGTGTAACGCGATTTTTAACTCGAGCTACGAAGTAACCGTGATTTTACGGGATCAGAGACATAGATCCACTTTGACATATGTGCAGCGAAGTTGCGTAAAGTTGTAGGTTGTTGAAGGTGGTTGTAGGTGTAGGGTGGGTGATTGGGAGTCGTCTTGCGCACGAATTAATGTGGATGTGTCTTGGGTGGCTGCGCCGTGCAGCGGGAAAATTGCTTACGTCCCTTCCGGCGAATTGAACGCGGGGCAATTAAGTCCCGGGCTGAGGAGTTCAACTTGTGTCGCTGCGTCTCAGTGTTTTTGCAAGCTGACTGTCACAGTTTGATTTCAAGGATGTGGTTACGAGTTTCAATTTAGTGAGAATCTTATTATTATTAATTAACATTACTCAATTATTTCCTACATTTTATCGAAAAAAGCTCTACCTTTTTCAGATTCATTGCAAATTTGTATGCGTACATTCACATTTTTCACAGAAGCTTTTCTGTACAAGATCAATATTTCGAAAATCCCAAAAGTCGCTAAAATGATATCGAACACCAAAGCTTTTTTCATCGCGGAATATGCTCCATATCGCGGGGACGCACAATGCCAAGGTCCCGTCAGCACTTAGCCAGCTCTAGGCTTCGCAAAAAGCCTCGTCTCGCACGCTCTTTCGCGCAAAACGCATCGTCCCTCGCGGCGAAGGTCCTCTGCTCTTTTTCCTCCCGTTTTCGCAGGACGTTAACCCAGAGCGACGGAGGAAGACCGAAAGAGAGAGGGACGTCGCGCGGCGGGAGTGGCGCAAGCGCGGAGCTTGCGCTCGGCCGCATGCGCCGGCGGCGCCGCCGCCACCGCCGCCGCCGACGCGGAGGGACCGAGAGCAGAGAGGCCAGGTTGTCACGGGCCGCGCCGCGGGCAGCAGCTCGAGCTCTCACGCGCCGGCGGGAGCCCCGCGAGCAAAGCCGCTGGCCAGTGCACCCACATGTGTTTGAAAAGCGCGTCGGTCACCTTCGCGTAACTAACAGTAGCTCGACCCCCGTTTCCTCCGGCGCGCAGGGGAGGTATCGTCGCGGAGATGAAGAAGTTCGGAAGAGCGGAAAGCTCGTAACTGCCGCCGGCTTGCATCCCCCGGCCTCGATGTCGCTCGAGGGTGTCTGCTGAGGGAGCGTCCGAGGCGCACGGGAGACGATGGCAAGAGGCGGTCCAGGTGCCGCTGTCCCCGCGGGAGACAGCCCCCTCACTTAGCGGTGCGCGCGCGAAGGGCGAGAAAGCGAGAGAGAGAAAAAACAGTAGAGTAAAGTAAAGAATCGCGGGGGCGCACGTGCGAGCGTCACGTGGCCGGGATCGCGCGTGCTATGCTAGCGGCCCCGAGCGAAAGAGTGCCATCCGTCGCCGGTGTATCGCGACGCGAGGAGGAGGGCGGAGGTGTGGTAGGAGCCAGGCGGAGGGGACCCTTCCCCCCATTGTGATGCGTCGAGGCGAGCGATCATCGGATCCGGCGAGCTGCCAAGCCACCGACGTAGGAAGCTGCAATCGAGGTTAGTTGCCACGCCGTTTACGGCAGAGCGGGAGCAGGTCTTGACCTACGGCGTTACATGCTGCCGCGGGATGCTATTGCCCGGCGATGCATTATGTTTGTCCCGTTCGAATTTCAGCTGGCCGACTAATTTTAATGGAGAGATTTTAGGGAACATTCATTCCGAACCTTTTTTTCACTAACACTTTTTTATTATCTTTGAAAATTAATGCAAATTTCCAAAAATAAATAAAATTCATCTTTAACTCAATTCTGAAAAATTTTGGAAAGATGTCTTGACTATTGCAAACAAATCCTACGTAAAAATGTGGGTGGCCATTTCAATATTGGAAGAAAAAAGAAGCAGTGATTCGTAGGCTTCGAGCACTTTCGTTTCAGCCACTTAAAATGGATACGCGTATGCATATATACGGCACACGTGACGAGACGTGAATACGTCGGATTAGGCAGTACGCTCACGTACGCACGATGTATGCAGACACGAGGGAACATATTAGGGGTGGAATCGTTGCGGCTGATATCGCCGGTTGTCGTGATTTCGTCGCTCCAGAATCGAACTTTCAACCTAATCATATGAATAAAGCTCCGGCAAGTCACGTGCGACGAGCTCCGACAGCTCGTTCGCCTCCGAAGATGAAAAAAGTTTGTCGTCAATTTTGAGTTTCCCACGTGCCGCGCTAATGTTACTACACTCGCTTAGGAAAGTTGCTTCCATTGTTCTTTTTATGAATATGTCACTTTTTTAAATTTTCGAATATTCCACGTTTGCAGACACGCGGTGTTCATTTTTCAGTTTTTATATTGATCGTTTACATCCACTGCCATTTATGACTTTTTTTTAAATTTCACATTTCTGCTTTTTGATTTTTTTTTTTTAAAAGAGGAGAAATGAAAAAATCAGCGCACGTTCGCCTGTATTTACTGAAAATTTTCATACTCTCAGTGAAAAGGTAGTGAATAAAACTCACCCTCCTTATTCGAGCTCTTTCAAACTTTTTTAACGTAGCTCGCAACGTAAAATATTTATTCGCGTGCCGGCAGCCTCTAAAAATCCCAAACGCCCTCTCAAAGACACAACGCGCACTTAATAAACAAAGCACGTCTGCGAACTTCTCGAACTACAAAAAAAAATCGTCTCTCGCAAAGACGAAAAAAACGACGGAAAAACGACGAGAAGATAGCAGAAGCACGAAAAAAAGCGACTACAGAGGAGGCAGAAGTGCCCTCGAGGAAATATTACAGGCTCGCGATCGAGGCTCAGGTCGATCGTGCAAAGTCGTCGCTTCTTAAAGTCTCGAGCCAAAGCCTCCCGGCGCGAGCGGAGTCCGCACCCACACACCGGCGCCCAGGGAGATGTGTATCGGGAGGCGATGGCCGCGCGAGCGAGACAGAAGGGAAAAAGGGTTTATCGCGCGCTGCTGGACCGAGACGCGAGCGAGCGCGCACTGCATCGAATTTCACGAGCGGCCGAGTCGCCGATCGATTCACGGCCTCGCCGGCGGGCTGATGTAGGCGACCGGAACTCGTTTCATATACGCGTGTGCGCTGCGAAAAAAAGGGGGAAGAGAATGCACGCGGGGGCTGCGGGGCGGATAAAAAAAATTACGCGGAGACTCGCCGACCCCTTTGTGGGTGGCCTGGCGGCGCAGTTCATTGAGGAGGGCCGGATTATATTGCTCGATCGCGGAGCGCTCGGTTAAGTGCGCGAGACAGCTGTGCGCCGCTTTCATTTTCCGCGGGGATGAGTCCGTTTATTGACGCGCCGCTTGCGCATTTTCAAGAGGGGAATCAAACGTATATCGCTCCGGCAGGCCTCCCTTTTTTACTGCGCCGATGCTCGTTCGCTGCGAGGAGACTGTAATGGCGAGGGAAAGAGGGAGGCACTTATCGAGGAGGTCGAACGAATGGGAGTAATGCGTTGAAGATGAGAATGCATTATGCGGGATGAATGGGATCGCTGATTTTTTCGAATGGGACTGTGCCGGAAGACAAACGGGATTCCATAAGAGGCTAAACTTCGTAAGCCGCTTTGTCGTTTTCGCCCGTCAGTGTACATTACAATCCAGGACATTTTCCTGTTTTTTTCTCAATATGAATTAAGTTTTTAATTGCGCTTTAATGAATACTCGTTTCTGAAACATTTGTAAAAGCGATTTTTTTTATCGTACAGCTAATGTATAAAAATGAAATTTCTTTATTTTAGCAGGAGCTTTTAAAACTATATTTTTAAGTTGCTAAAGTGTCAGATATCAAACAACATATGATATTTAAAAGAAACTGAAACTTTTTTTATTTGCACATGTATCTATTTTCAGAATTTGACTTTTATACCAGACAAATATCAGTAAAGCAATGTTTTCAGTTATTTCTCTCTATCTCTTTTGCTTAGAATTACGAAATAAGTAAAAATCAAAGTAAATACATGCTTTCATAAAAGCAGAAAACATTCTCAAACGAATCATCATCATACCGCAAAACATTGAAGTGAAAAATTCAGAAGCAGAAAAAACGATCTGCGTCCTTAAAATCGGCGAGTGGACAAAGGCAAACAAGATCCTCCGGAGGGCTCGGCGCAAAAGAAGAGCCAAGGCGAGCCGGAGGAAACGCCGTGGCTCTGGGTCGTTATTCTCGAGGACCTCGTCGGCCGAGCGTTTAAGTCAAAGGTCGCGTGAAAATCGCGATCGTCTGCCCTCCCCGGTGGCCTATTTTTCCCTTCGGAGCACGTAGCGCGTATCTCGAGGCGTTAATATTACGTGCGCGCGTACACGTGGCGCAAGGTCTCTGTACGTGTACCGGCTTGGAATAAAATATCATCCCTCGCCAGCGGCATTTCTGGGGTAAAAACGTCGAGTAGCGCTTAACAAATGCGGCACAATTTTTCTTGCGGAAAAATACGCGGATGTATACGCATGCGGATTTCGCGAGCGGGTCAGCTTATAATGCGGATAGAGGAAGGGGTGAGGGGTTGGTGGAAATTCCGCGCGTACCTTAACCGACAGATGACTGGAGATAAATCTTTTATAATGAGTCGGCATTAAGGGCTGGAAAAGTGTTTTAGGGATCTCGTGGGGAGAGATAATAGTTAGGACGTTTGCAAAAGCTTAAAGGGGAGATTTCCATTCGAGAAGAATAAAGTACGAGTTTAAATTGATGTAATCTCATATTTAGCCTACGTCAAATAAAAGTAAATTATACAGTGATGCACGGAGAACACTGTTATATTCATGATGTTATTCATTCTTATCATTTATTGAAAATTTGAATAAAATAAATTTAATATATTAAAAATGAATGTAATAGTCAATAACCGTATAATAAATGTGTTGTGTTTGAAATCAAAAGAGTTTTTATAAATCAAACTGTCAAGTATGCATTTACTGGCTTCTCTCAGCAAACCCTTTGATGATTAACGATATCCAATATTAGTTATAAAAATGAAATGTACTTAGAGAAAAAAATCAATCAGTTTTTTTCCAAATTTTTTAATGTATTATATAGAATACAAATCAGCCTCATAATTAAAGAAAAGCTTCGAACTCTAAGGAGAGTAAGAGAGTGCATGCCGATGGAAAGCTCGAAGATAAGGCGACCGAAACGATCGCCGTCATGTGCGAGCGGGAGCATTAGCCCTGGCTCCGGTGGGCGCGCAAATGTGCCTCCTAGCCTCGGATACTTTAATTATGACGCACGCGCCGCGGGAACAGAGCCCGGCGCTCGCTTTGAAAGGCTACGACGTGCAAAGTTCTCGATCCTAACGGCAAGGGAATTGCTCAAATTTAGGACTGCCTATTGGACGCGAAAATGACGTTATTGAAACGATTATCTGGGTCCTTCGAGATTTATGCTTCCATTTGGACATAATTAGTTTTGGATGCACAAGTTTTATTAAGTTTTGAAATCGAACCGCTGTAAAATTAAGTCGAATTGGTTAAATTATGTTATCTCACTTTAAGATTATATTCTTGCTAAACATATAATTATCTCCTTCACCGAAATTAACGCAGTCCCTGTGGGGGCATTTTGGTTGCGCGCTCTAATGCAAACCATCGGTGAGACCATTCGTCGTGCCTTGAGCTGCGTTCGAAGTCTCCTTTAATTTACCTCCAGGCCTTTATGCCGGCTGCGATACGAGCGAGATTATGCATGTACGCGGACTTATGCTGTTCAGGAGACGCGAGGCACATAACTTCGCCGCGCGGATTAACTGGGCCAGCGGCGCGCAAGCTCGCAAAGTTTTCCTTGCCGCGCTTATGAAACTGCCGTGTCTGCTACTATACCTGGCTGCTCGGGACTACCGGGGAATTCCAGTGGCCGAGCTTCTTCTCGTGGAAGCCGGACCTACGCTGTGTGGCGAGTCACATTTTTTTTTCCTTTTTAAATCTCTGTTTATGTCGATTGTAAATTTTGCCATTAACTGAATAAAAGTGGTTTTTTATCGCGAATTTTAAAACGGGCTGCGATTAAAGGGGCACTGCAGTTCGCATTTTTATACACCTTTATTAACGGTTATAGCATTTTTATAATGTCGGCTTCTCTGTATAATCACTCACCTAAGTTCGTTTTTCAGATTTTCGAAGTATGTGAGTTTTAATGTTTATATAATCTTATCCGTACTTAAACCGAAATATAAGTATTTTGCTTCTTTAAGGTATTACGTCTAAACACAAACTTAAAAATTCCCAAATTATTTCCTGATTTATTAAATTTATTGTTCATTTTTTACGATTGCAACAAAGAGTTTTTGAAACTTTAGAAAGTTATCGAATATTCGAAAACATTTTATATTCAAATACTAACATTTAAGTAGATAAAGTTTCGGTACGGCACGGCAAATGTAACAACACAGCCCTTTAAATAGCTGATGTTTCTGTAAACTACATAATTAAAAGCCTTTGGAAATTGAACATAAACACGGAGACTTTGTCAAAGCAAACCCATTGAATACACAGAGAAACTTAGCGCAAAGAGGCATCAAACAGCTGTCGCGGGCAAATTAAAGACGCGGGCTCGCCGAGCACGGAGTCCGTAATAAAAGCGCCTGTGCAGGTGCGCGAGGGCGTCAAGACAAAAGGCGAGTGATTTCCGGGGCGCGAGCTCGATCGCTTATCAAACGTCCGCGTCCTTCCTTTGACCGGCCGCGTGCCAGCGGCAGGGCAGCTCTCGCTCCGCCGGCGACAAAAGGCGCGCGAGCCAGCGGGGCCGCAGCGCCCGGGGCTTTCTTGACATTGATCGGCTGCGCGCGGGCACCTTTGCTGCGAGCGACGGGATAATTACATTAGCGGTGCGTATAGGTATCGCGCGCGCGCGCACCGCCGTAACGCGAGCGTCGAGGTCGATTGATTGGCGCTCGGAACCCCGGCGACGCTCCTTCGCGGCGGCGACGCTCGCCGCAGCCGATTTCGAGGGAGACGCCGCTGCTCTTCAATTTACCTCCCGGTAATGAGAAAGTTGAGTGCTGCGCGTGAATTATGCTTCGTTAATTTAACGTCGCCGAGGTACTGTGGGCTTGTTTTGTGCTCTGCTGCTTGGGCTTTTCGGTCAATTCGGTGATAAAGACGCGTTTAAAGGAATACTTTGAAAAATTTTGTTTACAAGCAATACAAAATGGAGATAAAAAGAATAAATATTTATTTCTTTCTTTTCTTATCTTACGTAAAGTACGTAAAATCGTCCTAGGTATCTCACCATCGTAAGAGTTTTAGACTGACATTTTGCTCATAGAGGCTGGGTCGTTATAATTCACTGTAAAATCTCTCCGAATTCTTAATCTCCGCATAGACTCCATCACAAGAAATACGAAAATTTATTTCTGTTCATAAATTAGTGTCGCAGCCATCGCGGAACCAACTTAAGCTCCTTTTATCATTCTCTCGATCGGAAAGCACCCTCTGACAGTCTTCCCCCGGATAATCTCCGATCTGCAGTCCAAAAAAGAAGCAACCAATTTTTCCCATCCGCGCGTCATCGAATCGCAGTCCGGAATAGTTTTGGATCCCGTCGCGTTTAGCCGTCGGCGCGCCGAGGGCCCGCGCCAGCTCGGATGGCACTGGCAGCAGGAAATGAAGGTGCTCGCGGAAAATAAGGTCGAGCGGGCTCGCGTGCGCCCCGGCCCGGAAGTGGCCCTTATCGCGATAAAGCGCGCCGAGATTTCGTATAGGCCGGGAGGGGCTGCTCGATCGTGGCCCCGGTGCTTGCGTTAATTTCCTCCTTCCCGCGGGGCACGATCATCCCCCTCCCGCGCGCGAGTGGCTTTTGTCTGTGCGGCCGACGAGTGGCTTTTTTTTTCTCTGCTTAGAGATCGATTGCCGCCGCACTGAAAGAATCTGCTTTTTACCTCGTACGGTGCCGTGAATGGTGGTACTTATTGGATTGAGTCTCGCTGTCAGAGACGAATGGCGTTAGGATCTCTCGTTAGTATGGAATTTTTGCCCTTTTTTCTCTCAATGATCTCAAATTCAATGTTCGTTTCTTTATTAATTATCGATGTATTTGTTTTGAATCAAACGTTGATTTTGTTTGTTGAAACTGCTGATTGTCATAGATTAATTACACCGGCTTTTAGATTGATAATAATAGTTTTAATTAGTTTACTCATTATTAAATTTTTCGACGAAGGAAAATAAAATACACACGTTTGTCATCATTAAAGCGGCATTGATTTTCCAGCATTTATAGAATCAGTACGCAGCTATACTCACAATAGTTTCATTAATAGATTATTACTGAAAATAAACAGCCTGGATTACATTGGCGTGCGCATAATTAGAGGAATCAATGACGCTACGTTTCCTTTTAAATTTCCACCATAGACAAGAACGAACTGACGCTCGGCGTGAAGTGAATAGAGTTCATTTGACCACGAGCGGGAGGACAAGGTCTCAGTTGACACTGAAAGCTCGCTTCCTCTTTTGTCTCCCGAGTGTCGCAAGCGTTTTCCCACATTGCATTAGCAGTGACGCTCGCGAATGCATTAATTAAAAACATCGCTAGTATACGCAAATTGCTGACTCGCCGAGCGGACCCTTTTTAAACGATGCCGTGAAAGTGCTTCAGAATAGCTTCATATAAAGAGTGCCTTTTTTTAGCAGTTGAAAAAGTTGAGCATTTTAATTTCTAGTTTTCGTACTAATTAAATGACATAAGTGTCTTGTGAAAACTAGAAATTGTGTTTTAAATCAGTAGGTAAAGTACTTACTATTCTTCGAGAATATAAAGGCGGGTTTTTCAGAAACATTAATAATGTGATACGTAAGGCTTCATAAAAATATCTCTTACCTATTTTCAATTTCGATTAATATGGTAATAAAGTGAAAAACTTTTCCTCTACGTTTTAGTTTGTTACTATGTACATAAATTTTTCCAACATATCCGGTTTACATCAGAGTTAAAAAATATCGGCAGAAAATCACGAGCGAGATAAAGTGCGCATGCACATATACAAAAGTGACATTTAAGAGGCAAACGTCGCGGGACTCGTCTTGGTCGGCTCGCCGCAAATATCTACCGCGCGCGAGCGGTCGCCCGGGGCTGTACCGGAGACGCGGGCTCGCCTTGCCTCTGTGTATACGCGCACGGAGGTCGTTGCGCAACTCTGCAACGAGCAAATCTCGCTCGGCAAATAAGTTGCCCTTGCCGGGGCTCCTCCACTCCTCTGGGATGTTTCGCGGTCGCGCCCGACTCCGAGCCCGCGGTCTCCGCTTTTTCCCCCGGCGTTTCCCTCTCTTTCGCCCTCTTTTTTTAGCCGTGCTTATTAGGGGACGCGGCACTTTCAAGGTTGCTTGCGACGAGATTTGCGGGTTCTGATGCGAAGGATAATGCAGGCGGCTGCGGATTCTGTTGCCACGCGGCGCTAATTGGATCGCGGGTAATTAACATAATTTCATTATTCGCGAAAGAATGCTAATAATACTATGATGAAATTTGAATTTGATTATTATTTGCGTGGCGTCGGGGAGAATTAGATTTTATGCGTGTAATTACATTAAATTATCTTATTTAGATGTAAAAAGTTCGGTTAGAGTTTTCCTTGTTATTGCAGAAATTTGAATTTTAAATTCCAAGGTAGATATAACGGCCACTGCACGAGTATATATTCTCAAATTCAAACGAGTATTGAACTTCCATACAAAGTAAGCATTCGATTTCGCTCTCGGAGTTTTTTTTGCGAAAAAAAAAGCTTCGAGTATCCCGATGGTAAAATAAAGTGGCTTCGTCCTAACTTCGAAGCAGCTCGGGCCAAGTAGAACAACCGATCGGGCGCGAGGTTCTGCAGCCGCGAGAAAAAAGATTTTTTTTCGAAAAGATACTCAAGAAAGATGGATATGAAAAAGGATATTACCTCGCGGATGCTGCATACGTGCGACGGACCAACGCGATCATCCGTTTACGAGGTCCTCCGACGCGCGAGTTTATCGCTCGGAAAGGAACGACGAGCGCGCTGCCAACGAAATATGCTGATATCGGCTTTTACGGGGCCGTCAACAAGCTGCGGATCCTACGGTCGCGCAAATCCTTTTAAAACATTCCCTTTCTATTTCTTGTTTATCGGGACTGCGCCTTCTTTCATCCGCGGATTTTTTTTCCTCACTCGCGCGCTCCCCTCAGGCCTCGGCTTTATTGGGCCGTACCACCGGAGGGACTATCGTTATTTACGAGTTGCGGTTGAGGCTTTCGATGCATTCGTTGATTCGTTTTTTGCCTGGGAAACTTCGCTTTTGATACGTTCGGTTTACCAAATAAATATAGTTTGGTGAATCTAAAAATAGGCAGTTTTAAAATACTGAAATTTTTTCGTTTCAAACTAAAGGGGAATTAAAGGTTACTAATGTTTCGTTTTTGACCGTTTTGGTCCCGTAATAAAAAAGGCGAAGCACCACGGAATTATCCGATACGTAAATATCGCGCGGTTCGTCCTCGAAAAACAGATTTCAGTTTATCAGCGCACCTATTCGTACATTCGAGCGCTCGGGTGGAGGCAGGCGACGAGTTTTCATGATTTATCGGTGATGAATGCGATCGGTCTCCTGATCCTCGCTATACGTCGAGAAAATTGGGAATCCGTCGGCCAAAAGAGAATCGAAAGTGCTTTGCTAGTTCCAAATTCGAATTTTCGCCGGGAATGTACGATACGCTTCCCGCGCTAAAGTAAACTAACGACGCTACTTATTCCGGGAAATAAGTGTACCTGCATTATTTTTTATAAGAGTCTTATTTAACCTGCCGTTGCTTTAGCGGAAAAAAGAAGTTATTCGAGCGCTTCGTAAAGTCGCTTAGAAGCAGCATGGTGAAAGATGGTATCGCCTTGGTGCTGTGCCGTTCGATAAAGGCGAGGAAAACCTGCACTATATATGACTTTAAGTAAATTTCCTGGACGAGGTGAAACTTTAATATGTGACATTAATGCTAAAATAAAAAAGCGGGACATTGATCTGACCAAAAAGTTCTAACGTGTGTATTTTCGTCGGGTCTAATTTAAATTCCAACGTATGTAGTAATTACCTTCGGAAAAAGAGGTGGCGACGCGGGCATTCCACAATTAGGAAATGACACCCGCGCTGCTAACTCGCCGAGCGTAAAACGAGACGGGAGTCATGCGTATTTCCCTGGGGGCCTTTAATTTAATAAATGAGCCCTGGTGTTGTCTCCACCGCGTGTGTACTCTTATTATTGAGCATCGTGTCTCCTTTCCGCCGAAATATACATGAACGGTGGTTATGTTATAATTATTCTTTTTTCTCATGCGCCTGGATCTTATTCGGGTTTAAAGAATTTTCAAAAGTCGAATTTAATTGTTTATTTATTTCGTTAATTTTGTCGTTAAACAGAGAATTGTTAATAAAAATTAACAAAAATAAAAAAATAAAGTGTTTAATTCAAGTAAATGAAATTATCAGTGAAAGAATTTATAAATGCATTGATGCCGCAGAGAAGGAAAACTACGCAGATTTTGTATAATTAATGCGACGTGTGTTCAAAGTTCCTTTCTTAGAATAAAATTACAATTAACGTATGCACAGTAGAATTCGCATTATTAAATTTGTTTTTAGATTAAAATTCTATCAAAGTTTCGACAGGGCATTTAAATTTATACTCGTTATGCATTACACTCCTAAATAAGAGAAATAATGAACCGAGTTTTGAACCGGGCTTTAAGTTAGTATTAAGTTATAATACCACAAAAGCTTGCTTTATTCAATTTAAAATAAACTTTTCGTTTAAATAATTTATTTATTTATTATACTCTCCAATGTGAGCTTAAAAATATTTACCATTTACTTCATACCATAATAAAAACTAATTAATTTGTTAACAAGCTACTGCCAGCGCATCAACAATAACAACGAAACGCAGCAAATGATAAAGTTTGAATGAATCCTCAAAACTAAATAATTTAATTACCCACTGCAGCTCAATCAGCGAACCGCTAACAATCGCGAATTTCCAGTGACACCCGCGCGCCGCGTTCCTAACGAAGTGCACAGCCTCGGCGGGTCGACCTGTCCATGGGTAAATGGCAAATGAACGATCGCCGCGTAGGTGCGTAATTCGCGGCGGCTGCGGGTAATCTCAGGTCGCGGATCAGCCGCCGCCGCGGGCTCGACCGCCGCGCCGAGATACGGAGGGACACGTACACGCCGGGGAGGGTACGGGCCATCGACTGGATCTAATTGCTAATACAGTGCGTCTCGCGCGACCGATGCATCTTGCCGCGCCCGTTTGTCGGGCGACGTTTACGACGCGGCCCCGGCCGCAGACAAGCGCCGCGACGCCCGCCTGTTTAAGGCTTACGCGGCGCTTGCCCAGTTTACCGCTCGTGGCCCGCTTTAACTATATGCACGCCCGCGATTCTGGTCACGATGCTTTTATTTCTACTGTAGATTCGATGTATAACGACGGTGGGTGTATTATGGGTGTTGAAGTAATTTTAGAGCGGGTACTTCTTTTTATTTGCTACTCAACGACAGGTGCGATCGAGATTCATATCGAAGCTGAAAGAACTATGGTTAAATAGGTATTCAAAGGTATTAAATTAAATTCTTGAACATTTCATATATTTATTTTCATATTTGATTAAAAATATTAACAGTCCATTATGTGTTAGTTTGTATTTTAAAGAGGAAATTTTAAAAACTCATATAATTTTTTCGTAATTTATGAGCTTGATAAAGTATGAAAGTATAATATCATGGTCATATTTTAAAGTAAATTTTAAAAAGTAATTACGAAAAAACTAATAATATTTTAAATGCAATATTATGTACTGCTGATAATAAATATGAAAGCATAAAATGTTACTACATAAGTGTGAGTACATTAGCAAATATCGACGATAATCTGTCTTACGTAGATTAATTCCGCCAACGCATGAAAGAAAAGCAACGCTAAAGAAAAAAGGAACGTGATCAACATTTACCGCGTACACCTCGATAACTCAAGGTGAAAAAGAGTTACACGCGTTAGCCGTAATAATCTGACCCATTAATTAGTCGAGAGTTAATTACTAGGCGAGGGTCTTTGTATAGGATCGCCGTGTGGGGTAGGAGCACGCCCGGGCAAACACGACGAGCCGGATATTATGCACTTATCGCTACGTGACTTTGCACGCGACTTTAGGAAAAATCGAAGCAGCAGTTACACGCGCCGGCTGTAAATAAAGTTAAGCCGTTCGTCACCTTCGCCGCGAAACGAGTCGCTCGCCCCGGTCACGTCCGGGGCCGATTTTTCGAAATTACCCGGGAACCGGCCACTGCCGAAGTTGCGGAAATAAACGACTCGGTCGATCGATTCCCCGAGAAAGTGCGTATAAATGTTTGACCGAGCGATGAATCATACGCGAGGGGCCGCCTCGACAAACACTCCGGCGGCGTCCTCGAAAATTTTTCGCGAGCTTAGGTAGGCGGCTGTTTGCGCGACGAGTTGGGAACTCGAGGGGTCGCCGGAAATCGTTTATAAATGCATGCGACGTGAAGGAGCAGGTGGATTTGAAGTATTCGAATTTTCTTCTTACACAAAATTTTGTACAGTGTTCCTGCGTTTTTTTTAATGAAATTGTAATATTATAGAGTGAGATGACTTTTAATAAGTAAATTGGCTTTCTGCATTTACTTTTTTTTTGTTAATATTTATTTATTTATTTATTTAATATAAGCATATTTGAAAATTATGTTGTTCCTAATTTTCGTAGCGCGTTTACCTACAGAGTATATAAGATGAAAGTTACACACCACTTTTCGTGAGGTAGTTAGCGCTAAGTGGGTGATATATTAATTACAGTTTTGTTTGGTTGAGTATTTTAGGCCTTTATTACTTTGTAGCAAGGCAAATTTGAAATGCGATTAAAGTCACTTTTTTATGCAATAAACGTATTTACTATTTAAATCTATCGAGCGTGACACAAAATTTATTACTACTAATTAAATTGTAGCAGTCACACCACACCACAACCAGTAAAGAAAAACAAACGCGTCGAAAAAACGCGCGTGCGAAAGCTCGCATATTAATCTAGTAAAAGTCGGTGGCGGATCGGGGGGTAATGGGCTGCCGGCAGGTGGCTGGAGAGGGGAGCCGCAAAAAGCATCCTCGTCCCCCCGGCGAACGGAAACGCACACTTCCGACGGCTTAAAAAGCTCTTTCCTCGAGTCGCGCGGCTGTGTAATATCCTCTCTCGATTCGACGTCGGGGCTCGGCGCGCTACCCTCCCACACAGGCGCACACGAGCCGAGCGTCCGAAATCATTTTAATGCCGAACGGTTTCCCCCGCATCCGCCGGCTCGCGCGAATCGGTAAATCGAGTATGCATTGAAATCGCGCCGGGGCTGCATTATGCAGCCTCTCTCGAGCCGAACGAATCTCCGACGCGATGCACACCGCCGCGCATATATAGGTATGCAGAGAGCCGCGAGGATGCAGCTCTGCGGTCGCGGGCTTGCGGATGATCGATCGATAAAAATCCTCGAGTGTTGTTGACAAATATTGAGGATGCTGCTGATTTATTCCTAGCCGGTGTAATTTACTTTTTCAGCCGGACAGATGCTCGGATTCAGTTAATATCAGTCGGATATCTCTTGACATTGAATATGCACTAGCTATCTCCTCTTTAGGTTGAGTTGGATTTATCGAGTTCTAATTAAAAATTATAGTAAATTTGAAAATTAAATACTTGAAATTTTTTCGATGATTCTTAAGAGTTCAATTAATTTGTATTAACCTACTAGTAACTAGATTTGTTCTATTCTTTTTATTATGGTATAATTCATGGCTTTTCCATTAATATGTAAATAAAAACTAAGCCTACGTAAGTCTATTTACCAAGGTAGTGTAATCGGCAAAACGCAAGTAAGCAGAAGGGCCATCCATTCATTGGAAAACTGACAGCAGCAGGAGAGCGCCGGAGCAACGAGTACATTTCCTTTGTGCTACGTGTGGCAACGCGCGCCTCGGCTCCCTGGTCATTTGCAGTCGATTTCCGGAGACGTGATCGGCTCTTGCTAAACGGCACCGCTCTCTAGCGCCCAGGCGCATTGCCTCGACCAGATAAAGGAGCAAGCGTGATTGATGCGACCCTTTTCGGTCTTCGTAATGCATGAGGCTTTTACGAGGAATTAGCGAAATTTAATTTTTTTGTATGAAAAGGCAAATAATAAAGTTGTTATTAACCAATTGGTGGGAGGTATTAGTAATATCAGAAATTCAGTTTTAAATGGATTAAATAGTTAAGAGACTTATGTATTGAAAAAAATAACTTTTTTGCAATGTTATCGAGGTTGATGTTTGCGAGAATGGAAAAGCAGGTGCCAGAGTAAGATGTTGCAATCTCGAGCCTCGAGTTCAAGTAATCCTGGACTGGCTTAGGATAGCGCAGGCTAAAAGTGTGTGACATAGATGTCACCCAGTGACAATTTAATATCCACATAATAATTAAGCCGCCTGAAATTCATGTTAGCTTACATTTTTCTCCTTTTGTTTACCGCTCTCGAGTCATTAAAAATTTCAAATTTTCAGCCACTACGCCCCCTTTAGCTTTTATGAATATTCCAATTAAAATTTGAAATAAATAATTAACGCAATTTCTACATTTAAAAAAGAGAAAAAATATTTTTTTATAGAAAAATGTTATATTCCGCATTAATTTTACGTGTCCGTAAATCGTTATAGCGAAGCAAAAGTCACCGACAATGCGAAGGTCGGAAGTGGTGAATGAAACGCGGAAAATTAAAATTTCTGACGAGTCGGAGCTGGGCGCGTGGAAAAAGTTTTTCAGCCGCGCTCCTCCGCGTCTTATCGCATTCTCAAGTTGCGAATGAATGAAAGATCCGCGCCGTCGACTGTTAAGTGTTCGCGTGAAATGCGAAGTTATATCAGAGTCCCCCCTACTTCTTCTTTGTTTATAACTTTTTTAATAAAGCAAAAAAGAGTAGTCGTGGGAGCCGCGACGACGATCTTAACGAAATTAGACAAAAAAGCAGCAAGTTTCAAGTTTGCGCGCGGACGGAAGAAAACGAAACTGGAGAAGGTGAGATCGGCCGCCTAAAATCAGAAGTTTCGTCGCCGGTAAAAATTGCCTCGGCGAAAATTTCAGTCCCCGGGTAAAGTGTTTGCTAAACAAACTGCGAAGGGGAGTTCGTGCCAGCTCAAAGGCAATCAGGATAATAGAAATA
Source organism: Eurytoma adleriae (assembly GCA_900480045.1). Classification (NCBI taxonomy): domain Eukaryota; kingdom Metazoa; phylum Arthropoda; class Insecta; order Hymenoptera; family Eurytomidae; genus Eurytoma; species Eurytoma adleriae. The sequence goes on from UXGC01000233.1 coordinate 90,067, forward strand.
ATGAAAAATGAACTTTTCTCAAGTGGCTGCCGGGCTGGAAGTTTACCCGTAGTCGCCCGGACGAATTTCGATGCTCTCGCGACGGTCAAACGCAGGCACCGACCAAGTTTCTCTCCGCCGGGGGAGCGAGAGGGGGGGACGGAGTTTCATTCATAAATCAGACGGAATTAAACCGCATTGCGGGAGCCCGGGATGGCCGACGCGGACGAGGAAAGAATGGGCCGAAGTGGAGGCCGCGGAATGGGAATGAAAAAGCGCACGCACCGACACGGCCTCTCGAAGTTGCCGGCGGCAAGTGCAAAAAATAAAAAATAAAAAGAAAGAAAGGAGAGGAGGAACGATTTCTCCTGGGGGATATATTCTCGACTTGTGAACTTTATCAATTTAAAATTCATTATTTGTGCATTGTTTACGGGATTATGGGGCAACGAATTACTCGACCGTTTTCGCCGGAGAATTGTACGGTTTACACGGGATCTCTCGAGTATAATAACCGAGACTGTAATGCAGTATAATGAAAGTAGTTATGGGAGGCTTGAAGTTGTTGCTCTCGCTGTAATTTCCACATCTCATTAAAGTTATATGCATTGACAATTTTTTTTTATATTACGCTAAGTACTTAAATCGAATTTCAATTTTACCGCTCGTAGGACATTCTAGAATTATAAACAAGCTCTTATTTCATTGATCATTTTAAAATTACTATTTATTTTTTTATTACTGTAGTAATTAAACAAACTGAATTTCTTAAATTGATTTAATTATCTGAGAGAAATTTAAAATTTCGAAATGAAATATTTTCATGTAAATACGTTAATATCGCAAATCGTATAGTGAAATTTGAACTGGAAATAATATTTTGCACAAAGCTCCGTTTCGCCCTCTACAGAAATTAGCCGGAGTTTTTCAAAGAGTACAAACGCACCTGCCTTGTCTTTTTAATTCATCTCCATCCGTTAGTTCCTCTGTCTTTTCGCTCCTTTTGCGCCCTCGCTTTGGTTCTCGTTGTCTTTCATTCGCTCTTTTCCCCAGTCGGCGGCGCAGAATAGATCCTCCGGATTTCACCGGATGCACACCCCCCGCGCCGACGGCTTTCGCGCACGCAGAAATCTCATCAGTTTCGAGGCTTTTCTTTTGCTGCGCCTGCGCTGGAAAAACAACGCCTCGCCCTCAGCAATTACGCCTTTTCGCAATAACGATCGGAACTTTTTGGCTCGTTAGGCAGCCTTTAATTGCCATCCACTAGGTGAATACATCTTTGTTTGACAAAACGCTCGTTAAACGCTTAACATCGACGTTGAAGATGAGACGAATACTCGGATTTTTTTACTGAATTTTATACACTATGCGAATTGCGAAAGTCCAATTAGAAATAACTGATGTAATACCATTCAATAAATGAACTCCAAGAACATAGGTGATTTTGTTTTTGCAGATAATTTAAAATATTTTGAACAGTCATACTCATGAAGGACATTTTTTAAAATATTAATTTATAGTAAATAGTTGCGCTATATTTCTATTAAGATTTATACTCGATAATAGTAGGATGTTCGTGAGCATCTGTGGAATACGCGATTTCGCATGCATGATTAGCTATCCAGCCGGAGGATCTGATCCTGGAGATTATGGAGTCAAGTTACGGTATAAGCTGGGAAGCTCTCGCACCTCCTCGATTAGCATTCGTATCCTTGAATATTAATTAATTTCATCCAGTTTATGTTTGCGCATTCATGCATATAATTTACAACGTCGCTAGATCCACATATCAGCCGATTGAAAAATTTCCTGCTCAACGTGTCACCGGAAAATAAGGGTTTCGAAAAAAAAATCGCTCAAAGGGAGCAGGAGGGGGAGGAAGAAGCTCTTTCCGCGTGATTGGCGTGATACGGGACTTATTTTTCGCTAAAATGCTGCAATGATTCAGCAAAGATCGGAATCGCCAGTTGCATTGTCGGGGCGCCCGGTCCTTTTTTCCCCACCCCGGCGCTTTTTGCTCGGCCCGGCCTCGTCAGCAGCGAGAGCCCGAGAGCTTTCTTTCTCTCGATTAAATTGCCATCTCCGCCGTTCCTGTATAAACCTCGATATCTCGTCCGAGGCGAGCCGGCGCGTGTTACCCCACTGGCCGAGCGGAAGAAGTGATCACCGGAGTTTTAGAGTGACGTCGTGTAAAATCTTTTTTCCGTCGGGGCACGAGACATTTATTTGACGGGACGAGGGGACAGCGGAATTTTCAGGGTGACACGAGCAGATTTCCTTTTTTCGCGTGACGTTCGCTCGGGGATAGATTAACGACGGGGGTTAAGTGGGCTTCTCGTCGGAGGGAATTTTTAGCCGGCCAGATTTTGATTTTCGTCTTCATGTTACTTTTAAATGCGGGAGTCGTTTCTGGGTCTGGCCGAAGCCGCCGACGTGGCGGCCGAGATCAAAGGGCGCCGCGCCTCCAAATACCCGCGGGAATACGAACCGAGGCGGAATACAAAATTCTCGCCCCGTAACGCCTTTTCCCTGTTATGCGCATCTCAATTTCGCGGTTTTTCAGCGCACTTTGCATCCGCAAAGGTATACTCGCCTTTGTGCCCCGCTGCCAACAAACTCCGCGAAAATAAACCTCGTCGCTTCGGCTACTTTCTCGCTAAACGGAAATGGCGCTCCGCGATATTAAAAAACATCTGTCCCAGCCGCGAAGGAGATATTCGTTATCTCGAAATAAAAAGCGGGACGCCGGCTTTGCAGAGCTCGCGAGGCAGAAAGGCCAGGGGGCAGAGCTACCTACGCTCGGTTCCTCCCTCTTTTCCAGGCGAGCGGCGCGGACACGGAACCGCAACCGCGGGAATAACGGAATTGGGCCAGCCCCGGCATTGCGATCGGCCGGCGGTGCAGTCCGCGGAACCCCCTCAAAGGTCCGATGGACGGCGCTCGTTTATTTCGCTGATCAAAGGGACGCGTACGGACTTGTCCGACGGGTCTTTCCCTTTTCCCTGCGCTGCTTACTCTCTGATCCGAGCGGCAAAAACGAGGAGTCGCACGTGCGCCGACGCTCTGCACACGATAATCCCCTACCTTGCGCTCGTTCAAAAGCTTTTCCTTTCTTGTTAGCTTTCATTAATTATTGGGCTTCCTGGTATTTAGTTACATTTTATTAGTGCGATAAAAATTTATATGCGGTAATCTACAAGTGAGTCGGTGAAATTTCACATTGAGTGGATAATGTGTTCAGGAAATAGTGACTCTTGGTTTTTACAGTAAGCTTAATTAACCGACTATTAATGAATTAAGCTTAGCGTGAGTAAGACATCAAAAGAAATGCAGTGTGAGCCAACCAGTTTGGATGTTGATACAGATAAAAAGCATAAAAGCCGCGGTTGGAAGTGTCTGTGAAACAGATACGCGTATAATATGAAGCTGCTTTATAATATTTTATTATTTATGTTTCCTTTTTTAAAAAGAGTGAAATTAAATTAAAGGAAAGTTAAAAATACCGCAGATTTTAAATCCAACTTTTGTAGTTAAAAGTTGAAAAATAATACACTAAAGCGCGATATTGTTTTTCTAAAAGCTATACCGTGTCGCTGAGATGGCTTAACGAGACAGAAGCTGAGACGCAAAGCGGGTTGATCGGCGAAGACACTCAGCGCAGGCGAGGCAAGCAAACAAGGCGAATCCCGAAGTGGCCCGGCGGTGGATTGTGCAAATTTCAATTATCCCCGGGTGATATATCCTCCCTCTCTCTCGCGCGGCTGCACTCGTTCGCATCGCATCCCACGGGTGTAACCGCCCCCACCTTAAAAGCCCCGCGAGGCACGAAGCCCGGGCTTGTTGATGAGTTTCTTTCTTCGCTCTTAAGAGCTCACCTGAGCAATTTTTCTCCCTCCGCATCCGGCGACTTCCACCCCCTTTCATTTTTACGCGTTTTTTCCCTCGTTTTCATTAGGCGCCCTCTACTCCGAGACGAAAATATAAAATTTAACGATCTTTTATGCAGGCCCGACGCTTTAATATTTCATATTGACGAAAGTAATTTGTCCATTGAGCGGCTATGTTTGAGTTTAATAATGTTTTAAATTCGCGTCGTACTAATTTATTAGCCGTAAATTTAACGCGCCTTTAATATGATTTTTATGACATATTTCAAATTTACGCGCCCCGGGGAATACCGCTCCATTAAAAACGTTGCCCATACATTTTTTAGCGCAAAATTACTTTTCGATAGCTTGCTCCCGTTTATTTTCCAGAATCTCGCTCGACTCATTAATTATCCCCGGCAAACGAGTGGAATAATTACAACCTAAAATTAAAAGAAATATTTTCCTTCTCCGAAAATAAATACCTTCGACTCAGGAGCTAATAAAATTATCATGCGATAACAAACATTTTTTTGCATTTTTTCTGCAGCCAGCGCGGAAACTGAGCGAAAGCTGTGATTTTGAGGAAAAATCCAAATCCTCCGGCTCGCTATCTGCCTCGATTTTTACATATCCGAGGCCAGCACGCTCCGCAGCGCGTCGACCGCTTAATTTCTTCATCGGCCAAGGGGATGCATATTCATTTTATTTCTCCCGCGCGGCCCGGGCTCCCCCACGCCGGCCCTTTTCATTTTACGCCGCCGCTCGCGGAAGATAAATACGCGGCCCGAGCTCCTGTACGAGCGGCAGCGCAGCTGGGGCTTCCTCGGTGTTCCTTTTTTTCGCAGTAGTAGGATTCCTCGCTCTCACCCCAGGCGTTCTCCTTTTTTTCGGAGGATGCGCGTCTCCCGGCTCTTTGTTTCAGCTTTGCTGCTTGCTTTGATATCTTCCTTCGCGGCTTCATTTTTTTCGGATTTTCAGTTCGGATCTCGGGATCGGGTTGCTGCTGCAACTTGATGCTGATGGCTAATTCTTCGTGATTTCGTACATTGGGGTAGCCGCAATTTGTGAAGAAGTCAGCTCGATTTCGCAATGTGGAAGAGCGAAAAATTCGGAAAAGATTCTCTATGCCTTTGAGAAAAAAATTAAAGCTCTGTTTTTCTTAAGTTTTTTATTCATGAATATTATCACATGATTAAAACAGGAATTTCGTGGAATTTTAACATATTATTCCGGAGCTTAATTTCGTAATCAAAACAATATATTTATTTGTCGGTGCGAGAGAATATTAAAATCTTTTGCGCGTAAAACGAAGTGCTTATTTATTCAGTAAATTAAATTGGCAATGGTAATGTGCCCTTGTAAACATAATAGTTATAGAGACTGTAAATTATTCTTTTAAATACTTTAATATTGGGAAATACGCGAGCCGGAAATTAGACCGTAAAATTGTAATTTACGCTTCATTCTATTCTACAATACGATGAAAAAATTAATTTGAATGAAATAAAGATGATATAGTACCGCCTTAATTTATTAATTTAAGCCCCCTAAAAAAGCAGCACCATTCAGTTTGAAGAGAAAGGAAAGCAGTTCCCGCGAATTGTTTGATAAAGCGGCGCGGAAAAAAAGTTGACGCAGTTAAAAAATTTCGTGTACTCGATTAACTCGACAAGCAGTCGGGGCTTCCCACTGCCGACGAAACTTTTTCCCGCCGTCCGTCCGCGCGCTGCGCACGAAAAGATCCCTTTGTCTTTGAATCGCCGCGCGCTTTTTACACCGGGGCTAACTGCCAGTATGTGCGTGCAGAGGCGTAAGCGCCGCGCGGATGGAAATTACACGCGGCGGCGGAGCTTTAGCCGGAATCGCGCGAAAAACGCGCCTCCCAAGTTGGTTTCCTCGCTCAACTTTTCTTGCGCCCGACCGTGCGGGAGGGGGAAGATGACGTATAAAGGGCCGCACTTTTTCGAGTGCTTTGTTAAACTGACGTTCCCGCGAGACTGCGGTGCCGGCAGATTATGCTCCTTTTTCTCGGGGGTCTCTTCCTTCCCCTCCTTTTTTCCGCCGAGGAAGGAAGAGATCGAGAAGTTTCGCGGAACTACTGCGAATTCTACTTTGAATCGCTGCTTCGCGCCTGAGCTGCGGTTCATTATATTAAATTTTCTGAAGATTAAAAGCGCGCGAGCTGTTTATTGTAGAAAATTTAATATTTTTTCACAACACTTGCTGTTTCTCTAAATTTTTGTCTATTTTTTATGTTTTAGGTAAGGACCGTGTGGATAACAACTGCGTTCAAAAGAGAAACATTCTATTTGTAAGTAAGTTTAATTATTATCCTAAAGAAAAAATGCCGGAATGAAGCAGTAAGCAGCAAAAAATGAAACATACGTAATAATGACACGGCTTAATCGCAACGACTCTGGAAAAATGGCCTCGAATTTATCCTGCCGTTTGTGCGAAACGTCCCGTCGCAAAAACGCGAGGCGTATACCGAGTTGAACAGCGCGGAAAGAAGCGGAGACGCGAGGAGCGCGAACACGCGTGACGCGGGGTTTTTGCGCCGGCGCGCCGTCGTCCTTTCGAACGAGGACCGTTTTAAGTAATTACCAAAAGCCCATTGTTTCGTCCGCTCGCTCGTTTGCCGAGAGCATCGCAATTGCCTGGCGCAATTTTGCCTCGTTTCTTTCTTTACTGCCGCGTGGACCCGGCGCCGTGTAAAAAATTTATAGAAAATCTGCGTGCGGGGGACGGTTTTGTGAAAAATAAATTTTTATTGCGCAAAGTCGAGTTTTGGAACAGCTAAAAGTGAAAAATAAAATTTAACTGGCTGTAGTTACTTTTCAAATAGAAAACACGTAGTAACGCTTCAAAGGCATAGTAGGATTTTTTACTTCGATAGTTGTAGTAAGAAAAATATTTATCATAAAATTTAATATTGAATGCCATATGTATTGAAATATTTTGCAACATTTTTTTATTTTATAGAATTGATCGCAAAACTGTTTTTGAGAACTCATAAACTATTTATAATTCAACGTTGAAAAAGCATTCGACTGTGTTACATGGGTGTAAGTGGTATTTAAAAAGGAAAATTCGTGCAATTTACTTTAACGTGCTGCATGTTTTGTCGTTAAAAAATTATAGCATAATTTTCGACACGACCGCTGCCTGCTGCAGTGAACATTGAGTATTCTTGTATATAAAGGAAAATTTGTTAACGATTAATTATTAGTTTACAAAAGCCGTACTTTCTGACGCGATTGGACTACAACTAAACGTACAAAATGAAATTGTTTACTATGGTTTTTGCATTAGTGTTTATACTGGTCATAACATTGCAAAAAACAACCGGTAAGTTTCTTAGAATTTATAATATAAATAAATTTATTAATAATTATTATGTGAAAGAGATACAAAACTATAATTATTAAATTTTTCTACAACTACAGTTTCAGCTAGAGATTGGACCCCAAGTAATTCGCGATGCTTTACTCCGTACACGTCAGATATCCGTCGCAAACGTGATGCAAGACAACCCGTCACACCCGAACCTACTTTTTGGAAGTTGAACCGAAATAGAAATATATGCGAACCCTTCCAAAGCATTACATTGCCTCAATTCTACGGATTTAGAACGAAGTCAGAATGTGAACTCGAATGCAGAAATATAAGTATGAATATTTGGAAACATTTATTATAAAAAGATTTATTAAGTATTTATTATTTTTAAATTAAAATTTTTACTTCAGTATCTGGCTAAAGGTAATCTGGTCCAATCTGCAGCAGACTACTCCTTATTGGTTATTCTTCTTTTATTGTAAAAGTATGTAATATATATTGAAATAAAATCACTTACCTTCAAATAAGCCTAGTAACGAATTTATAAAATAAAATTCTTGATTATAGAAAAACTCTGTTGTGAATCATACATTTAAAATATAACAATACATGAGAAAAGTGTTCTAATGACAATGAAAGAAAAAAACACAGACTGAGCCTGTGGACGTGAACTGGTGACCGCGGCCGCGATCATTTTCCAGGGCGCGACGCGCATAAATCCGAGGTGGGTCGAAGGAGCGGGTCACAGTCGAATCGGAGCGAGCAAGAGCCGGGTGTAAACATGAATCTGCACTTACTCTCTCTCCTCGGTGGTAAAAGGGATGGATTACGCTGGCCGGGAGATCGAAGGCCAAAGCTGCAGGCGCCGCGTCGGATTGCGAAAGCTTCCGCCCGCGAGATCTTGGGAAATTTTCCGGCGCCCTGGACGAGCGTCCACCCTTTCACCTCGAGGTGGCACATCGGATTCGAGGCCGTTCCCCCGACCGCTATAATTCAATCGCTCTTTCCTCTCGACCGCGCGAAAAGACGCAGCGCATCCTCGCGCAATCGGCAAGCATCGTAAACGTCCGCGTCGATGGGGTAGCGCACGTAGTACACGTGTACCGGCCGATCGGATCATCGCGACCCGCGTAAAATCAGGCCGAAACATCCCATAAACGGGATGAATCTTTTTTCGCTCCAGTCGCGGCGAAATGAATGCGCGAGCGTAAACACCGCCGAGGGGCGGGAGGGAGGGGGGCAAGTGGAAATCTCGCTCGTAAAGGTCGCGGGATAGGATGCGCGCGGGAGAGAGCCGGGATCCGATCGAAATCCGCGCGAGAAGCCCCTCGTAAAAGCGGCGCGACGCTGATGGATTCGACGCCCCCACCGACGGACAGCGATGATAATGGCCGGATTTTAAATTTACGAGCGAAGTCTGAGAAGCCGATCGCTGCCGCCCGCCCCCTCTTCCCCGTGGCCTGCAAATTTTTTCACCCTAGCGCCGTCATACTTTATTGCGAGCTGTTATTCGAGCCGACTACTTTTTACTACCTCGCTCGAAACACATTTTGTACATAGTTTTATTTGTAAGAGGAGTGCAATGTCTCGCTATGACTTTATTTTCATTCAACATTTTTTCAAAGTTAATAAAAGAAGAATATGTCTCGTACACCGGATATTGCACCTCTTAGTATAAAAAATTTAAATACTTCTAAAAAAGTTTGTAATAATAAATAGGATAATATTTTGTGTGCCTTAATTAGTACGTGCATTGTTATTTAACAAAAGCTGTAAACGTATTTATGCGTACCGCTCTGTTTTCAGAGAAAAAGCACGCAAAACAGGCTAAGAGTCAAACCCTTTCTAGATTGTTTTGACATCATTATACCGATTAAATTTCGTACTACCCTCTTTAACGAGCCTGCAGAAGAACAAGCGAGCGACTTCGGTCCAAAAATTGTCGGAAACTGACCCGGGTTCACCGCGTGGAGTATTAACGAGGGCTCGCGGCATCGGGTATTCGAGAGGCTAACTAGGCACTCGAAAATTTTTGCGCGCGAACAAGCGAACTTGGCGCGCAGTTAAGATCTCGAAACTTCGAGCGCAGAGGGGGGTACAGGAGGTAAACGCTAGCCTCTCGTCCAGGAGATCGTTAGTATTCAGGCGCCGTGTTTAATGCCGAAGTTCGGCCGGGGGCTCGGTTGTAAGGGCGGAGGAGGCGCCTCCTCGATAACCGCTAACGAGTAAACAACGGCCGGCCACGCGGATCCTCCGGTGAGCACTTCGTCCTGGGTTTACGGCCCCTCCGCCCCCTGCGCCCCGGCCGTCGAGTCAGCCGAATCTTGATATAGCGGCCGGCCACGCGCGCCACCGGGAAAACTCGATGGCCGGCCGCCGATTTTAATTGCCCTCCGCGACGCGCTGATTTTCTGCTGGAGAAAGGGCTTGATCGATGAATTGCCCATTAAATTGGCTATCAATTTTCCACCGCCAAAGTTATGCCTTACTTGGCGACCCAAGTAGTAGCCCTGGTAATAACTCTAAAACTCTATTATACCGCAAATATAAAGGAAATCACCTTCTAGATTTGTAGTTTAGGTATAATACAATTAAAATTGTGATCAAGATAGTTGCGTTCTTACAAGAGCTTTTAAAAGTATAAATTGGACGCTTACAAAATAAAGTAAAATGACCAAACTTTTTCGCTTTAAAAAATTAATTGCTTGAAAATATTATTATGGAAGTTTAAAAAAATTATTAAATTTGTTTAAGGAAAATAGACTTTTAAATTGGTTACCCCGAACAAAATTATTCTATAAACTGGAAAGTTCGTTAAGGCAAATACGGCGAAACTTTCTTTTCACAGCGTCGCTCACGAGCTTTTTCCCTTAAAAATAAACTTCCCTCCACAAAAGTCTCCAATTGATTAAGCGAAAAAATCGCTCTTCCAAACTGCTGCCATTTTTCCACGGCGAGCAAATTAATTACGCAATAATCCATTAACGAAAAGAAAGCCGGTAATGGACTCGCCGAGGGAGGCGCGGCCGGTACCACAAAGGACCGGCAAAAGATTACGGATCACCTATAGCACGCACACACGACAAGACGGGGCGATGAACAATAGCCGGGCGGGGCCAGCGCGAAGATGGGACTTGCGCAAAAAAAGCGAGCTTCTGATTCGACGATTACTCAAGCCCGCGCACGCGCTTTTTTCCGGCTAATGCGCGACCCATCCTGGGATTTTTGTATTTGTCTTGGCGCGCGCTCCTTTTATATTTGTCCGCCGAAGCTCCGCCGCTCGCACCTTCCATTTAAACTTCCGCGCGGCAGTGCATTTACTCGTCGAATTTCCCCTTTGAGTCAGCAGCGCCGCGGTGCTTTTTCCTCTGCTCCGACCTTTTCTTAATTCCCCTTTGTAGATATTTGCGCGCTAGAGTTTCGATTCGACGCTCCGGATGTACTGATCGCTGAAAGAGAAATGTTATTAGACCTTTACGCTAGCATTGGAACCAAAGTTTTTTCGAACACTCTATTTTACGAAAAACATTCACTAAAAAAATTCGAACCTTCAAATAGGATATTGTCAGTGCTTTTAGAGTGTAGTTTTTATTTAAAATTGAATTTTTTCGCTGCCTTGCGTTTTCTCGCAATTTGTTAATTTTCTAATTAAAAATTAAGAAGCATTTAATTAATTATTTTGATTATCCGAAAATACCGGTTTCTGTCTTCAGTAACTTGGCTTCGAGTACGTATACGTTAACAAGCATAGTGGCGCATCGCGGGTTACAGTGGCACTGCAGTCCACTAGCCGGCGTAATTAGTCTACTTGCGAGACGGGTCCGCCCGCCAGCGGATCGTCCCAATTAAGGATTCTTACGTAATTTCGAAATTCGGCGTATAAACGCGCGCGCGGCCGGTGCGTCGCGAATTAATGTAAATAGGGGGCGGGGAACTTTCGCGTGGTGTTTAGACAAACGGCCGGGCCTCGAGATTTAACGTAACGTCGCGCGAGAGCGAGCCTTGATTGCCGCTTCGATTAATTACTTCCGTTTAGGGGCGGTCCGCGGCTCCCCAAAGCTTAATTGCTTTTTGCTTCTTATTGTGTGCACTAGCGGCAAATTCGATGTTGCCTCCCTCCCTTCCCCCAGGCGGCCATTCACCGCCAACGCCGTAGTGTTCTTTTAATTATTTAAGCGCCTCCCCTTTGTTCTCAATTTCGCAGAAGAAGGCGGGCGAATTGTTTTGCATTAACTTTGTATATGCTTTTATTCAGTTGTTTTTGATTAATCAATGAATTTAATTTAAAACCGAACTTAGCATACAATTTTAAAAGGGTAAATATGTATTCGCACGTGAAACGTACAAATTTCATTTTTGGAGAGGAAATACGTGCAAAATAATTGTCGCTTTTCAAGGTATATGAAAGGTATATGAAAGCTGCCGTAGCCTCAATGCTTCGTTCTGGCGATCATTTTCTATATTTAAATTTTAAAATAATTTTTTAATTGATCGCTTCAGTGATTCAATTATGTCCGTAAGAGGCGGGAAAAGAAAATTTTCGTAAAGAGATGAGAAAAATATGCGCATAACAAGCAGTAGTTAAAAATATGCTCGACACTCGTAAAGAAATTTTATTGCGCAAATTCAACTCGTTCGCAAAAATTATATCCACTTTGGGTTTTAATGAAATATCAGTTCCCCCTTTTACAGCGCTGCTCATCTCCAGGCTTCACGGGGGAAAAAAGGGGCGAATAGAAAAATGCGTCGCGCGGCCTCTCGAAAAAATCAGCGCGACTCGACAAAGCGCGCGTTCCGCCGCGTAACGACGTTTGCGCGAATCTCGTCTGCGTTAGCGCGTTACTTTTTCGCGGCGAGCAAAGGCTAACGTGATTCCACCCCGTCCAGACGGCGCAATTCCATTTTGTGAGCACGAATCAAAATTGTTTGCAGAGTCCGCCCTTTTTCGCGAATTAAATGTGCAGTCTGAGAGTGGACGATTTCTTTTGCTGCCCGGTTTATTTCGTAAAAATTCCTTCACTCCCAAATAATGATATTTGTTTTTTTCTTATTTCATTTTAAAAGCCATGTTTAAATTTAATTTTTTACTTGACTATATTTTTTGACATGGCAGGAACGACAGTCTAGTCAAAAAATAAGGAAAAATTATAATTTCTTAAAATTTTAGTTATGAGGTAAAAATAATAATCGCCATTCTTTTTTATTAAAAAAATTATGCATTCGTTCTTATAATTTCTTTGATGTACTTACCATAAATTCATAAACACGAGACGTGGGAATGAATAAATGTGGACTTCATTAAAGTCGCGTGTGATCGGTGGGAATGGTGTACGAGTGTGAAAAATAATATTTTAATCAGCGAGCTTACCGAACGAGAGTCTCGGTACCATAGTCGATAAACTTCCGTAAGCCCTCTGCTCTCCCCTCGGTCGAGCAAAAACAAGAGAGCAGGAGGGGGCAGCCGCGGCCGAGCCAGCAGCGAGGATCGCGTTAATTTGCATGGAAAATACAGAAACGAATTACACGCTCCCGCGCCTCCTTCCTCATAAAATCGTTACGAGCTCACCGTCGGTACGCAGAGACTCGCAGGCTGCAAAAAAAAGAGAGGAAAAGATTTCGAGGAAAAAACGGCAGGCGAGGCGCGTGACGCGTTAAAGTAGACGCAGATCCCCAGGGCACTCCTGGACTTCCGCTTTAATTCGTTATCGCGGCGATAGGTGCAAGAACGTCGTCACCGGTCGTAACGTTCGATGCAATGCCCGCTCTGTTTTCGCGGGGTCTCGGGTTCCTCGATTGCGTTTTTGCTCGCAATCTTTCCCCTCTGCCCAGCATCGCCGCTTTCATTTGGCGCTCTATTTGATTTCTATTGGCGAATTTACGGGCTTTGAATCCACCTGGGTTAATGGAAAAATTTTCAATTTTCCCTTCACTATGTCGGTCAATATTTTTTTATATAAATTTTTTCATTGAAAGAAATATTTTCAACAAAATTTTGGTACACAAATTGGAGGTCGAAAAATCTCTTTTTGTTCTCGTTACAATACATTGTAGTCATATTTGAAATTCCACAAATTAATGAAACATCCATTCTATATTACACCGAGAGTATTAATTTCATCAAATGGCCAATTTACTTCCAAAAGAAATTTTGAATTTAATAATTATTTTACTTTTCATTATTCAAATAAAATGTTTGGTAAGCTCTTGTCTATCATGCATAAATATCAATTTAGTAAAAATTTTCTGTTTTTAATGCTATATTTTATTTTATTCAGATTAACATGGGAATTCTCCTTGAATGAAAAAAATTGAAACATTTCATATTTAGCGTAAACAAACAGTAAAAATATAAATCAGTAGTATTGAATTTCCGTGAACAAATAATGCCATATATTTTAATACTTCGGAATGAAAAATTAAATTTTTATTTACCGAGAGTGAAGTATTTGAAACGGCAATAAGTTCGCCCAAACAAATGCAAGCTCATAGGCGAACGAACGCCTCGCGGATGGCTGCGGCGCGTTAAGCCGCGCCTGAAGAGGCGAAAGGAAAGCGGGGGAATTCCACGCATCTTCAGTGCCGCGGAGCGCGCACAATGTACGGCGTCGTGAAAAGGCCGAAATACGCGCGGCAACGGCTCTTTTATGCGGAATGCTCGCGCGCGCGCGCCGCGAAGAAAAACGAGAGCGCGCCGGAGAATGTGGAAATAGTCACTTAAACGAGGCTAACTGGCGAGCGATAAGCGCCTGCGCGCACCCACCTTTTCGCGCCTGAGATATGAAAGCGACAATGCCGCGGATATTGCGCTGCCAGGGGAGCCTACGGCCACCTTTTTCGCCGCCTCCGAAGCTTTTATGCGGACCCTCCGCCTAATAATCCGCGATTTAAAACACGCGCTCCACTCGAAAATAAGCCTCTCGCTACCCTCCGCCTGTGGATGTACGAATGGCTTATTCGCGTAGGGGGTTTCTTCCTTTAGGAGTGCCACTTGCTCTTGCGCACGTCGGGCGAATCGCGTCGTTTCAGATATCACGTTCCTGCGACACGTTTTATACCTTTTTTGTCTCCGGCTGTAGGTTTTTTTAGCCTCGACGTAGCAGATGGTTAAAAAATAAAAAAAAAAATGTTCTACTCGTTGGAGCTGTCTCGCCATATTTGCCTTTTATTACGTGCCGCACGTGAAGCGTACTGACGTGGAAATGCGATTTTTTAAGTACACTTAGAGCAAAAACGTACTTTGAAGATGTTACACTACTTAACCACGGAGATGTGCGCGAGATCGACTCTACGAGCCCTTCAGCCCATCCGTCAGTTCCGGTACGTGAGCTATGCACCCCCTTCGAGCTGCGGAGCTTTGGCCTTTTCCCCTTCGCAGTCAACAGCGAGCACTCGTTTATCTTTAAATGCGGCAACGTCGTTTTATCGTCGCTGCAAAATATGACATTTTTATGTTTCCTTTTTTTCTAAACTTATTTGTCAACTCCTGAGGTTTTTAAAAATATTAGTTTAAGTATCATTAAGTAACCTTTCATATTTACACCGTTGTTTGTTCTTATATTACTTTACGATTTTTAAACTTTATATTCCTGGTGTTAATTAACATTTTTTGTGTTACAGCACTGCAGATGCGGATGTGACGAACTATGGAATATTCAAAATACGACGGCATCACTGCATAGAAGTGAGTAAAATGATTGTAAAAACATTAAATAACTTTAACCGTGCTAAAATTATAACGTACAAATTTTTAAAGTATTAAACAACGCTATCGAAAACATATGTACCATCTCGCAATGTAAAAAAGTCCATGAGTGTTAAGATTGGTGGTCAAAGCAAGAAAGCTTAAAAGGTGGAAAAAGATGCGGAATAAATTCCGTTCGCGAGTTGCGTTCAAGTGGAACGACTTTCGCGCACTTCGGCACCGCAAGTGTGTCGCGGGAGTTGACTCCCCGCATCGTGCCGGGACGGCCAAGTTTTATTTGCGGACGTTAAGGGAGACAGAGGCACGCGAAAACTTGGCGTTTTTGCTAGGGTAGAGGAGCGCGACATCAAAGTCTCGTAGCCGTCCCCTCGAACGCGTCCAACTATTCCGCCACTCCTGGCCCAAACTTTGACGCGCTCCGGCGCGAACTATCCCCCGTCTCCCTCTGTGTTTACGAGATCATTCACTTAATCAGTGTTTTCAAAATTGCCTATTACGCTCCCCGGCTGCTTTTTTTTTCGTTTTTCAACTTCGCGCGACGGCGGCCAAATGCGCCGGGGACAAAAGTTTTTCGAACTAATTCTCGCACCAATAAAGACGGCTCGTTAGACCCGCGCGTTTAAGTAGTATCAGCCGGATTAGGCGAGACGCCGCTACAGTTAAAATATACCATTTTCCTTTATTTCGCGCGCGGAATATGGATATTTTTCTTAAAGTCTCGCACACTTTAATTTGTTCCTGTTTATTCGATACTTACAAAGGATTCGATGCAATTCAAACTCGGACTGCGCGTTATTTTTTTTCCGATACTTCGGTAATTTGCTAGCGAGGAGGAATGGAATATTCAGTAAGATTTCGCTGCATTTCAATTAGAGTTTATGCATTCACAATGGCTGGCGACCGTTCGCCTCTCCGTATATAGCTGCACGTCGTTTTGTGCGTAGCATGCAATCCGATTGTTTGCTCTACTTTGCTTCATTATCCTTTTATGCGCCTTAAACTCGCGATTTAAATGTTCGTAATGTTATTACGCCGACTTCGCTCTTAGTTCTTCTATAACAATAACTGGATATACGATAATTCGATACTTTCTTAGTTCGAGTCTAACGAGATCAAGTCGATTCACCTTATTACCGAGGAGCCTTTAGCAAACCTTATCCTTTGTTAGCATCTAACTTTAAAATAGCTTCATTCAAACTTGACAGTTTGTTAAATAAACCGCCCGATAAAACAAAACTTTTTCTTATCACATAATCTCGTGGAATCTCACTCTTTGTCATAAAATCTCATCTAAATATTCATCGTAAAACTTGTCGGGTTCGCGAGAACACGCACTAAAACGGTCTTGCGTAATTCCGTTTCGAAACACGCGAGCACCTCGTAACCGCGATAAAGTAAAAAAAAAAATTATTGCGTAAGCATCAGGGGGCTTTTCGAGCACCTCGGCGATTTCGAGCTCGCGTTTCGTGTTTACGAGTGAGGCACGCCGGGGGACGAGGGCTCGTCGGGCGCTATGATCGAGGTGGAAACGTCAGCCGCGGGATTGACGTTCCCATTAGTCCCCGAGAAGTCGTCGCCGCCGTTGTTCCAGTAGTCGCGCGGGGCGAAGAATTTTCGCGACTGCTTTCTTTTGTCGTGCGGGCCTCCGCTCTCCTTCCACGACAATCGCGTGTTCTCACATTCCTCCGGGGTAAGCTTTACTTTTTCACGAGAGGCTTTTGGCCTCTCTGAAGTGCGGCCGCGCTTAATCGAGATGAAAATGGGTTTACGTGAATTTATTTATTTATTTCAGAAAGTTTTTTTTATTGGATTTCGTGATCTGATGAAAACATAATGAAGAAATGTGACCAACGCGTAACTTTTGTTTCTACTAGATTTATTGAGATAGAGGTCTACAGGGGTTATTCATTGTGATTTTATTGATAGTAGTTGGTTACAATTACATTACGAGAATTCGGAGATTGAATGCCTTATAAGTTCTTTCAGTTTGAGGAACATTCTGAGAATTTCATGCCTTGAGTAATATCGTCAGATGTACCACTGTTATTCCGTGAGTCCAAAAGAGAGATCTGATACCTGAAAACAATAAAATAAAACATTACTTGCAAACATTGAATCATGATATAGTATCAATCATTGAGATTACGAAAATTTAAAAGTGGCTTGAAATTTATAGAACGGATAAACCCCGCGAGCTTTTGTGACTTTTTTTTGTCTAGCATTTTATGAATAGCGTATTTTTTTTTGTATGGGCAAAAATATTAAAAGAATCTCTGTTTTGATATACAGTTAAAACCAGTTCATCAAAATCCCGAATAAAAAAAAAGGATTGCGCAATAGAACACAATGGTACACACGTCCCGTTCCAATTCCACCGCAGTTTGAAGATAAAGTAAATCGCGGCCTCTGAAAAGAAAAAAACAAATCAAAACAAGAAAATCCCCGCGGAGGCAGTCGCTCAATCCTCGCGGCTCAATCGCGCGATATTTCCGTGGTAATCCCGTAATACGTGCGTCTGGGTCGCGCGGTCCCCCTCGGCTCCCCCCGCCTATGATTGAATGCGTGGGACATAAAAATCGGGCGGGCGAGCAAGAGAGAAAGGGGGAAAAGACGCGCGCGGCCGCGCGAAGATTCGCGTTCCCCGTGAATTATATTATGAAAAAGACGAGGAGACGTCGACGACGGCGGCGTCATGAATAATTCAGGCGGAGGCGCGCTCCGCGCCGGGAAACAAATGAAAAATAATGGAAGCCGAGCGGAAGCTCGCCGATACATTCCCCATTACTCCTTCTACTTTTCCCTCTCTTTACTTTTTATTCATTTTTTCGCCGATTCGTCGTTTCCTCGCCGCTCCGCACTGTATATTTCTTCGATTGCTCGCCTCCTCTGTCGGACTTTTTCGACGCTTCTTCCTGGGGTTGGGGCGCGTAGGTGGGCGAGTCTCTCCGGACTCGTTTCTTAGCGAGGGACGCGTCCTCGCTCCGTCGCTGCCTCGCGATCATCCGTTACGCTTTGCCCGCATTCACTTTGCTCTTGCATAACGTATAGGCTCCCCGAGAAGCGCCGAAGCTATTATTAATCGGGCGTGTTATGCTGATGTACGAGCGGGATAATATGCACATTTTTCGATCTACACACCAAATTGATATCCTTTTCAGAGACAGCTTTATTGTGAAATATTCACTGACATCTATAATACTTTATCTCTATCATGAGTGTCTGAGATTTGATTATGATACATTTTACGTGAATACAAGTTGTTTTTACGTGTTTTTGGCAAAACCCATATTAATAATTCTTTTACCAAGTAAAAAATATATCAGTTTGTTTTTAATACAGAATATGTTTAAAATGGCAATGTGTTAAACAATTTTGGATAATTTAAAAATAACTAAGATTATGAAAAAAATTAAGTTTTATTTCAGCTTCAATTATGCACTTTTATCGAAATCCCAATTTTGGTATTAGATTCGAGAACCCTTAATTCATTTGTAATCTATTCAATTTTAATTAAACACTGAATTTAAATAAGTTTAATGCACCTTGTATCTTTAATGTATTACAACGAGGCAACTTTTCTCTCCCAGTTCATTTTTCTCTTATCCCCGATCGAAATCAATCCAGTCGGCCGAGCGCGAGAATAGCGGGGGAGAAAAAAGACAGGCACCTCGGAAGGAGAAATAATAAAGACGCGAAACGCGCGCGGAACAAAGGGGGTGGAGGAGGGGTGCAGACGTTATAAAGCGGGTCCTTCGCGATTTTCCCCGAGTCTCTCCTGCGGGAGTGAAATCCTCGGGAGCCGACGGCGTCGAGTCACAAATTGGCGACGGCGCGGGGAATTTTTATAAAGCCCGGGGAGCCGCCCGTCTTATTAGGCGGTAGCGATTTACGACGAGGACGCGCCGAAAAAGGGCACCTTGTTTACGTCTGTCGTAGTCGATCGCGGCGGAATACTTTATGAGCGTCACCGCCGCGAGCTCGTCTCTCTATTCTCCATGGTCCTTCGTCTTCGTTCGCCGAGTGCCCGATGGACCTCGGAAAAACTCCGTCTCTGTTTGTTCCTATCGACCCGGGTGCAACTTATTCATGTATGGAAATATTATTCATGAAATTGTGCAGTAATGAAATCACTTTTATAATTAATATCTTAAGTGGCCATTTAAACATCAAACTTGAGAAAATCAAGTCTTCGCTGCGCAGCTAAAAGCATCATTATTATTTATAAAATGATTTTTCATTCCAAGAGGGACATTTAACGACTATTAAGACGCCAATCATAATTTAAGGCAGAATAAGAAAAAAAAGTCGAGTGCATATTTTTAAAACCCACTTGAAAATTTTCGTGTTATCTTTAATTTTGAATGAACTTCTTAAAAGACAAAAAGTAACTCGAGATTTTAAAGTGGCGCAGTCTCGAAGGAGCGCGGGGAAAAAGCGATTCGAATTAACTCGGCGACACTCGAGGACAAAAATAATGAAGCATTTCTCCAGCAGCTAAAGTCTCGTTCCCTCGGCTCGCCGCGGGACAATTCGAGGTGGGAGGCACTCCTCGCCGTTATTACCCTCTTGGCGGGAATGAAGGGAGCGGCGGGAAACGAATCAAAGAAGCAAGGGTGGCTTCTGGTTTTTTTTTGTCCGTCCACTAAAGCGACGGGGGAACGCAATAAGCGCAGATTCTCCGTACCTAAGTGACAGAAAAGTGGTTGGCGGGAAAATGGGCCAGCGTGACAGTGGGTTGCGCGGACGAAGGCACTGGCTACTATCACTGGATTCTTGGCTTCTTTAATCTTCTTTTATTTCGTATTCTTGATTGCCCAAAATTCGATGTGTTTAACGTTACGTATAAAAATGTAAACGTATCTACAGTAAAATGAGTACATACCTGTGTAAAAGGAAATTTTACTTGTATACGAAATACGACCTTACTCCCCTCAATTTAAAATTCTACAAACTGAATAAATCTGTGACGAGCAAAACATATCTTTGACACATTTCTCTACCTCTGCACCGTTCGTCAAGCGAAGTCTAAATAAGCAGTCAATCAAAATCTCCAGCAAGCCATGAAAAAGGTAGCCGTCCCAAATACAGCCATCCTGCAGCTCGGTTATACAAAGTCAGCCGCAGCGTCCGCCCGGCAAATGAACAGGGCACAACAAGGCTCTCGCCCCGACGACGGCTCCTGCGAATTCCATTAGTCCCGCGCGGGGGACGCGCGAGCGCATACTTTATGCGCGGGGACAGGTGTGCGCCATTTATTTCTCATTCGCACGCGGCGGCGGCGAATTCTCCGGACGGCGGGACGCGCGAGCCGGGGCTTGCGGCGCCGGATCCCTTTGTTGCGGTGCGCGCTACCGAGTTATTAATTTTGAGGCGCGCGCGCGCGAAAAAGCCGACCGCGGGGACGCGCGATAAAACGGGACGTGACTAGCCTGTTACTTGCCGCGCGTTTGCTCAAGGAGCCGCCTGTCCTTTAGTTCATTCGGGGGTGTGCTTTGTGCGCTTACCTGCTTTGCGCAACGGAGGGTAGTGCACGCGATGCTTCACGCTAGTTTCTAAGCGGGGATTCGCGAAATATTATCGTACAATTTCATTTAGTTACGGGATTTGGGAAATTGTTTGCGTAATTTTTTAATCCGACAATCAAATTCTTGATTGTCACGCATTGCAATTTTGATTGTATATTAAGGTATTTTATCTGTAAATTCATTAATCGGAAATAATACATTGTACATTTGATACGTTAAGCGACCATGAATCCATAGAAAACGTATATCGTTGTATGAATTTCAAAAATTATTTTTATTATAACATTATTTTATTAAATTTAAATCCTAATATTTTAATAAAAATAATATTTTTCTCAACTTTTTTAATCTCTTACAAAATTACTGCCTTGTTAAAGCCACTGTTCTATTGGAACAAGGGATTTTTTTAACTACAGCGCAACGACGGAAACGAGCGCGGAAATTGACGACGGCGCGCGGAAAATTGAATGGGTCGCCGGCGGTAGTGAAAGAACGAGAAATTGTCTGTTATGAAAATCAAAAATGGAAATGAAATTTCGGCGGCGGGAGCCGTTGGGGATACGGCCGTGAGGGCGGCGGGAAAAGCCGAAAGGACGCGCGGACATACCGCAACGAGTTGGGGTGGTCCGTGCGGTCGGACCTCGTGAAATTTCGCCCGGGCCGCCCCTCCCATTCCTGTTGGCGAATTAATGTCATTTAACCGAGTTTAATCTGCGACGAAGTTATGCGAGAGTTTCGCCGCGCACGCGTTTGCGTCCTGGATTTAGATTACACCCAATGGATCTTCCCGTTTTATTTGTTGGATTAGAATTTTAAAGTTATTTTGGGGATGACTCGTCATTTCTTATCGTACCCTTTATCTCTACCTCGGTTGATTTTTTACAATTTTTATCCATTATAATGTAATGCTAAAATGTACTTGAAATTTATTTAAATTATTTTGTACAGCATCGCGCATAATGTTTGCAGATTTATTCAGAAAATTCCGTTGTTAAATAAATACCGATGTGAAATACGGCAGAATCCAACACATTTCAAACACAATGACGTAAGCCCCAGCTTTGTTCCCTCTTTCTGTTTCTGTTCTCTTTTCATTCGGCTGTTTTCTGCCTCTCGCCATTTTCTCCGGGTCCCTCTGATGGGCGCTCGAGACCTTTCATTTCACCCCTTTCCACGGGCGAATTTTCACGAGGTCAAACCTAATGCGGGTGGCGTTCGTTAATCGTTTTGTTCCGAATTGGAAAGCTACTTGCAAAATTTCTGCTTGCCCTCGCAACTTTTTCACAAAGTTCTGCCTTAATCGAAGAGACGAGTCGTTTGTCCGCTCAAATCGATCGTTTTCTGTTGACCCAATTACTGTTTCATCTTTAGGATCGGTTACCTCTTGATTTTGTTCAGACAATTTTTTTTCAATTTCAGGTATTTACTTATTTATGTAAACACTGTTGAAAATAGTAAAACAAAAATGTTCACATTAATTTGGCTTTCGGATTTGAACTGCAAATGTGAATGTGAGCTCGATATTACAGCCGAGGAACGATAACGCGCATAAGCGCCTAATGATCGAGCGCAGAGGCAACATCCGAGTAAATTAAGGGCGCATCGCTCGCGCGTGGTCGGCGGTAATTTTCCCGCGGCCGCGCGAAGTCCGCCGAGAGCCGATAGACGGATGACGCGGCTAGTGAATATGGAAATGAACGGCTCGAGGAGAAGATGAGCTCCGACGGACACGAGGGGCTAATAGAGAGGTTACGAGCGCTTCTAAAGTTCGGCTTCCATTTGCGAGTCCATTTTCCATGTGCAATATTCCATTTAAATCTCGTAATGTTTTCTTTCACGTTCTTTCTCTCAAATGTTATTTTAGCTGAAAATAAAAGTTAAAACTCATGTAAATTTTGTAAAATGTAACAAGACATTTGCCATGGAAATAAAATTTCAGAAAATAAAAATTTTTATTGTTCTAAAGTTATTAAAGTGTTTTATAGCCTCAACTTTAACAGTTTACTCATTCTGCACTTTAAAGCGCCTATCAAACTTTCTAGAGAATCAGTAAAAAATTAAAATTTACATTCCTCCGCATTAGAACCATGAAAAATCGTACGAAGAAACACAATAACGAAATCAGAAAATGAAAAAAAGGAAAATATCAGTGATTATTGAAATTTCATACCGTCGGCGAGGCGGACGAAGAAGGCGAGCGCGAGCACGGCGCGGTGGAGGCTGCGGGTGAAACCGAAGGTGGGCGCAGGCACTCACGGCCGCCAATATTAGTTGTTTGTTCTGCGCGTTTACACGGTGTAGGCACTAAGTGCACCGGGAGCGTGCGAGCGGCTGCCTGGCTCTCCGCTCGCCCGTGGAATTTAATTTTCCCCGGGAAATTTTGCCACCGGGCCGCGCCGCTCTCCGCGTTTTGCGCGTGTAGGCCAGACTACTCGCGCGCGCGCGGCGCGTGCGTGCACGCAAGGTACACCGGGAGCCGTTGCACCGATGCCGCCCCCTCTCCTTTCAGGTAATCAAGGGGTTGCGTCGATGCGCCAGCCGAATACCGAGAATTCAACAAGATTGCTTTACTGGAAAATTTTAAACTACTATTGGCAGTGCAGGCTTTGAGTTTGGTCTTTATGTGGAGATGGGTTTGAGGGTGAGGAAGCTATTTAGTTCATTTGCAAGCTTATTAGGGAAATCATTGAAGTTTATGGAAAGCCGTTAATATTTTGTTGAGTTGAAATTGTCGTCAAAAGCTTAATGGTTATTTCTCAATTTAATTGGTTTATTTCCTGAAATAAATTCTTGCTTAAGGGAGGGTAGGTGGTATTAAACAATGTTCGTTGTAGCAAAGCCCTAGTTATGAAAATTTGTAGTTTCGGTAACTATCTTTGGAGTTTGCGTAGGCGCAATTTCCATGAGCTTTATCGACGAATAATGGGACAATATCATTTTCAATTTTTTTTTGTTTTTTTGTCAGTGAGCTTTAAGCTTTTAAAAGTGTATACAAATACTTTTTTATCATCTTATGTGACTGGAATATTTCGAATTCATAGAAACAGATAATCTAATCTATTTTTAATTTTAAATAATGATTTTTTTGAAAATTTTAACTTAATTTTTAACGTAATTGAATAATTTTAAAATTACGTTTGAAAGGCAATCGATAACACATTTTAATACGAAGTTACCATAATCAGTGGCCTGACGGTTGACGGGGCGTTCGATTTCCGGGATACGTTGGAGGGACGAATAATGTTTCATAAATTGAGCTGGCGCACAAGGTTTAACACGCATATTTCAGCGTACTTAACCGCTCGATACCTCGGCGAATGCGTAAAATTTTCCATGCCTCACCTCTCTCCATTAGTTTAATGTTTTCACTGCATAATTACGAAACACCGGTGTGCTCTTCCTTTTTTGTTTATCCACGAATAAATCATGATTTAATACCCGAGCTCTTCTGCCCTTTTACTCTTAATAATCCATTTTAATAATTGTTTTACCATAAAAAAACACCAAAAATAGGTTTTTTAATTATTTTGTTTTGGAAATTTTATGAGCTAAAAGTACCGGTAAACTATTTGGCTAAAAGGAGTAACTTATAAAGGCACCTTATATCTTGATCGATCAAGCGAGGTGAAGGGGAAGTCAATATTCAGACAAAGTCGTATACTCGCCAAAAGGCGAGCCGCCCTATCCTAGGAATGACCCCTATGGAAATCAATTCAAGGAGAATCGCCGATACGGCAACTCGTCCTCAAAGGGGCCGGCCTTCTCTCTCTCCCTCCACTCCTCTCCGTCTCTGTCTCGTCTTCCCTCCGAATCTTATCCACTTTCCCGCGAAGCGATGAGGCGCAAAGCTCATCGTCGGCCCTTGGGGAACGCCGGGTCTGCGGGCCCCCGATAAATGCTGAGAATCCGTGCCAGGAATCGCCGTTTTATCACTTCCTTGTACGCGCGTCCCCGTGATAAAAAATAGACTATTTTATCATTCGGCCTCGCAACATATTCCCGAGATTTTATCTTCCCAACTTTTTTTCGCGTCAACAAAAAGTTTCGCATTTAATGGAAAACGAAAAAATGACTCGACGGTACATATACGTTCGTCATTATTCCAGATCGTTTGAGGAAAATAAACATCCCCTCATCTCTTTGTACGCTCTTCTTTTCACGGAAAATTAAAAGAATCGAATGAAAGGGACTTGAAATGCGCGCATACATAAGAGGCCGTTCAACTCCGCCGTCACAAAAGAAAAATGAAGAGCAAAAGTATCCCTGAAGTATTCGAGTCAACCATTTCCCCTCCTCGGGCATGAAAGTACGTTTAAACAGGCTCGTTTATCAGCGGCGGGGTATATACCAGCCCTTGCAGTCAGATTTTTCGATGCTCCCGGCGAAAGGGGGTGCGCCGGTAATGTGCGGTATAATTCGACGATACGTCAGGTATCGCGCCGACAAAGGAAGAAATGAGCCCACTCCGCGGAAGCGCCGATCTCGCGAGGGAGGCGCAGTGTAAACACACGGAGAAAGGTGGAGCGGAGAAAGGGAAGCGCGCGCCGGATGAAAGAGGCCGCGCGAGCATTTCAATGTTCTTGCGCGGGTCGATACACCCTTTCCGAGTCCCCGCTGTATGAATAAAGCGTCGACTGACTCGATCCATCGCCCCCTTTTTCTCCGAATCCCCCTTCGTGCTTTTCCGCTCGGACCTGGTGCACCTCGCTGCGATACAGCGGCGAGGACGTTGATGAAATAATGTGCACCCTCTTAATCGCCCGGGGGTTTCATTAGCTCGCTCGATGCCACTGGACGAGATTACCTTGTAGAAGGAATTAGCCGCGCGCCGATATCGTTCGTTTTTAATGCCGCGGAAAATCGCTTAATGCCGGCTAATTATTTGCGCGCACGAAAAGTAATGCGCCCTACTCCGCGTTGACGTTTAATTGACTTTTATGGGCTGCGTGAATTCCAATTAACGTGTAATCGCGACCTTCTTTCATTAATTATTATTATTTTTTTAGAAGGGGCGATTTGGCGCGTTAATTACCGAACCGCCGTGTCGATAAGCGTTGCCACGCTTAATCGGTACATTTATTATACAATTAGCCAACATTAGTCCTTGCTACTAAGCTGAGTTAGATTACCGTTCATAATTCAGCGAGTGAACATTACACCGACAGCTACGATATAGCTAACCACGCCGCAGGTATGCGTTTATACACATACCTCGCAATAAATTATCGAAATTTTGCTATTTACGGAATTTCATTACTACTCTTTCTCTTATTATGAAGGTTTTAAATGTGACTCGGAACTTAGATGATCTTTTTTATTTAATTTAAAAATGCCTTATGCAGTTGTGCGAGACTGGACTAAAAAAAAATACACTTTTTATTCTTTAATTAAATTTTTCTTTATATATATTATATTTAAAATGATAATTACAAATTTTTTAAACACAATGTGAAAAATATAAAGCGGAATCAAAATGATTAATGATTGTTTTAGTACGTAGTAAAAAAATCTTGCGCTCAAGAGGTTTTTCGAAGGAGTTCACGGGGCGATCCCCGGCATGATCCTTCAACGCCGGCGCGGAGTCGGGGTAAAAAGCGCCGAGGCGGTCGAGCTAGACGAGGGGCAGAAGTTGAAAGGAGGTAATGAAAGAAAAGAAATTTTGATCGGAAGTTGAGAAAATTCCTGGAGAGTTCGGCGCGAAATAGGCGGAGATCCTGCGCACCCCTCCGCAGCTTTAGAGAAACGGCGGATAGTTTGTCTTTAAAGGCCACGTGCGCAGAAAATCAAACTTCCGGAGCTAATAAAAGGGACGGGAAGCTGACGGTGGGAAATAATGGCCAGAGATAAATCATGAAGCGCGAAAGGGGCGAAAAGTCTTCGGGGGCCGACGCGCCGCGACGTACCTGTGCCGCTAGGTGCTCTCTTTTCTAAGGGGAATAATAAATAGATCTTCGAGGAGAAAAAAACCTAAGTCCGCTGGGGGCCTGATTTCGAGGATTTAACGATGTCGACGGTTTCTTTTAAGGAGCAGGATTTCTTCGGGACGTGATTCTGCGATGAGCAATTAGCGAGACGCAGAAAAAATGATGAGTGAGAAAATTTCAAGTGTCGAGCTGCAGCTCATTAAAATTATTTAGCTATCCTTATTCTGTTATAATCTTTTAATCAATTAATTTGTGTATTTGCAATGTTTTACAAAAATCTACATGTGAGACCATATGGAAGATAATTTATTTATATATTCTAAATAACTTGAAATGCATATTAACTATATATATTATAATTAATTATTCATTTCGAAAGATGAACTTTATGTATCAATATTTGATGATTCATCATTTTCGAATTAAAATATGCTCTTTATCGAAATTTTAATCTTTATCATGCAAATTATTTGTTTTCCATTGTATAAAATGAAACCATATAATTTTATTTTTATTTAATTTATCAGTGCAATAAATCTTATTGATACAAATACATCAATTTAAAGCATCTCAAAACGATAAAAACTCGAAAACAAATAATCGAAACTCGAACGAGCCCCTTTCTTCCCCCTGGCACAATTCGATAGCTGTGGCTACTGCTGTCCTTACAGAGTACACATACAAATGCGGAAAGACCGCCGGCTGCGAAATAAAACGTGTGAAATCGCTCGGATTGATTCGGCGTCTCGATTTCGCGAGGCGCCGAGGGTAAAAAGAAGCGGTTCACTCCAACAGGTTAGATCAAGCGGAATCGATCGCTGCAGGGCACTGTTGGCGCTTCTTGGACAAGTTCCAAAAAATTCGGACCGTATCGCCGCCCAGGCTTTTGTGCCGTTTGAATCGACACTCCAAGACACCGGCTAAATAAGCCGGATTAGCCTGGCCTTATTCGTATGCACCGATCTTTATCTCCTAGTGAATTGACTTACAGTCGGTCGCATTCATTACTCTCTCGTCTATTGAAGGTGAATTCGGGAAAGAGTATTTTCCAAACAGTACTTTTCCTGCACGGTGATTGAAATTGGTACGGTTTTCCAGGGGAAAATCAGCCGATCGCCGCTGGGCAGGAGGCTTGGGGCGCATCGATAGGACGTCATCGAATGGCACGTATCGATTACAAACAAAAAGCTTGGTTCGCGGTGGATGTGCAATTTACCGCGCGGCTCTGATCGAATGACATTGCGCCGCGCGTCGTAGATACGGGGAGGGGGTGAGTCGGGGGGAAAAGCCTCGGCAAAATGTCGATTCGCCGATAAAAGGAGCGCGGTACGCGCGCATGTTTGAAGGGAATACATCGAAACGAGATTTGAAGACTAGCAAGAGACACGCGCACTCGTTGAATATTCCACGGCGCGGCCTGGAATATTCCGAGACTTTGAACGAGGTCTGCTACTTTATTTAGCCGATGTTATAACATGTTATAACGTAAGAGGCTGGGATACTGAATTTATTAAAATTGAGAGAAACATTGTTTCAAAGCTTCTGTAAACATAAAAATTACGTTATATGAATGTAATATTCTCATAATAATTATGTTTAAACGAATAAGCAATACTAACTTTTAAAAATCGATTTCTTTTTATTAAGAAAATCTAAAAATCACGTTAGAGACGTTGAATTTTTTCTATTTAAAATTTTTAATCTCTGATCAGCCCGAGCAACATTAAAAATTCGCCATCGCCGTGCTGCACTGCAGCTCGATATCCGAAGTAAAGTTGACAAGGTAGTCCATCATCTCGAAGCAGAAGGCATATACCTCACGTCGGTGCCGCAAACAGAGCGCGTATTTTTCGCGTCTCCTTGAGAGCGTGCGGGGTACGCCGGCGCCGTCGTCTCCCGTCACGCGTGTCGGAAGGGAAAATTTCGCGACGTCGTTGTCTGATGCTTAGATATAAAAATTTCGCCTCCCCGCTGCGCCCACGCAACCTGCAGTCGAACTTGTTACCCGCTCTCGGCGGCAGCCCGCTACGAAGGATTTTGGCAAGTCGGCTGAAATATTAATGCACCTCCCCGCTTCCCCCCGCACTCGATCTCCTTCCGCGTGTACTTCGGATCTCTCGGAGATTCGCCCGAGAATGAATGTACGCTTTGCGGGGTTATGGAGGCAAAAAGGGATGGGAGGATAGCGGGGGAGATGGAGCGAGCCAGAGATTTATTTTCGCGAATTTTATCCGGCGAAATTCCTTCCTGGCTCCTTAGCTTTTCAGTTTGAGAGACTTGCCTTAGCGTTTTAAACTCTACCTTCTCTTTCCGCTGGGGTCGTCTACGGTCCAGCTATTTCACCGAATTAGATTGAAAGCTGATATTTCGCTAATAAGAAAGTTGCTCCGGGGGAATCGCGGCGGCCAGTTCAATCACGCTAAATGAATTGTAATCCAACTCCGGTAAGTTCATGCGCCCTCAATACTCCACGGCGATCAGATGAAGGATCGCGTGGAACCCGGAACTTCGACGAAGTCTTCTCTAAGTTGGCTCGTCTCTTTTATGATTAAATCAATACTCGCTCGGTGTCATATAACTGGATACGACTACATGTACCAAGGGTTATTCTTTAATCTTTATGTTTTTTAGTTTTAATTTTTTAACCACATATTTGTAATGATTTCCTATTACTCTTCATTTTGAATTACGTGAGACGTGTGTTGTAAAAGATATAAAAAGTGCGATACCCATCTTCAAAAAGAACTGCGGTTATATTAGTATTGCAGTTAAAAAAAAAAAAAAATTTTGAACACTTCGTTCACAACTCGAGTTTAAAATCTCGAAAGCTCGGAGGATCAAGCGTTCAAAAAAGCTTGAAACGCCACTTCGCATCGAGTTATTTCGGTGAGCGAGCGAGCGGCGCGCGATGATTGGACTGCAGTAGCCCTGGCGCGCGCGCCTTCATTTATCAAAGCGTCCGGCCGAACAAAAGGGACGCGGCCGCGTGCGCAAAGCCAGTCCCTTTTCATATTTCATCCCGCTGCCGCTGCCGCTCTTTCCTCTCGTCGCGGAGACGCTCCCGCGGGGATCTTCGTCTCTCGATCGCGGCGCTCTCTAATTCGATCGGACGACGGGCGAGGACGTCTCGATGAATTTTTGCGAGGGGGTCGCGCGCTTCCGCGTTGGTCGCGATGAATAAACGATGCGCGTCCGCTCGATTTTTTATTTACACGCGATCGGCGCAGCGGAAAGAGCGACTCATCAAAATTTATGGAAACCAAATTGTTTCGAATGCCCGAGCGCCGGGGCTTCGATGAATATTGATGCACACGGCCTTTTTGGAAAAGTAATTCGAAAATTAAACGTTCCAATTTACGGGTCGCGTGGTTGACTTGCAAGCTTCGCTTTTGTAATATTAAGAAATTCCGAAAATATACGTCTGATCAAAGATGCAGTAGCGTCGAAAGCACTGGATATTTTTTCAAAGCTTCCGGGAGCGATAATAGCAATTCGATTCCAAGGTGACGTTCGGGAGAAAAAAAGTCCGTCAAACTGTCCGGCGCCCATCGCGCATTCAGAACCTGCCAATACGCAATTTCCAGGTTCGCGCGGACGACTTTATTCCGCCGAGCCGAATGTTTCAATATCGTAAATTTTGCGCGGGCAAGTGGGGCGCAGGGGGGGAGAACCGGAAGGCCCATACATCTCGAGCTCGGTCGATGGGTCGGCGGAACGAAAATACGCCACCCATCCGCTCCCGGGGCACTTTCCAAACTCGCGCGCGCTATATACCTTCGGCTGGCGCATGTATATCCGCGCATTATGAGCCTTTGATCGACGAGCCAGCCGGGGCTCGCGTGAGTCCCACTTTATTTTACGAGAGCTTCCCGCTATTTCGGACGTGCTTAAATCTTTTTTCTCGTGTCGCCCGGCGATCGCTCGGTGGAACTACTTTGCCCCGCCGATGCCGGCGGGTTATTTATGAACACGCGGTGGCCGATTATGCCCCGTGTACAGTGAGTATGAAATAATGGAGATTCGGGTAGGTAAGAATCGGCTCGCTGAGAGAATAAATTCGGCAGTAATTGCTTAATGCGATGCAATCTCATTACGTAAATTGTACAGCCGTAAGCCGCCTTTGTGAGGTTGAAGTGAGAGATTAGGCTCCATTGGCGCGGCTTATGATCATTAATTTGGAAATCTCCAGCATCTCAAATGCGCTTTCCTTTTCTCCTTTCTGAAAAGTCCCCCCACTCGAGGGAGGGAAACTAGAGCATTTCGAGTTTCGAGGACCTCGATCACACCGTAGATTACCTGGTCTTGACGTTTAATTAGGTAAAAGAAAAGACTGCAGAGGCTCTTATTTCCTACAGATAAACAGTTTTCGTTACTATAATTAGGTACTAAATATCTCAAATGAACGTTTATAACTATCGTAATAGTATACGATACGAAACATCTACTTCAAAATTCAATTTTTAAGAAAATCTTCGATTTATTTTGATTAAAAAGTTCAAATTGAAAACATAAAAAAAGCATTTTCTTAAAAGACTCATGAAACAAAACTGTAGACTGTACATTTTTCTTTTAAGACGCGCTTGAAGCACTATACGGTCTGCGACAAAAAGTAAAGAATCTCGAAGTTCAGTAATAAGAGCGAAAAACTCAATTTCGCAAAAAAAAAGGAGAAATAATCGACAACTTTGAATCGTTCTTTTAAGAGCAGTCGCGAGAGTCTCTTCATCTCCGATATCATCTCGCGCTCAAGAGCCTCGCTCGGCGATTGGCCATCGGCGCCTCGATTCTTGCCGCTCTCAGCTCAGCCTGCCGCTCATCCGTCCCCGTCTTCGCCAAGCGACGCCCGATGAATATTCAGCGGCGTGGACGAGACAGCGAGAATTACTCCGGGAAAGTTGCCGCCGAAAACGAGTGCAAAGTTTGGCGCGAATCCCATAACTCCGCCGGCACCCCCCACCTACCCCTCTGCAGATTCGTTTCTTGTAACTTCGCGAGCGAGCGCTCGGCCGGATCATTTATTTAATGGAGCGTCAAGACTCGATAACTCTCTTCTTATCTCGATCTTTTTCAATTTTGCAGTTGCAGATGCCCGACCGGCTCCCGGGAGCGTAAATTAATTAGAGACGCTCCGTTCGAGCGGGGCCGCTACTTTTATGAGGCTATCCCCGCCGAGTTCGAAGTCTTTTTCGTTCAGAATTTGTAGCTTTCTTCATTATTCGTGATTCAGAAAAGTTTCGGCGAACTGCTTTGCCGAAGTGTTTCTCTTTTTCTCGGATGAAAAGTTTCTCGCCGAGGGCGCTTATGATGCATAAAAAGGTGAAATTTAAATAAAATCTACACTAAAATCGTTTTTTTATGTATTTATAATATTTAGTGAAAATTATTTTTTAAATATTTACCTGAATGTTTCCTCTATACATATGAAACACTGAAAATTATGTCAACTTTACTGAAAAGAAAGCTTTTTGAAGTTAATCAAGTACATCACGCTTAAGAAAACAAAACCGAGGTACTTGAAGTTTCATCTCAACCGTGGGTTTCGGACGTGACGAGCCCGGTTCCGAGGACTTAATAAACGACGGTAACTACTACCGGGGCGTGCGAGATTCCTCGTGTCACGCACCCCACGTCGTCGTCGTCGTAGCGCGAAGCGCCCAGAACGAGCAAAACATTATTCATCGCGAGGATTGGATTAGTTTAGCGAAATTACCCCGGAGGCCGAGATGCCGGCGGGAGATTGCGCCTGGCCAGTGGGGCGAGCGCGCGGCGATAAAGCCTCCGAGTCCAGCTTCGAGCCACTCGATTCCGAAGGGTTTAGGGGAGTTACGAGGGCGGATAATTTTCAAGTAGGCCGCCTGCATACACGAGCATACTAGTTTTATCCGAGTCGAGGATACTCGAACATCTGCACCCGATCGCTCTGGTAAATGGTGTTTTTAATTGCGGATCCGCGTCTGACCGCAGCGCGCTCTTACTACTGAATTTTTCAAGGAGGGGCAAGGGCAAATAAAACCGCCCGCTCGACGGCTCGAAAATTAATTCTTTTTTATGGGAGTAAATAGCGGTGTGATTGTTTTACGAAAAAATTAAATTTACTCGCGAAACGGCCCGCTGGAAATGAAGGTATAAAATTTTAAATCGAGAATTTTGATCGCACAGAAATATTCGCAGCAATCGGTTTAATGCCGACCTGTCAGTCGTCCAGTGTCTGGGTTTTTTTATTATCCACGTTCATGTAAATTAATTGACATATATATTTAAAATTACCAAGCAGCGATGAATATTCATATTGTCCTCTTAAATATTCCGCTCACCCAAACGAAGCGTTAAATAAACAATTACTGATGATTTTAATTATTTTTCAGGTTCTCGATAACTTCATGACCACAAAATCCATCATCGAAGCGCCTTCCACGTGAGTAAAATTAATTTTGCCCTTTAAACAACTTAATCTCGTGGTAAAACCGTATTAAATTGAATAAAAAAGAGCATTTCATTCGTGGAAATGCAGCGTTGAGCAATGTAATTACTTTAGTTCGATTATTGGGAAATCTGTATTAAATTTGAGCGGTTGTAAAGCAGCTCTTGAAAACGCGCATTGAAACTTCGTAATTAGGGTAAAATTTCGCCCGGTGATACAGCGTGCTTTCGTACAATAGTTAGCGGGGATGTTTGCAGTACAATATTCACAATTACCGCCGAAACATTGGCAAATATGCATCTATTAGTGTACTCCGGGCGCGCTGCACACACGGTGCAAATGAACATATTTACCTAATAAAATATTAATGAATTTTAACTGCTCCTCCGACTCCGATATTTACGTATATATCCATGCGAGCAACCGATTGTATATGTTTTTAAAAAGGGAAAGTATTTACGCATCAAATAACTGACCATCATTAACGCAACAATAACAGATTTACAGTGGCGTAAAACATTACTGCTAGTATTCATTTATGCATGAAGCGTTTCGTATATATCAAAACTTCGTCCAACTCTCAAAAGCTAACGCTGAAACAAATTTTCGCAAAGTACCTTATGTATAGTCATAAAATGGGCGAAAGATTTTTTTTACTAGGGAAATAATTTGCATTCGTTTTCTAACGCAAAAAAAATGTTTTGGAAACTCGTAAGGTAGTGTAGGCAAGTTTTCCTCATTGTGTAAATGAAAAAATATGCACGATGTACAAACCGTAGCGAACTGAAGTATTCGAACTAAAACATATTAATTCCCGCGAATGCGCGGACAGACCGCAGTGGTTTGCACATCGGAAACCGTCGCGAATTCCAAGCACAGTTTTTCCGCGATCGTCCGAAGTTGCCGACCGCAAGCCGAAAGGCCCGGTGCGAAGTTCGCGACCGCGCGACGCGCACGTGCACACGTGCGCCGAATTTACGGACCTCGCGCATTATTCGAGCGATCACGCTCCGGAATCCCGTCGACGTATCGAAATTCCCCTTAAAAAAAGCCCGAAAAAAATACAAAATAAACCACGATCCGCAGCCCGTGGAACTCTCGGAAAAAAATGCAGTCGCGGCCAATTTGTCGCTGGGACTCGATCGGCTCGGTCTAAACAAACCGGCGGGGAGCGTTAAAAAACAAAAAAAGTAACGGTCCGGCTAAAAAAAAGAAGTGAGTTGATTGCGCGGGCAAACGAATGGGCCGAAAAATCGACGCACGACAAACGTCTATTAGCGGGTGGGGGTGGGGCACAGAGGAGTGGATAAACAAGGGGCGACGCGCGGAGGCGGACGGGGCGGCGCGCGAGAGGGACGCGTTTACCTTCATTAGCGATTCCTCACCCTCGGCCGCCGGCCGGCGAAACTCCGGGGAAATTTGGCCAGGCGACGTGTATGCGCGGCGTACATGCGTGCTGCACGCGACTAATATGCGAGGCCACGTGCCCGCGCGCGACTACGATTCGACGCCCGCGTCTGCTCGGAATAAGAGGAACATGAGAGGATTCTGCAAATTAATTTCAAACTTGGAATGAGTCTGTAAATGTACTACGCCGCGGGCTTGCAAGTAGTTTTGGATGATTGAAGTGACGCGCGCGCTAGGCAGTCGATATTGTATGGAGTAAGAATGAAATTCTGAATTTTTGCGTAATAAATTGTCAGGCACGAATTCGATATTTCGATTTAAATGAATATTTTAATTATTACGTCTGTTTAATTACGACTGTTTATTTGTTATATTGCACGATATTTTTTTAGTTTAATAAATGTATTTACATTTAAATGAAATCGCATAAATTCATTTCATTTAATAATTGTTATTTATTTAATCGCGCAGCGTAATTATTATTCTGTAAAATAAGCGTTATAAATGATTGATAAATCTTATCCGTTATTTATTGCGCAAAGCGTAAAAAACATTATTCATATTTATTCGATTTCGTGGATTTATTGAATCGGCATTCGAATCTTAGCAATAAGCTCACAATCAAGCACGGTTCAGATAACCACTTCAAAAATTTCGGCTGCACCGGAGGCTCGATCGCATCGAACGTCACCCGTGGACCGTCAGCATGGAATTGGACTTTTTTTACCGTGTGCATCGACTCGGACCGATAATTGACCGCTGATGGACTTTTTCCACGCGCAGCTATCTCGCTTCCTTTTTTTTCGTCGCCAGATGAGATTTCACCCCAACGAGATTTATGGCCACCCGTTAAAAGTTTAATTATGGCTAGCGAGCGGGAACATTACCTCCAGCTTCCCATTGAATTCGAGTTTATAAAGTTTTTATTCGAGCCGTGATGAGGGTGGAGCCGCCGACCGGGTCCTAGGATATCGCGCAGTTGGCTTTGACAGCGTCTGCTTTTCGAGCTTTCATTTCCGAAGTGACAATTTACACTGCTCGTCGGGGTGCAAGCTTACGCGCTCGAAATCGCTTACTTTTTTTCGCCAGCGCCGCCAGTTAATTATTCTTTCGCCGAACAAAAATTCATTTACTGCGGGAATGTCTTTTTTTTTTAAATAGACCGTCTACCGAAAATTGGGCGGAGGAAACTCAATTTTGAAAATTTATACGCTGCGGAGCGGGAGGCGCAAAGGCCGCCTCGAAAAAGCTGTTTCATATTAAAATTTTAAAGCAGACGCTCCATTGAAGGCATTAATCACGCTCGGCTGCCGCGCAAAAGCTGTCGCCCTTTAAACTCAATTTGAAATTACTCCCGGAGCAAACAATGATATCCCGCAAATTGTTTCATCAATCAAGCCCCGATAAAAAAAACGCGGCCGCGCGCGAAATAAGAGGACGGCGCTCCAGTTCGCAGCGGAAATCGGACCGCCAAAGCGCGGGACAAACAAAAAAGGCGCGCAGCCCTTTAATTACTTTCACACCTGGCGCAGCCGCTTGACCTCCTTGCCGGCGGCGCGCTCCTTCAAACGCGCCGACGCGGCGCGCATCGGGGCCAGAAGAAGCGCTGATAAAGGGCCGGAAACTTTGTTTGCGCGCGCCGCAGTCGAGTCGCCGCGCGAAAGCGAAATTGGCCTTGGTGATAAAACGGAAAATTTAGTGGGGGCGCCGCTGCGACGGAGAAAAGCTGCGGAGATGAATAGCATCGGAGGTTGGGAGACGCGGGGAGTAGGTCGAGCATGACGTTCTTTGATAAAGATGTCGGTGAGATTAAAATTTGAAAATGTTTCTTTTAAAGTGAAATACTGCGTGGGATTTGCCGGTTCGCGCAGTCGCGCTCGCATAAAATTTCTGCAAAGAAAGCGTTCGCCATATTTTTTTTTGAGAATTTATATTAGAAATTCTTTGGAGTTGACATCGTAATTAAAAAATACCTGATTATGGAAAAATATTCGCGGAACAATTCTATTAGCATAAATAAGCTTCTCTGAAGTCTTAATTCTCTAAAGAATTTTACGGAGGATAAAGCATCACTTTAATTACAAAGAGTAAAGTATCTTTATTTTGCTTATTATTATTCTCAAAATTAAAAGAAATTTAAAAGAAAAATATAAAATAATGTATTTTTATGTTGATTAAGTCGAATAATAGTTCAGATACTAATAATACTGAAAAGTAATAATATCAGACTAAATTTAAAAGAATATTTTTATGTAACTTGCTGTTGATATAAAAAGGAGACAATAATTAAAAATTAAAATAATTAAAATTAATATCACAATGTATTCATATGTACCTCATGCTAATAAATATACATCAAATAAAATCCAATATAAGAGAACGTACGATTATTATAAATTATCAGTTAAACAAAGAAAAAGTGAAAATTCCCCTGAATGCCGCTTAAAATTGAGACGAGAAGACAATCCGTTTTTACCTCGCTTTCGTCCGTTCCAAGCACCACCTCGATACCTTCGCGTTTTACCCCACTATATTCGTCCGCGCGCTTTGTCGCTTTCTTTTTTTGTCATCGCGCCCGGCGCTCTCTTCCGACGGTGGAGGGGGCGAGAAGCGCGACCCACATTCTCCGACGCGGCCGGGCGTTTTTCATTCGTCGAGCCGTAATGACGACTCTTGTTTCGAATTTTTCGTCCTCCACGCGCGCGCGTGAAATTGTTTCGTCGATTGCACCGTCCCGGGAGCATGAGTTATATTAGTTTGTTTGCGCGAAGTTGAGGCGGGGGCTTTTGTTTCGCGGGGCCGCGCGACGCTCCCCCCTTTCAGCCTCCCTGTAACGAGCTACATTATTCTCGGCGCTGAAAACTAAAAGTTAATTTATGTATTTTTAGTAGGCGGATGCGTTTGAATGTGCCGCGTGCAAGTTTTTCGGCTGGAAATTTATTCGGAAAGTTGACGGGACTCGAATTTTTAACGACTATATCGCGTTTAATTTCGCCCCTACAGTCGCTTGTCCCGTGGAATAGCTTAATGTTTATTATTATTCTATTGAAATTCAAATTACGTTTTAATTAAAAAGTTTCTGTGCAAAAATAGAAATTTAAGTGAAAAAACTTTTAAATTAATTTTTAATTTGAAACACAAAGCTAATTTTATTTTTTAGTAAAAATAAGTGAATAAAAGAAATTTCCATCAAATGAATATTTAATTTAAATAAAAACTATAATGAAAATTGTAAGTAAAGTTTGTAAAACATAATTGGAAATGTAATCACGATTGTGTAATCGATTTAAGTAGTAACAGTCAATATTTGGTCAGCCATTAAAAAATTTCATTATTCTCGTAACGTCGTTGCTTAAATTTCTATAGCAAAGCAAGATTACGAAATTCAATAAGGAAAAATAATACCAGAAGCGTAGCACAGAAGAAACACGATTGTCTTGCAAAAGAAAAACCTCTTTATCCCTTTGCCGAGCATAGCACTGCGGAAGCTGCAGAAAAATATAAATCAGACGCGGCACCTCGCCCCGGCCTCGTCTGGTCACCGGCAGCCTCTGCAGCGAAGAATCAGGTTATTTTGAATGAAATTAGCTGCTCGACTCGGCCATTTGTCTCGTAAATGAATCACGGCGCGAACGCGAGGCGCGAGAGTTCGCGCGCCCTCCGCACTTATAAATCCCCCGGCCGCCGCTTCTCCCCTTTCTTTCCCCCCGCGTGCACGACGCTCCACAGAGACTCAAAAGAACGGACTCGACGTGACAATCGAATCGCACAGCTGTAAATGTCTCCGGACGAGCACAAAGTACAAAGGGAAAGAAAGACCCGCGGTACGTGTCGGGCTCGCAAAGGAAAAAAGAACCCGTCTCAGCCCCTGCGCTGCGTTGTTTCTCGCGATTAAAAATGAATCGAGCCGGGAGATTGGAACGAAACTTATCTGTACGAACAATGAAACAAAAAAAAAATAAATAAATAAATAAATCGCTACATGCTGGGTGTGAATTCGAAAACTAGCCGGTCGCTTTAATCACCGGTGCTGTCTTAATTCCGCGAGTGGGACACAGTGCATGCCGGGTAGTCGTAGGCGATTTTACGAGACGGACTTCGTATCCGGCCGCTTTACGAGCCGCCCGCCGGGATGAAGAGCCGATGCTACGTCTTTCTACGAGCAATGTGTACGTGTGGGTGTGGGCGGGTGGGCGGACGCGACGGCACGTCCGCGCGACTACGCTCCGAGAGCGACGTGTCCCCGACGCATCCTTGCTCGACACGTCGGTGCCCCCCTCCTCCTCCACCCCCGAGATGGATGTTCCGAACGGGAAATTGGCTTTTTCGTTCGCAAACAAATGCCGATGAATGTTATTGATTTTTCACTTTGACGGATATATGCCCTTTTCTGCCTTGCAGGATGCCTGCGAACTGGGAAAGTGGAACTTTACTCGAAAAAAGATTGTTTGTAGCGCACTGCGTGTATTGTTCGTATACTCCGAGGTCGAGCGAAGTGCTTTATCTCGAGGTTATTCAAATTAATTCGACAGCACTGGTTTTATTTGCGCAGACGTTTAAATCAATTTTTAATGAAAATATTTATAACCGAGCGAAACCGATAAATGTCAATTACCTTATAATAAAAAGTTTACGACAAATAGAAGTTATTTAATTCTGCAGTTATTTCATCTTTTATTAATGCAATCGCATATTGATTCTTTCCATTACGGAGATTGAATATTTTACCGGAGTAATATTTTTAAAGATCAAAAGCTTCGATCAATCTGCTATATCAAAACAAATATTCAATATTAAAAAAACAAATGAATGAAATGAAGAAGCAACAGTCTATCGAGCACACATAGTCGCTTGAAAATTTTAGGCGATCCTCTCCATTATCACAGTGCCGAGGCGCACGCGAGCGCAAGGTCGGCCTTTTTATTACGCTCGCCCGGGAAGTTTAAACGCAATAACTTGCGCAATCGCGAAGTTGGCGAGTTTACTTTGTTTCGTTCGGCTCGTTCGCGGGTAATCTGCGTTCCGGCGGCGCGTGATGTCCGCGAGCGCGATGAAAAGTTGTAAGACTCCCTCGCTCCGGCTAATAGGCAACTTTTTCTAAGCGTCTCTACCCCGCTGAGAAAATATTTAACTCGGCAAAGTTGTCCCGGACGTTTCCACTCTCGCCTCGGCTGGCACGGGTTTTAATGGCTTTTACAGGGTGGCTGCCTCGCTGAATGTGAGTTTTTTTTTAAAAAAACATATTTTATTTGCACTCGTATCGTGATATTTACTGAAGTTTGAATCGCAGTCTTTTATGATACGCCGATAGCTGATTAAAATGCCGCACTTTAAAATTGAACTCGAAGGGGGAGTTTAACTACTCAAAGCATTTAACGCATGTTTACGTAGCTTTACAAATATCCGTTTGATTTGGAAAAGAGTCGAGGAATTCGGTGTACGGTTCAGTCGAAGGTAAATTATGTTTGAAATTCATCGAGTTATCAAGTGCATACGTTTCAATGGCGCACAGATAAACGGCCGCGGGATCGTCCGGGGCATAAATTGAATAATATTCAGCTCGCTCTTAGCTCGGGCGCGGAGCGTTTAAAGTGGCGTAAAAACGCCGTTAAATCGATAATCCCGGTTAGAGGTGGGGTGGACTCGCGGCCGGAGAAGCGCGGCAATTCTTATCAATGCCGGGCGTTATCAATTTCGCGCGCACGCGCGGACTAGATCCAGGGGGGCGGGGGGGCGCCGATATCGGAGGGATTTCCCTAGGGTTTTCATCTGCGATTGCACCGGAACGTATGGACCCGCCCATTTCTCCTTCTCCCCCTTCTTCGCTATTTCACCTACGTTCAGATAACTTTTATCCCCTCGAACATGTACCTTATTAATCCGGAATCTAAATTGATTTCTCTTTCCTCGTGTTTCGAAAAAATTGCGATCCAACTTGCCGATATATAATTTTCCTCGTAGGGTATTCTTAGGGTTTGGTAAATCTTATCATTGCGAGTAAACAAATGGAAAGGATCAAAAGTAGCAGGGTGTAT
This sequence comes from Eurytoma adleriae, assembly GCA_900480045.1. Classification (NCBI taxonomy): domain Eukaryota; kingdom Metazoa; phylum Arthropoda; class Insecta; order Hymenoptera; family Eurytomidae; genus Eurytoma; species Eurytoma adleriae. Next base: position 130,265 of record UXGC01000233.1, read on the forward strand.
ATTACAAGGCGGTGGCATCAAGGATGAAAAAATCCCGGAATGGTGTAACGGTAACGGCGGGTAATAATTAATAAGGGATTTCCTTTAGGTGGTCGGGGGAGGGGGTGAATAGCGTCTGTACAAGTTTTAACGATAGCTTAGCCTCGAGAGCCTGACGAGGTAGTTGCGTGCAAATTGAATGGCTTTAAAGGCGAGCTCGCACGCAGACCCTTATCCCCGCGCTCCCCGCGCTCCGCCAGCCGGCTCAGGTGGATCTCCGTTCGACCTCCTTATACAGCCATTATCCCGAGACGCTATCTTGGTAGGATTCTTTCTTAGAGCCCCGCTGCTGCCGTCTCTTTTTTTATCGTTCAAGTTCGAGCGGATGTTCTCCGAGGAGAATTTTCACAAAAGCCATCGATATGATGATAGAATAATGATGGCGCTAAAATAAAGCGGCAATTTTCTACATTATTTTTCAAAGTTTGCCTCAAGGCACAAATTATTCGCAAGAAGTATTAATTGAAACGTTTAATATTTCGAACGAAATATTATGTAAATAAAATCGATTACTTTCATTTTATAAATTAAATGTGCCATTGAATAATTACAACGTATTCATTGCCATTAATTAAAATTGCATAAAATGTGGAATAGTGCCATTAATTAAAATTGCATAAAATGTGGAAAAGTGTATGTTCTAAGAAAAGCTATCAGCAACTGCGTACGCGTTTAAAAAAAAACTGAAAAAGTACTTCGTAGTTTGAAAAATAAAATCTCTGATTCCAACGCAGTATTTCTCGCAATATCCACCTCATTTTATCAAAGTTCCCAGAAGCTCGAATAAAGTCAAACGCTCTCGCGCTTTAAAAATACATACTTCTTGAAATTTTCATTAGAATCAACCCCACAAGTGGGTCACTCATCGCTCTGTGAAAAAAAAAGAGAAAAAAAATTGCAAAACAGAAATCTCATTTAGCAAACAAAATGGGTCGAAGTGACTCGAAGACACGGCTGGATTTAAAAATAACAATATTCCCCGGTGAAGTCGGAGAAGGTCAGGGAATAAGTGTTCCCTGCCCGGGCGGTGGGCGCGAGCGAAAGTAGGGTATTCCATTATCCTTAACGTCGGGCCGGCCGCGGCGTTCCATAATTCCTTGAAAGGACCGCGTAAGATAATGAAGATAGAGAGGGAGCGAGGGGGCGGAGGGGGAGAGAAGAAAGAGGGAGAGGGGGCGAGAAGGGAGAAGAGACGAGGGCGGACTACTCGAGTAGTCACCGTCTCGGGTAGAGGCTCTCGTCCGGCCGTCTTGCTGCCTCCTCCCGCTTCTCGCTTTCAATTTTACATCCGTAATTAGGGATCTTTGACTTGTACGGCCTGCGGCACTTTAAAGTTAATTTGCTCGTTTGACGCTGGGGCTCGTGTTATTTCTTTTTTCTCCCCTCCTTTTTTTTCTCGGCTTTCGCGTGAGACGATTTCATGCTGACTTTCGCGCGGCTTCTCTCCTTCGCCCCTCCCGATTCTTTTTTTCTCTTCTCCCGCTAAGGCGCGCAGTCTCTAGTTTATTCAACGGATATTTCACAAGAAATTAAATTCTATTTAAGCTCGTCCCCCGTCCTCGGCTTCTTTTCCTGCAATCCAAGATCTCCGATTGGTCTGTGTACCCATCGCCCTCAAATCGGCCGTTAAAATAAACGTCGAAATGAAGAAAAACGTCTTGCCCCGAACAATGGACGAAGCGGTGCAATTCCAGCCGCGTCGCGCACATAGGAGCCTCGGCCAATGAGGCAGCTGCTCGGATGATCATGTACACATCCAGCGGGCGGAATGACCGGGGCACGTATGTGTACCTTCGGCTCGGAGCCGGACGATTCGCGCGCGCGTCGCGCACGTACCTGCCGTACGTACGCGCGACGTAACTCCCTTTCAGCCGGCGTAATCGAGCGGCGCGCAGCCCGGAGACTTAGCGCGGCGTAAGGCGAGTTTATGTGGAGCCGCGCTCGTCTGGAATCCACCTAAACGCTCGCTTCAAATTGAATCATGTTAACCGAGCTGAAGGCTGGGGGGTGAGGTAGAGGAGATACTCACGAGGTTGGCTCTACGACTGATTGCAGGCGACGCAGGGATATAATGTTGCGCGTACTGGGAGTTCGGCTGCTGTCGCGGCTCCTCGTACTCATCTGCTCGCTCTCGCTGCTCTCGCTGCTCTTCCTCAGCCGCTGCGGATTCAACAACCTCGACGCCGACCTCGTCGATACGTCTGGTAAGTTTTTATCCGTATATACTACCTTCTCTTTTTTTTCCAAGTTTATTTTCCGAGGAAGAAGATGAAGTTTTCCTTCCGTTCCCCTCCGCAAGTAGTAGAAATCCCGATTGGTCAGGCATATCCCTATCAAGTTACTAGAAAATAAATCAACGATTTTATTTGATGTTTTTAATTATATATGATATATTTTAACCTACTTTAGTATAATATTAAATTAACAATTGCAAGTCTATAAAGAAACGATTCTTTCAATTTCACGTGTATTGAGTGAATAGGCTACTGCGTTTCAGCAATTAATTAAATTGCTTGACAAAATGGAAACGGAATCTTTGTCGTACAATCCATTATTGAAAAAGCGAGATCTGAAATAAAAGAACTTCACTTCCGTTGGAAATAGATGAATAAAAAAATCTGGAGCCGTTGTTAATTATTACTACGTTTTTCATTAAACTTAGTCGCTCTTAATACACCAAGCTATTTTTAATCCGAAGTGATGAATTTCGTGGATTTTTAGACACCCCGCATTATCCGTTCGCTAAAAATTCTTAACCGTTTATACCCGCGACATTCGAAAGCCACAAACAAGCGGGCAATATTCATTAATCCTCGAGTGGCGGAAAACGCCAGTCTTTATATATCCCAGCTCGCGTAATTAAAAAAGACGCGCTGCCCGCGCCTAATACAATCAACTCCCAATTTCACGCAGCTCCGCGTAATGCACCGGACAAACCGAGGAGAGCGGGCTTTTAATTACGAGCGACCGGCGGCGGGAGGGGGGCGGGGTGCCCTCTTTAAAAATAAATCGCGCTCGTCGACTAGATATCGCGTTCGCGCGGCCCGTTTCCAATTTCTTTCGGCGGACCGCCGGCGTTATGCGAGCACCTGGCCGCGAGATAAACGGCCGTTTGCCGCGGATTAGGAGAGTATTATTTAACTCCTCGCGCTTTTAATTAATACCCGAGGCGGCGCCAGTCCGAAAAAGCGCGACTCCTCTCGCCTACTCCTCTCCGCGCTTACTTTACGAGTTTCATTATTGCCAACAATTTCGCGCCCGCTGTGTCCTTTAGCCGAGCGCTCACCGGGTAATAAATGTTATTTTCTTCCAGTCCTTTTTTTCCGAGCGGCGATATGAAATTACGCTCGGAGCGAATGGGCTCGTTTAATTTTCATTAAAGTAGAGTGGCCAGGCGCTGTGTGTTTGCTCGGTAATTTCCCGCGATGCCGGCTGCCGTTGGAAAATGAACCGCCGGAGAGCGGCGCAGTTTTATTAAGGCGTTAATATCCCAATCTCGTGATTTTCGGGCGTTAAGTAATTTTCGCTTCGAGGTACACTGCCGGCCGTTACGATTGTTGCTTAATATTAGTTTCGCCAAAAGTTACGGTCCTATCGGTACAAATGTACGCCGCAATAACATTTCATTGTTTACTACGATTTTATTTTTCCTATTCTTTAATTAAACTGAGAGAAAAGTTTACTGCCATTAAGGGGTAATTTGTTACCAACAAAAGTTTCGTTACGATGCATACCTAGTTGTGTTTAAAAATTTATTACGTGTTCTGTTAAAACTGAAAAAGCGCTTACGGTAGAATTAAATTTAGCTTTTAATAGGAGCAACATTTTGACTAATTTGTATAAAAAAAATGAAAAAGTCAAAATGAACGAGATAACGAGATAGAAATATTTCAACGCTAATGTATTTAAAGCACAAAGAAATGTAATTTAAGTGAGATAGCTGCGCTGACTGTCTTGCAAGCTCGGTATCCTCTTTTTATAGCGGCGCTTAATTATGACGATTTACGCGAGGCGATCAACTGTCCATTAAACAAAAGAAAGCTCGATTGGCTCTTCGGAAAAAGGGGTTTCTCCAGCGCGGGAGGGAGGCAATTACCCTTTGAACCGGTCTTGGTCCCGCTCCCCGTTTCTTCTTTACGATTAGGCGCTTCCAATTCCTTCCATCGTCCCACCTCCTCAATTACGACTATTTTCCTTTTTTCTCCACGCCGATTCGGCTCCACTTGCTTTTCGGACTCTCGCCTATTACTCTCCACTCCGAGGCTTATCAATTTCTCGACCCTTGTTTCCGCGACTCGCCCTCCTCTACATCTCCATTCGCCGGTTCGGGTGCCAGCGAGCGTAAAAGACCGATCGAGCGGGAGCAAGAAGCTGGCAGCACTTCGAAGTAGCGAGCGGGGGGTGGGCTTGAAGGTTACTTATCTCCCGCTAGATTTATTTCTCTGGGAAATACCGGCGCCGCGAGAAACGGCCGCGGCGCGCCTCGCAGCTATCCCCCATCCGGTTATAAAGGTGTATTTGAACGACTGGCTTTACGATTACAGAGCGACGCCGGGGGTAGGTAAACAGTACTTACTTATCTCCGCGTTCCCTTGATTTTATTTTTATCCCCGGGAGGGTCGTTAATCCGAAGGAGACTTCTTTTTTCGAATTCGCCTAACGACGCAGTTCTTCGGGGGTGCAGCGGCGACGAGGTCCATTCAGCGGCACGTCGGAATGCTGCGGCGACGGGGGATGCGCGAGCGCGTGGATGCGGCCGTTAAGTGCTGCGCGCGTATTAAATTTGAATGCGAAAGCGAATGCGAATGAATAATGAATTCGCGCGCGCGGCCATTAAATGCGCGGAGTTCGGAGAGCGCGAGGTGTTGCGAGCCTTCGATGGCCGCCGTCGCGCACCCCCCTCGTTACCGTACCCGACCCTCCGAATGTCTGTCTGCGACAATGCTGTGGAATTTTGCGACGTACCTCGAATTCTGACTGGCTTTATCGGGGGGCTTGGGTCGTAGACATTTTAAATCGATGTAAGGTAATAAAAATTATAAATAACTTTTATTTTTCGAATTGAAATCTTAGTGTACTTAACGATAAATTTAATATGATTTTAAAGGAAATGTTCAAAGTAGCTCCTGATGCAATTCTATCATTATTTGAGTAAATATGTCATTTTTTCCCTCTAAAATAAAAGTAAAATTATGTTACTACCGTGTAGCGCTCGTGTTGAAAATTATGATCATTACATGGTTTATCTATGAAAGAGTCATAAACTGTCAGCCCAAGCAGAGGCCCGGTTGCACGCGTGCAGACCAACGTAAAATATTCCACTGGTCACGAACTAAACTTTTTTGAATACAAAACATAAATGTACAGTGTGCTTTAAAAAATAAGAAAGGATAGACTAGTTGCATTGATTTCAACTATCTCTATTCTAAGCGATTATTAAGGCATTTGTAATTGTAGTTGTAAGTATTAAAATAATCTTGTAAAACCACAAAATTTAATATTGCTCTATGAAACACTATTAAATTTCATTTATTTCTTGATTTCTTACAAATTGTTTATCTGCGTTTTTATTATTTTATATAGATGCTCTTTTAATTCAAGTTTTCGATGCCCTGCAAATTTACGGTGGTGTCGTAATGCATCGCTCCGTGCTCCGCGATGTCTCCCGGCGACAATATCATCACGAAATTTTACGAAAAACTTGGAATTGCATCTCAATTTATCGCGAGGTTTGAGTTATGGTAATTTTGGCTGTTTCGGTCTACGTAGATGGCGGAATAATCTTATTTCAAGTAGTACGAGCGGAGTACAGGCAGACAGCCGACTCTAATTTTCGAGATCCGGGCGAGGTTCGTTCATTACACTAGCAAATGTCGCAGGCTTTGTAATTAATGTGATTAGCAGATTTCTACGTGAAAATTTGTTTTGAGGGAATTTTTTAGATCTAATTTAAATTATTTGTTTTAGATTTCATTGAATTCTAATAAGCGTAAAACCCATTTTGTTACCTGCCAAAATTTCTGCCGACTCGACAACAGCTAGTGCGCAATCCGAACTCCTATAATCACCGATTAACGGGGCCTCGCGTCGGGTCGCCTGTACCATTTCGGCCGACATGGATGGTGTCGCGCACTCGCTCCTCCGCGTAATTAATAAGCGGCCGCGCAAAATTCGCCGACAAATAATCGGCGTTGCGCCCCGGGTAGCACAATGGGCGCTACGGATAATCCGCGCGGCGGCTGCTCGTCTTCCATAATTCATCGAACAAATCCGGCGCGATATTCGACGTTTACAGGCAGCCACGGGCCGGCGCCTCGGTGTTCGCAAGTAAATGCGCCACTTATCGGATGCCGACGACTGCGTCGTTACGACCCGACGGGGATCGAACGAGTTAACCCGATCCACCGTGGCTCCACGAGGCTTTCGCCTTTCGACGCCGCTCACTTATCCGAGGTATAATCCGCCACCCTAATTAGCAGATGCGTCGACGCAGCTGCGCCGCCCGCGGCAAAAGCTTGCTGTGCTCCGCGTGGCTTACAGCGCTTCTTGTTACTACGCTTTTTCTCGGCTTGCGGAAAATCTAAATTAATTAAGATGGTATTAATTTTTTTTCTTTTATGATGAAAAATACGTTTTGTTTATCTCTTAAATCAGCAAGAAAAAAATAATAAAATGGATTGATTAGTAGCGGGCAAAAAAATCGTAATGGCAATTTTTTACAAGAAAATTTGTTAATTTTAAATAAAACAATTTATAAAGGAACTTTTAATTCAGAGATTTCTATTGTTGAAAATAATATGTAAAATAATATAATTAAACAAAACTCTATTGGAATTAGTACCTATATAGACGATGCTCGTTTTTCACAAACCAGTATCAAATCGCATGTGCATACCGACGATTTTTTCCGTCATTAAACACGATACGCAGCCAATCGAGTCGCGACAGTGGCCAAATAAAAATGGCAAACACGAGACCAGTCAGCCACTGGAGACGCGAGAGGCCGGGCGGGAACAGGTGTGCAAACGAAGGAGGACATCACAGAAAAAAAGCCCAACGGCCCTCGATCGTCGATATCCACTTTGGCCTTGGTCAAGTGTTGCCGTCATGATTAAATTGCCGAGCGGCGTCGGGGTCGAAGTGCACTCGGCGCCGCGCGTAACGCGCGCGTATCCTGCAGACACGAGCTCAGCTGTTTTTCGAGGGGCCGTCGCAGCCACCACTCGATCCCGGCCGTCCGGGCCCACTTGACTCGCCCTCTCCTCGCCCCGGCTGTAAATAGAGCGGGGTCCGCGAGGCGGGGAAATTTCGCGCACGCAGATCCACCTCCAAGGCGCCGCCGGGCCGCTGTTTGCTCTATTAATTGAACTTTTTACACCGGTCCGATGACCATCGGGGCCCCGCGCTTGTTTACGTTAACTATTTTCTCAGCTGAAAGGCAAACACGCGGCGCTCCAGTATTACTAACTGGATAACAGATTGGTTATAGTGCTCGCAATTTTTCGCTTCGGCGATTTCGCTGTCAAGATTTTTTTGCATACCCCCGGCGCGCATGCATTATTTTTCGCCACTATTTTCAGAGTAAATAAAGCATTGGCGAGGCGGACGAATGCCACATCGAGAGGAACAACGGCGGCGCGCCGTTGAAAAATGGGAAAACGCGTAAATTGACGCGTGAAACAATATATACGACCGCGGGGGCGCGAGCGCGGGTGGGCAAAAAAAAAATGTAAAGTTCCGCAGCGCGGGAAAATGTAAAAGCAGCGCGGGCGTTGAATGCGTCGCTCGTCGCGTCTCTTATTTATCTTAAATTCTGACGGCGATTGAAAACGCGGCTGGCATAAGTAAATAAGTTTAGAGCGCGGCGCCGCGGGCGGCCCGACGATTCGCATTCAGTCGGCACCTTAATAGAAATCTAATTAGCGTCGAGTCCGCATTCTACGAGATAATAATTATCTCGCGCTCATGTACGTGCGTAAGACCCCCGCCGTCGTTACCCCGGCAAAACCTTTAGAGAAGCAAGGTTCGCGTGCCCTACACTATCGTTCAGAAGTTTTACATAATATTTTTAATGAGAGTTCTCAGACTTAAAAATGGAACTTGCTCGAAATTTACATGCCGAAGATAAAAATAAAAATTGAAGAAGTTGAGAGTTTTATCTCTGTGAGTTATATTGGTGTTTGCATTTGAAGAAAAAGAATAAAATGCCTAAAGTTTCATTTCAGGAATTTTTTTGTATTTGTTCTTTTTATTGTTATTCGTATCTATTCAAGTTACATTCTATATCATTTGTTTTGATTGAATTTGTTACGTGTGCGATTGTATAATCGAAATAGATATAGTCTTATCTTTTACTTTACGATTGTATAATCGAAATAAATGTAGTTTTATCTTTTACTTTGTGATTGTGTAACCGAAATAGATATAGTTTTATCTTTTATTTTTCATGTTAGTGAACTCATTTCAAATATTAGCCCAAAGACATTTTTTAGTTAATTCATTATAAAAAAGAGAAGCTTGGAAATCGTGTGGAATTATAGAGACTATTACATGCTCTTATGTAAATGGGTTATTTTCAATCAAGACTATTTACATTATAATTTCGCTACCAATTGAATGGAATTTTTCTTTATTGAATCAATGAATTGCAACATTTTGCATGCAGGAAAAGAATTATTTTATAATCCTTTTTAAGCACGAAATTTAAAAAAGGAAAATGTCATTGACAAAGTTTCAAGAGATAACTCACGGAACAACGTCCGCATATTTTCTTTTTTTGTACAACTGTAGGAAACTTAAAGTTAAAGTAAAAACAGTTTAAAGGGAGAATAGCAGAAATTCAGGAGACAAAGGGGTAACCGAAGCGCGGCGGTAAAACTCAAAATGCGTCTTGCTGGAGACTCGCTGTATCTCCTTCCGCGCGCGTTAGCCCGTATCTTTTCCATTTGGCCGTGTGCGCGCTGCCTCGGCTCTGTCTTTTCTCTCGTTTGCCGGCGTAGCGGCGAAAAACGGCGACGACGCGCGCGGACTTTCAGCCGCTCGTGAAAAGTTCCCTTCCCCCGCGTTATTTGTGCGAGGCTGCGCCGTCGCCGCTAAATTTTCGAGGAGCTCTCCCCGAGTGAAAAAAAAAATAGAAAGAATCGAGTGGAAAAAAAGGGCGGACGTAGGACTTTGATAAACGACTATCGGGGGAATTATATCGTTTTTCTTTCTATGTGTATGTACACCGCTGGAATAAGTATATATTGCTCGGGAACTGGCATTACTTCGACGTTAAGAGCCTTTTACGCGATTATCGTGCACTTAGTTCGCCGGCCGGAATTGATTGCACCGTAGCTTCGTTCGTTATTAATGGCATTAAATTTATTCCCGGTATTTAATCGATTCGAGTGCTACTCGGTAAAATAAGCTATTTACTTTAGTTGATTTAATGATACAATAACGGCATTATTTATCTCCGCTTGTTTACAAAAGTAATGCTCTCGAGGTATAGTCACCGCCACAATTTAAAGCCATCGATTTCTCAAAAAAGAAATAGTGATCTCGTCGTTTTATTGTGCCAGAGAAAAGTCCCCTTTGCAATTAGGAGGAACCAATTGCGAGGGCTCGAGAATACGGTCGCGGAGGAAATTCATCGCTCGCGGATGTGCACGCGCGTCTCATTGGCGCAGCTCGTAAAATTCCCCATTTTCCCGGCAGCTCGGCCCCGCTCGTATAAACGCCACTGCTACCAGATGTAAATTACAGTTTTAAAATGCCCGCGTCGCGCTCGATGATTTACAACGTTTGCTCGCGCGCGGGCACACAGGGTTCAAATGACTCGTATATAAGGCCCGGCGCTAAGCGCTTTTTCATTGCCGAATACGCAGCGGGCTAACAAGCTTATACCACCCGCAGACCGTCTTAATTTCGTGTTAGCGCAAATATTTTTATCGCGAATTTTTTGCCGGGATATTAAGCCTTATAAAATTTCGACGATTCTTATTGCGGTAACTAACGGCTAATTTGTAATGTTTGATTAATGATTTTCTGAAAAGAAATATGAAGGTCATCAGAAAATATACTGTGCTTATTGAAAATAAATCATAAGTTATTTTTTACGCCAATACTTGATTATAACGTATACTGATTTTACTTTTCGTATAAATTTTTGTTTATTAATAAGTTTTAAAAAATATATTTTTTATAAAGTTTGTATTGCGATGAAATGACAGACACAGACGTATTTTAATATTTTCTAATCTGAAGACAAATAAGACACCATTACCTAATTCAAGAACTAAAGTTAACCTTTTAAGGCCATTGTTCTCTACATAAACACAGATGGTCACACAATAATTATCATGATTGTAAAATGTAACAATTGTAACAGATAACCAAACAGAAATGAATTGTATCAAATTGTTTGCTTAGCATTTTATATAAAATTCACACTAAAGTACTCATTCGTCTGAAAAATGAGAGGTAAAAAACATAGTAAGTATATCAATAGAATCTTAGTTTAGTTTCTATAGGTACTTTGTACTTATCGGTTGCTCTGCAATATCCACAGGAACAAAAATTATTTCCAAGTATAAAGTAATAATTATAATTATAGGAAATGATTGTTAAATACCTCATACTCGTTGGCGCGATGACGTCGCTCGTCTCTGCCAACGTTTGCTTCACTGGACTTACGGCCGATGCCACCACTTTTATCAGAATCAAGTGCTCTTTGATTAACGAAGAATCGGAAGTGAAGATCACTTGTACAAGCGGTGCCGACAGCCTTTTCGAAACCCCAAAGCTGAAGCTCGAGTTCGACGAAATAAAAAATGTGGAAATTAACAGCTGCGCCTTTCCTGCCGAAGGATTCAGTGTTATAAATTTTCTTAACTCCCTGGGTATAAATAAGTTAAACAAGTTGAAAATCTCAAATCCACATTCACCGTTGAAGCGCGAACACTTTAGAGGCCTGGCACTTGATGCACTTGAGCTGGTAGAGATGGGATTTCCGACACTTCCAGGCGATCTACTGAAAGATGTCAAATTGAACACGCGACTGGCCATCACTAGTGGTAGCCTAATTGAGGTTCCTAAAGAGTTGTTTGATTCTGTTACCGATATCCAATGGTTGGCGATTTCATATAATAGACTGAAGAAGCTTAGCCGGGACGACTTTGCTGCTTTCACCAACCTGACTGAATTGTTGCTAAGCTACAATGTCATTGAAGAAATCGAGGAAGGAGTCTTTAATGGAATCGAAAATGTTCAACACGTGGACCTTGGCTTCAACAAGATCAAGTCACTACCAGGAGACTTCTTTCATAAGCTCGTGAACCTGCAGCGTATTAATCTCAGCGGCAACATGTTCACAGAATTACCTGCAAATCTACTTACCGAGAATCGTGAGCTCAGATTCTTTCGCATGAATTTAATCAAATTTTATTATCCCGGAACCATTAAGTCTTTGCCGGATAAATTCTTCAAGGGCCTGCACAATTTAGAGCACATAGAGCTTGCAAGCACAGGATTGACTAGTTTGTCCGCAGAACTATTTTCTGGTCTTACTTCACTCAAAAAAATTGCTCTTCAAGAAAACGACTTAGTTGAATTACCTGCGGGTATATTCGACGATGCTACCGAACTAGAAGAGCTCAATCTTGGGGATAACGAATTAACGAGCTTACCGGACCACATATTCAGCAAAAACAAATTAAGGGAACTCAACTTGAGAGGCAACAAGCTTACTAAATTAACAGAGTAAATCTTAATTTTCAATTTTTTAAATTTTAAGTTATGGATTTTAATAGATAAGTGGCTTCACATTTCTTATTAAAAATAATTAAACAAAAATAAATAACAGTTGTACTATCCTGGTAAACGTACTGTATGCACATGCTTTTGGAGCTGTTTCTTATTTCATAGTTAATAATTTATTTTTTTACAGAGGTAATTTAGAAGGATTATACGGATTGAAAATCTTGAACATAGCTGAAAACTTATTGTCTTATGTATATGAAGACTTGTACAAATATTTAAATTCACTCGAAGAAGTTGACGTGTCACACAATCAATTGAGTCTTCAACTAGGAGAAGGAATCAATCATTTTAGTGGAGAATTTATTTCAATCTTCCATAAATGCCTTCACATCAGAAAACTTAATGCTGCTCATAACAAAGTAACTCGTATATTTGCAGATTTAGGATTTGAAAGAATTAAAAACATCGATCTTTCAAATAATGAGATCACAGAAATTTCGGTATGTAAATTACATATATTAAAATCAAAACTTTTCAATATTTATATTTAATGAAATATAATCTCTAGATTTCCAATATTGTTAATAAATATCGTGATGTATACCTTAACCTGGCAAGCAACAAAATATCCTTAATCAACTTTAATAATGTTGAGGATCTCAAATTCTGCAATATAAGAAATGTCATTATCAATATTCAAGACAATCCCATTCAATGCGATTGTAATGTTCAAGATTTGGTCCGATACTTGCAAGAAAAAATGGCAGACAATGCTTACATTTGTGTGAAAATTGAAGCTAGATTTCTGAAATGTGCTAGTCCTCCAGAGTGGAACGATCGTAAAGTGATCGACCTTGATTTATCAGAGCTTCCGTGCTCTGCAGAGATCACTCCACCGGTAGTATATAACCTGTATAATGAGTGATCAATTCATTCGAGTGATTTTTGTTCGAATCTTTAAAAAGTGAGTCACTCTAAGTTAAGACTCACTTAATTTTGAATTAAATCAAATAACTTTTCTCTTTTTCACTCTTTTAGGAATGCTTTGTAACAGAACCAATTCTGTACCGACTGTCCTAACTGGGTGATAGTAAATTTTAAACATTTTAATAAAACAATTGTATATACAAACATATTGTAATAAAATGTTTACTGCCTCATTTATATCTCTCCATTAAGTCTAATACAAGCATTTACTTTTACTATAAAAAATATAATAATTTTATTTTTCATGATAACAACTAATTGTCGCGAATCGATGTAAAATCATTATCTAATTAAGATGCTAAAGCAGCCTTAGAGCAGGAGTGATAAGGCAGCGACAGCAAAAACGAGCATCAGGCCGCATAATCGAAAAGCCCGTAATTGACGTCATCTACGGAACGAGGTGGGGAATCGGAGCGGCGCTCAGTCAATTAGCTGATTATCCGCTTTCATTAGCCCAGTTTCATCGCGATTAAGCGGGCCAAAGTCGCGCGCGCGCATTAGAGCCGAGAGCGTTGCGTTTGCCAACTTGGCCGACTGCCTCGCGCCAAAGTACCCCGTACCCGCGCGCGTCGAGAGGCGCGGAGAGGAGGCTGCAGACGGCCGAGTGCGTCTGACAGGTCGCGTCGCGCAACCGCGAAGCCGTTCGTCGGCAACGACGGGACCTCGATAAGTTTCTCCTTACGTGCCACGGGCCGCCTGGAGGTGCGGCCCTTTCCTCGATCCCTTTCCTCGATGGTACCGAGTTGGAAGTCCGGTTTCCGTGGCAAACTTGGACGCGTCCGCGTGCGTAATCGCGCGCGACGAATCGGCCAACTTGCCAACTTCCACAGACCTGTCCGGGAAGTACGAAGCCTAGGTCGTAGACTCTGCTAAGTTATCGTTCGGCGTTTCTTGAGCGAACACTTCCTTTTTCAAATGTAACGTAACTTAGATCGGATTCCAGGGCTCGTCGAAATCTATAGCGTGTACTTAACTTACTGAGTTTATTTTTCAATTTTATAACTTAATTGTATTTCTACATTATTGATTAGATCGATCAATAAATACAAATATTAAAATAATTTAAAGTTGCACTTATTTGACTAATAAGTATTATTCAAAAAAGATTTTATCCTGCAAGTTTAGCAAATTAATAATGAAACACTGACTAGATCAGATTTAATCTGCGTTAAATGTATCAAATAAGTCGCAACACACTAAATCAAAATTTAACTTTTACGAAATCTCAGGTTCGAAACGACAACTCAGTGCTCTACGCCTATGAACATGGCGTAGAAGGCTTCTGAAGATAGTTCTAGCACATGGTGAAAGTCACTAGGTAGGTGTTGATCGAGGTGGAGAAAGGGAACATTAACGGGAGTTCCTCTGCAGCTAGGCAGGAACGACCAAAGAATGTCGCTTCACTATTCAAAACGGTACGATGACTCAGAAAAGTCATACAATATTTATATTTACTTTAAGTCACAACAGTGACTTCGTTTAAATAAGATAAATTCTCAAGTACGTGTTTAATATAACTAAAAGAGATCTTCTTAGTGATAAGACAAGATGTGTATAATCAATGAACATATACAGTAACAACAGAATGAAGAATAAAATAATATAGGTACACTATTTATTTTAATTTTCAAATAAAAAAATATAATTACGAGACCCTATTGTAAAAATTCATAGATTGTGAATTTTACAGTAGTGAATTATAAAAATTAGCAGGTTAGTATCCGACAGAATTACAATATAAAATTTTCTTTAGAAATTGTAAAGATTTCCAATATGCTTTTGATGTGCAATTAGTTGTTAATAATATGTTTTTCGCGGTTATTTTCCTACATCTTTTGCAAGTTCACGCGTGATCAATTATTTTAAAGTTCTCTATCAAGTGAATACTATTTGATCGGTATAGTTAAGTCTAATTGTAAACCGCAAGTGTTTCCGCACTATAAATTTAAATATACGCGATGCATTATTCGTAAGTGATACAATATTTGACGTTGTCAGTGTTTTTGTTCATTACGTCACGTCCTCTTTTAGTAGCTATCCATTTCAATATTATTACAGTGATAAAAGCATCTATTGTATCAATTCCTTTACATTAGCGATAATATATATGTATATAATACTGAGCTGACTTTCCATAGTTAGTTGCTTGCTGTTGGTTGATCTGCAATATCTGTCACGGGTTCCCAGACTCTTCAAAGGTTCGTAATTATGTTTTTCGCAGTGTCATGAATAATAATTTATCAAATAAATTGCAATGTTTAATAATAATTAATGATTTAAATTAAAATTTAAAGAAACTTTATATAATTGTAGAAAATGATAATAAAATTGCTGATCCTCGTCAGCGTGGTAACGTCCCTCGTTACCGCCAAAGTTGGCTATGATGGATTCAATCATTTAAAGTTAGAGTGTCGTGAGCATGAGAGCATTCTTCAATTTACACGGAAGAGGGAGATGGAAGATATACGCAGATTTAAGTCCGATTTCTATATAACAAATTTACTCATCGATGGTTGCGCATTTCCGACTGACGGATTCCGTGTCTTAGATTTCATCAACAAACTGGGCTTGAAAAATGTAATAAAAAATCTGAAAATCGCCAGCCATAAATCGCCGTTGACGCGAGAGCATCTAAGTGGCCTTTCATTGCGTAGGCTTGATTTTTTCAATACCTGCGATTCAGAATGCCCAGACGATCTACTACAAAATGTAGAATCACTCACGCATCTGAAATTCTCTGGCCGCAAGCTGACGAAGGTGCCCAAGAACTTGTTCAAGTACACGTCCAGCATCGAGGAATTGGCGATCAGCGAGACCAATTTGGCTAAACTACACCGCGATGACTTTGCTTCACTCATTAATCTGGCCAAATTGGTCCTCGATCGCAATGCTATCGAGGAAATCGAGGAAGGAGCTTTCAATGGAGTCGAAAACATAGAATACTTGAATCTTTCATGGAACAAACTCAAGTCTGTTCCAGTGGGTTGTTTTAAAAATTTGAAGAACCTGCAGAGAGTATATCTCAGCCAAAATGCGATGAAAGATTTGCCAGCTGATTTATTGATTGAAAACAAAAATCTGAGGAAATTTCAAATGACTAACATGGACACTGAAATATCTCTGCCTACCGGCTTGTTCAAGGGCCTTCACAAATTAGAAATCATATATCTTCACTACAATAAAATGACTAGCTTACCTGCTAATCTATTTTCTGACCTTACTTCACTTAAAGAACTTATGCTGGAAGGCAACGAATTAGTTGAATTACCTGCGAGTACATTCGATGGTGCTTCTGAGCTGAAAACGCTTAGTCTGGCAGTCAATAAGTTGACTAGCTTGCCCGAAAATATCTTCAGCAAAAATAAATTAGAAAATCTCTATTTGAACGACAACAAGCTTACTAATATAACAAAGTACGTACTGACTTCGAAAACTTGAAATTTGCTTGTGCAGTTGGCTATTATTTATGAATTGATTTCTTTTTTTTCAGGGGTAATTTAAAAGGATTGAATAACTTAAAGATTTTGAGCATTGCCAGAAACTCATTGACAGATATAGTTGATGACTTATGCGCTCATCTCAATAGACTCGAAGAAATTGACATGTCGCACAATCAATTGAGTCTTTTTGCAGGATACTTACTTTACGGTAACAAAAAGTTAAAACAATCAATCTTTCAGAGTTGCATCCATCTCAAAAAACTTAATGCTGCTTTCAACAATGTATCTCATTTACTTACGGATTTTGGACTGCAAAAAACTGAAGACATCAATTTTTCAAATAATAATATCACAGAAATTTCGGTATGTATATTTCAAAATAAAAAAGTTTAACGATTATTCCCAATATTAATATTTAATAAAATTTATGATCTTTAGGATTTCAATTTATATTTTCTACATTATAACAAGCATCTTAATTTGGCAAATAACAAAATATCCTCAATCAATTTGAAAAATCTTGATCGAATTGGAAGCAACCGTGACATCGACATTCGAGATAATCCCGTACACTGCGATTGCAACGTTCTTAATTTGGTCCAATACGTGCAAGGGGAAATGAGCGATAATGTTTATGAGGCTTTGCAATTAAATACTCGAAACCTCAAATGTGCTAGCCCTCCGGAGATGGCTAACCGTAAAGTCATTGGCCTTGGTTTATCAGAGCTCTCGTGCCCTGTAATGCATACCTCGTCGCAAGGGGATGCCTGCAACGGTACCTGCTCTTGCTCGGTATACCCTTTTAAGAAACTTCTGGCTGTCGACTGTTCCAACCGAAATTTAAGGAGAGTGCCCGAGAAGATCATAGTTCCGAACGACTGGAAAATCGAGCTGAATATGTCCAGCAACGAGCTCGAGAGCACGCCGCTAAATCAGAGCTACCTTCCGAAGGTTGTGTCTCTCGATCTGTCATCCAACAAAATTTCTACTGTTACAGAAGAGGTGTTAACAGGATCAGTGCAAATACTCAAATTACACAATAATAATATTTCAAAACTAGATTCTGGCTTTATTCAATTGCTAAAAGACAACAAGCAGCTTGAATATATCACGTTGCACCAAAACAAATTAAATTCTGAATGTACTATTCTCAACATCCCCAGTCTTGACCAAAAGAAAATGTTCGAGTAAGTGGGAATAATGAAGCTTTTTGTAACATGAATGACATATTAAAAAGATTATTTATTGTAAAATATATTGTGAATTGCATCTATATTTTGTGTTGCCTCATTTATTACATATCAAATTTAGAGATAAGTAACATTAAAAATTAAATAATAGGGCATTTAATGCCGTTTTTTAAGCATCGTTTGAAAATTTTCTTAAAAGATTATGTTTTAATAAAATTGAAAAGAATATATATTTATCAATAGCATTTAACTTTTGTGCACATAATAAAGATACGTAGACGTACCGTCAATCAGTAATAAAATTATCTGTATCGGCGATTACACGAAGCTATCGGCTCGCAGGGCAGCGCCGGGGCAAATAAACTAATCACCGGCTCGTCGGCCGGCGTACAGCGAGCCGTGCATAACGCCGCTGGAAGACAATGGGCCGGGCAGCAAGGCCGGTCTGTAATATTCCTTCCTGCGAGGCGTCGCGCGCTTACGCACACATGCTGCCCCTCGTCCCGGAACGAAATCGGGGACAAACATTATTGTTGTTCGATCCCCCGCGTTCGCGCGAGAGATGACGATGATACGGCGCGGGTGTGCGCACAAACATAACCCGCAGACGGGCAAACAGGAGCCCCCGTTATATCGCGGTGCTCCCGAATTTCTGCCCCATCGCTTATCTGCCCTGCAAATAGCGTAATTGAATCGTAAGCCCTGCACTCCTTGTTCTGTGCAATTTTTATGCGTCGGCATTCTATTCATTCTTTTCTCCTTTTCAAATCTTTTCAACTTTTAAAAGGTTATAGGCTATAAAAAATACCTAGGTGGGAAAAAATTTCATTTTTTTATTTAATTACACTGTTTAATGAACTAAAATATAAAAAGCTAGATTTAGGCCTCGAAAAAGTTTCTGAATTAAAACCGACTCATACTTTTGATCCTCGACTTGAGTACCGAGTAAAGCATGTACTACGTAAATGTGTAATATTCTAATAAACGAATATAGATGAAATATCGCGCTTTATACTCTGCAATAAACAGGATCAGTTGATCGTAATTACATTTTTACGGCTCCCTCTTTTACGCAAGTTTTATTTTCTCCTTTTATGGGCCTGACTTTTTCAGTTGCTCTCTTTCATTTACCTAATCCGTAACTCCACGTTTACGTCTTTACACCGACAGCCCTGTATTTACATTTTCCTCCAGCTGTTTTGCCTACGCTCGCTACATTTTTTCCGCCTTTCCGCACTATCGCCTTATCTCGACTTTTACTATACTACCTATATTTTCTCCTCCATATTTTTCTCCTTCATCTTACTCGCGATTTTAAAAAAATACGAATTTCTTCCAACACTTACATCGAGTAAAATCACCGCCACCAAATTACTGCACTCGAACGAGTCAATGGTTATTAACCGCCTCCGCGCTTCCCGAGGTATATATCGCCGTGTAAACAGGTCCCGTTCTAGGGCGGCTCAAAGTGCCGCCTCGCGACGGCGCGCGGCGCACTCGTTCGCTATACCCGCGGCTGGAGCGCCGGGCAAACTCGGGCTCGCATCGCGCGAGTGTTTGCGCGCGTGCGCGGCCGATCAAACAAGCGGCGCTTATGGCGATTGCTTCCTCGAGGCCCGGAATTAGCGCGGAGACGAGTAAGTACCGAACGGACGGGGTAAGCGAAAATTCGCGCTACGTGCTCCGGGGCGCCGTCGCGCGGCAATATCGCCTCCGCGGCCCCGGTGGATCTCGCTTTCTCGCGTCACGTCCGGGGGAGGCGGGGGCGACGGTGCTAAAGTGCTTTGCCGCATTTTCTTTCGGCGAAATGAATCCTTTGTGTTTCCGCCGAGGAAAAATCCTCGACTCACCCTACACCCCCGCGCCTCGTTTTGATCGCGCGCGCGCGCTTTCTCTCGTTCCCTCTCGCCATTTCTCTTTCGCGCTCTCTTCTTTTTTTTCTCGTTCGTTCCCTTTCTTTTTGCCTCGCCTCTTTTGCCGCCGACGCCGCTTCGCAGCCGACGCTCGAGCGCCCGTTCTCGTGCTGTTTTCGATGCGTTTGATGGAGGGGAATGCCAGTACGTACGTCTGGCGAAATGACGTTTTACTATTTGCGAATTGATTTCGACGTTTTCCGGGATAGAGGACGGAGCGCTCCCGCTGCACGTTTGCCCTCCGCCGGCTTTCTGAATATTTTTACGTTAAGGTAAACGAAAATTTAAGTTAAGGCTGCAGCATCGAGACAGGCAGTTATTGGATGCTTTTAAACTCGCTATTGCGCGTTCGGAAAAAGTTTCCGCGGCGGTAAATTTAAAGTGCGCTGCTTAAACGCGTCCGCAAAGGAAAAAATTACTCGGACGCAAGCTGACTTCTTGAGCTTGAAAGCTCGACTTGTTGGTTTTGCGAAAATTAGCCCGAGATGTGCGTTTCGGAGAGGGCGCGGTTAAGCCGCGACCTCATCCACTTTAAAGCAATTATGTGCTACGAAAAGCACCCTCGAAAATAAAATCACTCCCCTCGAGCTGGCGTCACGTCTCCGGCGAGGCGCCGCGTCTTCGCTTCTCCCGGCGCGAGGGGAAGAGCCCAACCTGGTCGCGAGAAACAAGCCGCTCTGCGCGGAGCACAATAATTTATTAGACGAGGTTTGTAGCCCGAGCTCGTGGAGGTTGCGGCGGCAGGCCAAGAGGAAAATGATGAAGCTGCTTAGGCTTGTTAATTGGTTCGAGGATTCAGCTGTGTCCCGCCGGGTAATTATTTGATGCTTACGACAGGACCTGATTTACCAGTTTGATAAGCTATAAATAGTAACTGTGACTGAAATTTTTAGTCAATTTAACCAGGCTTCTTGCTTATTTATAAGACGAATATAACTTGTCTCGGTAGAGAGTTTTTTACCTTATTAGCATTTAAATTTTAATATTCCTTCATTTTCCAGGAAGCTACTGAAAAATGTAGAGTGGAATTTATATTTCGTTTAATAATACAAAGTCATGAAAAACGCTCGTGCATGCAGATATAAAAGTGTTTTACAACTCACACTTCTCTAACAAAACTGTTTATTAATTTTTTTTAATCCTTAAAAAATTCTCCGGTAAAAGAGCCGAGGAGGAAAAAACAAGGGAGCGAAAAAAGGCCAGGAGCATTTCTCTACGTCCGCGCAAAAAAGAGGGAACAGTAGGAGAGGTAGGGGTAAAAAGCTCGACTTGCATACCTGTCGGCAAAAGCTCCGCTCGCGTATCCGCGAACCGGTCGAGCTTTCTCAGTGCGGCCACCCATTAAGCCCGAGCTCGCCCAGGGACATTTATTTCACTTACACTCCGGAGGCTCGCCCGTGCAATTTATTGTGCTTAACGGCTCGATTCTTTACAAGCTCGTAAAGCCCCGAGGCCCGGCCGGCCGCGATTAAGCATTGAATTTTTCCGCGAGTCGGCGCCGCTTCAAATTACCCGCCGCCCCGGAGGACCTCCGGCGCTTATCGGGACTAATGCGTACAAATGAAAGGTGCGCGCGTTAAAACAAAAGCTCCCAGAAAGTTTCGAGAGCGTGTAGAGCACGGAGAGGTCAAGAGTCGCGAGTGGCTCGTCCGGCGCGGAAGGCGAGCTCTCGAAGCGGCAGAAATAAAAGGTGGTATGGCCTCGTATAACCTCGCGACTCCTCGCGGAAATTTTGGCCCGCTGTCAATTCCGGCTGCGAGGGCGAAGATCGGCGAATTGAATCACGTCGCGGCGCGAGCGCGCGCCGCCTCTCGGCTTTTACGACTTGTACGTCTCCGGGCGTGCACGTGCGGCCGGGCGAGGTTTATGCGCGCACAATTGTGAGTGCGCGAAGGAGAGAAAATTGGGTCGCGCCCGCGCACCCCCGGCGAGTTCAGCAGCTCGTAAAGTAGAAGTCGAGTGGGTAGTCGGGCGCCGGCGTGACACTGTCGCCGGAGCCGGAAAGCGCGGGGGGTCGACCCACGCCCTTCGAGCGGAAAGCCGCGAGTTTCGCCGAATCCACGTAGACGCTCCCGTCGCCGCTCTTTAAGGGCGGCTCTTTTCGTTTAAGCGCCTTTTCCACGCTCACCCTCGTATCCTCCAAATTATTCCTTCTGTTTCTCCAATTTCCCCGGTAATTTACCTCTTATCGCGTGGAATGGAACACTTTCTCTAGAGGGTACTCAAGTTTAGAATTTTTTTTATAGACCGTGGTATTTAATATCATTCCTTTGAAATTTTAAGCAAGTGAAGGCTAATCGAAAAAATGTTCTGTTTGCAGGCCCCGCAACGTCGGCGAGCAGCAGTCTCCTGGAAGCGAACCAGCGCGAAGAGGAGACTAGGCTGGAGGTCGAAAGGCTCACAGCCGAGATACGCACGCTGAAACTACAAATACTGCAGCTGACGGGTGGGTATCGCACTATCCGTTTCAAAGAAAATTTTCCATCGAAAAACCTTTCCAAATACCTATATCCCCGCAAAATTTTTCAAGTGACTATTTACTAAACTCGCGATGGGGAAACGACCTTGCCACCAATTCGGTAGGCTGGCCACGGAAAAAAGAACTAATTTGAGTGAGCAGCGCACTCGACAAAAAAAGAGAAGCGGACCTCGACTCCTTCCGCCCTTTCTACATACTCGCAGAGAAACCGCGTGCTGCGGAAGGCTCCTCTTTCACTCTCCGGCGGTGCGGCGATGTTTTGCCGTAGGGTCGCCCGACAAAAAAGCCCGCAGGCTGGATGTGGGCTGCAGGCGCTCGAGTGGCCGGGCTGCAATTACCGCCGCTCATCGGGCGATCGATCTTCCTTAACGTCGTTTGCTCGTGCCGCGCGCTCTACGGTCGAGTGAGAGAAAGAGAAAGATTCGTCCGGCGCTAAAACTCGACGCTCGCGAGGAGAGGATCTTTTTACCTGCGGACGGCCCACCGACGAACCGTCCACTGCTGCCCGAGGATTATGGATCGCGTACTCTCGTACATAATATATACGCGGTATCCCCTTCTTTTTAAGTATTAAACGAAAATTTGGAAAATTCTGCTTATTTCTGAATTTTGATAGGATATTTTAAAACGTAACAATTTATAATATTTATCAAAATAGGATAAAGTATTTATTTTGATAAAATTACGCGAAATATAATTAAATTTTGTCCTCCCCACTAAATTAATTAGATATCGGGGCTCGACGCTTACCCAGCATAAATTTAAAAAAAGGTGAAAATTTAATTAAGAGCACTTGTCGTCTCTTTGTAAACGGAGATCAAAGAGCCGGAGAGTTGAGCGTGTCGCGCACCTCAACCGACAGCGATATTTTTTCGTCCGTATAAGGGTCGCCGTGAGGAAAATTGATATGTTCCGTGTGCGGGGACCGGCGGCCGTCACGGATCGGGTGGTGCGTCCCGACGCGACGCTCCCGGCGCCATAAGGAGCTTAGGACAAGCGACGGGCCAATACGTTGGGTGCGGGTACCGCGCGACGTGTGTGTCGCGCCCGCGCGCACCCCGGACTTCGGGGCAAGAAGCCGGAAAATGGGATTGCGCGCCCTGCCAAGCGAGGCCAAGTCCCTCGTTTACGCGCTGTTATCGGCGGCGCGTCTAACGAGCGTGCGACCCAGAAATTGGGTTCTCGGTTAATAACTCCGCGGGGCTCCCTTGTTTATCAATTAATCGAAAAAAGGCATAATTAAAACTGCTGCGAGCTTAGAGCTGATTAAAATATGGCTTTTTATAGATGAATTCTGCGCTACAATAAGTTTACAAAAGAATATAAAAGAGTGTACTAAAGGATATTTTATTTAAAGCAAAATAATTTTAAAAAAATCTCGAACGAAATAGAACAATTAGCAAGAAAGACTTTTATATTTTTGAAATTTTATATTTTTGAGTACTTTCTTATTGTTTATTCTTGTTAACAATGTATGTTACGCAGTTACGTATATCGCAAAATTATAAAAAGCTTTATTACACTCATGTTTAACGGAGATAAAGAAAAAAATACGCATCCGCGCAGTAAAAATTTGTAAAACAAATGCCCTGGACAAAAAAGAGAGAGGAAATCTCTTGAAATCGTAGCAGCCTCCAGCAAAAAATGTCAGTCACGTAAACAGGCCGGAGAGTGAAGCCATTAGTAACCGTTAATTAGGCAAACGCGGCTAGCGCTGGCCAAAGGGAGACAAGAGAGCCGTGCGCGGCATTCATCTCCCGTCATTGTGCGTATCCGCCCGGTAGGCATAGAGAAAGCGCGCGCGCGCTCGCCGGTCGATCCGGATGCGAGAGGCTCGCTCGCGCATCGGCCAGTTTCGCGCTCTAACGAGGCCCAATTATTCCGTTCGCCGCGGCATAGAGAGACTGATCGCGCGCGCGCGATACGCTCCTCCCCCCTCCCCCTTTGTCCGCTCAATTTTCAATTTCTCTCCGAGCCGCCCGCATTTTTCCCTCAGTCACCCCAGCCTCCCCCCCGGCTCCCGTCCTTTTTTAAGCCGCACGTCATCGGCATGTACGGGGAGCGTGTAACCCATTTTTCCGCGCGGCGCGCATTTTTTACCGCGGCTAAGCGCGACGTTTTTATCGGCGGCGGGCGCTTTTGTTTTCTTTTGTAGCCCGCGGAGGAGGAGTGGAAAAAACGAGCAGCGCGCCGGTATTTCAGCCGGCGCGCGCCTCGTACGCACACCCGTGCACGTCGCAGGCGTCGCCGCCGCGGTCGCGCTGTTATTTTCGAGCGGAAAAAAATGATTGGTCTTTTTTTGTCCCGCCGCCGAGTGATTTTTTCCTTTTGAGAGAAGATCGCGCGGAAATTCAATTTTTCATTATTGTTTCTTTCACTCCCGGCCTTTTATTTTACCGGCGGATGAGAGCATAATAGAAGGCTCGCCCGAAAATTTTCATCGTCAAATATTTCCCTTTCTCTTCGGCATACCGTAAATCCCGATTTAACAAATCTCAGTACCATCCAGGTGCACGCAGCCCCGATACTGCAGAACACGTATATCCCTAAAATTTAAAAAGAAATTTCTCGAGCTTATAAATTACCAGTATTACGCTGATAAAAAAAAGGATCGAGAAAAAAAGAAGATAAGGATAGTACGTGCACTCACGTAGCGGACACCGATCGCGCGACGCCGCCAGGGGAGGAGACATCGCCAAGACGTGCCCCGAGGCACCGAGTGAGCCGTGGCAGCGAGGGACTCGTTACGTAACGACTGCGCGTCTATGAATATTCATGATACCGCGCCGATTAAGCGCTCCGCTGTTTTGCGGACGCGAGCTTGTTGCGTAGGTATCGGGCAAGGCTCCTCCGATCGGCGCGCCCGACCAACCTCGGATGTTACTACTTGCCAGGCCGACGCGCGCCTAATGGCCGATACCAGCGATGCTTAGTAAGTGGCTGCTTGCTCGCGGCTCTTTTTAATTGCCGACTGCTGGCCTGCTTTTTTGCTCTTATTATCCGAATTATTCCGCGGAATTTTTTTTGAGATTTTATTCAAATGCATTCGTGCGGTATCTAACGAGATTTTATACTTTTAAACTAAATTATTCATAACCTTACTACTGGTGTTTCTATAATGGGTTTTATCGTTAATTCATTGATAAATTATTTAATGAAAAAGAAATATTCGATAAATTATTTTTATTACAGAAAAAATTCTAAAATAGCTTCCACTAGTTAAGCCACATTTGACGCTTTAATTTCTTTTAATATAACTAGCACTAAAATAGGTAAATAAAATTACAAATAGTTCCACAATGAATTATTTGTCAAAGTCAGCAATCAATTACGCGTCACCAATTACTGCCTGCTTGTTTTATTTACTTGTATTTTATTGAATTTTGATGTACATAGATTAAATGTTTTGTTTACTACGATCCAATATTTTTCTTGTCTATTTTGCGGTTAACAGCAAAGAGAGTGTACGTGCATCAATTTCTTTGAACAAACAACAGCGTATATTTTTCGTCAGTCGAGCGAACCGCGCCGTGGAAATCGCGAATTCCTTCGATCAATTTACAGCATTCGCGTGATTCACTGAAAGCAAAACGGGGTAACTGGCCATTTTTCCTCGGGGCCGGGCGAGTGCGCCAATTAAGCGTGACAAAATCGATAGGCCGCGCGGCACGCAAAGCTCCCTTCATTAATCTCCTTTATCGAGGCGGTAGGACAAGAGCCGACGAAGGAGAAGAAAGCGCGGCCGTGGGAGTCGTTCGCCGAGGTTCTTTAAATAGTGATTGCCTCGAATGGACTTCATTGTTACGACCGCCGCCGCCGCCTCCCTCCCGCGCCGTGTGTATTAAAACAGAGAGGGAAAAAGGAGAGGGCAAAAGTAGGGAAAAGACTCCTTGGGGAGAGAAAGA
This sequence comes from Eurytoma adleriae, assembly GCA_900480045.1. Lineage (NCBI taxonomy): Eukaryota > Metazoa > Arthropoda > Insecta > Hymenoptera > Eurytomidae > Eurytoma > Eurytoma adleriae. Next base: position 155,960 of record UXGC01000233.1, read on the forward strand.
AATTCCCTCGGTTTCTTACGGCTCTTAATTTCTCGTACGAGCAAATGTCTCGTCGTTAAATTTTAAAGCGGCGCGCCGCTTTTTGGCCGCGGCGTGGAATGAAAAAACGGAGCGGGCGAGCTCACGCTGGGAGAACATTCGAAAATGCCGTGGTTTATGTCAGTTAGTTTGGCGAGCGCACGAAAATTTTACGAATATTCGCGAATTTTTGCCTTTCTGCTAATTGGGTGAAGATAACGTGATATTTTTACGATTTTGACAATTTTCAAATGCTCGAGTAAATGAAATTTCGGATTTGGCTTTGAAATATTTAATGATTTCATTAAAAATTTTTTTTCGAGAAAACTTAAAGTTATGTTTTCTTTCCAAAGTATGTATGTACTCCTATTTTAGCTAAGCCGAACTTTTAATTAATGATCCTCAAAAGATATTTTCAAGTAGATTGAAACAGCTTACTTAGAAGAGTTCATACTTATCTCTGAAGTCAGGTAGACTTTATTTTTTATAGTTTACCGACGGCGAAGTGACTTAAGAAGCGAGGAGAAGTTTTCATTAAAAGTTGAGTGTATCGCGGAGAAAATTTTTAAGAAGCTCCAACAAAATCTAATGCACTTCAAACTAAACTAGCAGCTTGAATTATTTCTACAGACTGCAATTTGTCGTGTTCAAAAAATTTGATGTTTTCCAACTCTAACTATGAAAAAACAAATGAGTCACAAGAAAAACATGAAAGAGTAAAAACATGTGAAGTGGGAAATTTAGTTAAGCTCCCGTTTTCAACTGGTTTTTTATCTCTCTCGACCTTTTTCATCCAAATTTCCCGCTAGAAATCCATCCTTATTAAATATAACCGCCAGTCTCTTCCTTTATCCATCCGATCCTCCACTATCGCTTTATCGGCTTTTTCCTTTACTGCTGTGGAAAAAATTGATTTTACTTGATACCCAAATTGAAAAGAATATATTTACTCGTTAAAGCTAACTTTTATCAAGATTTTCGTTTCTTTCGCCTCCCAACCGTTAGAACTAGTAGCCCAATATTCCTCGAACAGCCGTAAAGCCCGGTCGGCGCGGGGGCTTATACCGGCGGTTATTTTCTTATCCCTTATTTTCTCGTTTCGCGCGTCTCCAGATACCCGAAAAATCTCCTTAAATCCCCCGGTCACTTAGCTCGCCGGGAGCGAAAACAAACGTTTACGAGAAGCCACGAACTTTTCGCACATCAGACGGAAGGCGTGCGCGTACGTCAACCGGTAGCGCAAAGTCGCCGTGGGATTAAACCCGAGCCGAGGAGGAATATAAAGGGATTAAGGGTGTATAAAGATCGTAAAAGTCGCAGATCTTACCAGCGGAAAGTTCAACGGTTTATAGTAGGCGTCGACTGTTTCCGTTCACACTTCCACTTTGTCTGATTGTTTCTTTTAGACAGCTCGCCTTAAGCGCACTCCTTTTCCTTGAGGGAAAACAGATATTTCATTGCTTCGATGTGCCGATTCGCTCGCCCTTTGCGGTACTTTTTCCTTTTTACAAAAAATTGTTTATTAAATTCAATAACTTTGTTTTTTTCTTTCGTTTACATAGAAAATTGTTCTCGATAGGTAAAATGGATAATTGATTTAATAAAAGAATACGCATTTTATTAAATACATTTTTCCTAAAAAAGGGTAAAGGAAAAATTGGCTTCAATTAAAAACTGAGAGTGAAATCAATAACCAGAATCGCATGGAGATTTAATTTAGATGCTGCCGCGTGGAAAAAAAAACTGCGGATGGAAGCCGAAGCGAGTACCTGCTCGGTCGAAGGCTGAAATTTACGTCGATGCACTGTCCCCCGTAGCCGGAGCTTTTTATCTTCCGCAGATTCCTACGTGCGTTTTAGTGCCGCCCGCAGGAGAAAACGTCGCGAAATGTAAAACACTGGGAGGCGCGACGTGGAATGGCCGAGTCGAGACGCGCGGAGCTGTAAAAAAAACGATACGCGTACACATAAAGGAGAGACGGCTCGGGCTTTTTTTTACACCGCGAGGAAGGGTACGTCTTTTTGCGCCGCGGCAATTGTAGCTGCGGTAACTGCAGTCGCCGCGCTCCTTCCTGCCAACTCGATATAAGGCTCGCCGGCGGCCTTGCCGTCGTAAAGGCCATCGATTTTACTGCCGCGTCGTAAAGAAGTTCCGCCCTCCGGCCGCTATTCCCCTCTCTTATTTTCGGGAGAAAAGACGTCTCGGGGCTCCTTTCTTCCTCCGGGCGGGAGGGCGAGATGTGTTTGTACAGACTGCCAGGTGATCATGGGTTAATTTCGGCCGATCGCTCCCTCCGAGGCGGATGTGATCCCGAGATTTTCGACGGATTTCCTTTGCCGCGCGTTACCCTCTTGTTTTTCGCACCTCGAGTATCAACATTGATTCTTCTGTAAGACTCATCGATTGCATTGTTCGATTTTATTGAAAAAATTTTAGTGTTTGCTTCAACGCCATAAAACTAAAAATAGAATAAAATAGAGTTTTTATTTTCGATTAGTTGAAAAGAAAAAAATATGTATTATATTAGTAAATAACAAAAATTAATCATACGAATTAGAAAATAATCTTTATTCAAATATTCTATTCATTTAGAGAATATTTAAATTGTACAAATATAGTTTGTTCTTATAAACTTGAAGTTAAAAATATTTTCCAGATTTAAAAATAAAAAATGTATTTGGATTGTTACAGGTGGACCACCGGGTCATGGGTTGGACGCATCGGCGATGTTGAACAGCAGCGAGATCGGGGATTGTTTGGCAGCGCGTCGACAGGTGGACCAGGCAGAGATCAGCCAAGGCCTGTCGTTGAACAACGAGTACGAACTAATAGCCTTCAGCCACTTTACGGTATCGAGGTTGTACCCGGTGGATCTAGGCTTGGGTAAGCGCGTCGTCGAGAAGCCAATTGGTTTCAAGCGGAAGGATCTGAACGAGGCGCTACTCAAGGCCGTTGAGATCCTGAATCGCAACGTGACCGGCCTGTCGCAGAGTTCGCCTTCGTCCAGGTACAACGAGGATGACTTCCTCGAGGGCCTGTACAGGATCGAGCCGACCACCGGCACCCAGTACGAGATGTACTTCAGGACGAAGAACCTCAACAAGAGCTCGGCACAAACCAGTGCGCAGGGCGTCACCGGAAGTCCTCAGGTAATTCGCAAAACCGATCAATTTTTCAAGTAATGAAAAAAGAAGGTGGGAAGAACTCTACCGATATGTTTGTACCCGAGCAGAGCACGTACACGAAGGTAACGCTCATGAGGCCGTTCGCGCCGATTCAGTTCGTGGGTATGGAGCGTCAGCAGCGGAACCGCGAGAAGGAGTTGATCCACATCATACTGCCGCTGTCGGGTCGCACGAGTACGTTTCAGAGCTTCATGGACAAGTTCGTGAAAATCGGCTTGAAGAACGACCGCAGGGTCCACCTCACGGTGGTGTACTTCGGCACCGAGGGGCTGAGCGAGGCGCGCGCCATTATGTCTCGGGTGCTGATGACGCGGGGCAGCGGTGGGACCAATCAGAATCTCAGGCTCCTCGCGCTCAACGAGACCTTCTCCAGGGGTAAAGGACTCAGGGTCGGCGCCGAGCGCGCCTGGGGCGGCGAGAAGGACGTGCTGCTGTTCATGTGCGACGTCGATGTCGTCTTCAGCGCGAGGTTTCTCGACAGGTCGGTTATTTTAAAGTTTTTCTTTTTTATCAGCCTTTCTGGATCTGGAAACAGATTTAAATATTCTAAAGATTCAATATTTTAAAATGTTATATGAAAATAAATTTACATCGTTCAAAATTAGAATGAGCATCGATAAGACAAGATCTTTTAAATTATAAATAGCTTTTTTTCGACGGTTGCTCAAAAATTTTCTTTAAAAGAGAGGAGAGAAAAATAAAAATTTTTATTTTAAAATGTGAATTTAAATTGCAAAATATTTTAATTTTGTTAATAACTGTTAAAATAACAGTGGTCAATTGAGTTGCAGAGAAATTGGATATTGACTTTGTGTCTTAGGTGTCGGTGGAACACAGCCCCGGGTCGGAAAGTCTATTACCCCATTGTCTTTAGCCTGTATAATCCGCACGTAGTGTACACACTGCAAGGGAAGGATGTGCCTCCAGAAACGGATCAACTTATGATCTCAAGGGATACTGGCTTCTGGCGAGATTTTGGTTACGGGATGACCTGCCAGTACAGGTGATCATCTATCGTCTTACACTCGACTTCCCCAGCAGATTAATACCTTTGTTGTCGGTCGACTATGCTTCCTCGGCTTTGTGTTCGATGAATAATCGAAAGTCATTTCACGCATGAAACGCATGAAACGCATGAATAAAAATCTGTATAAAATTTAATCGGCAATCAATAAATTTAATAAAAAAATGGACCCATTTGTTTTTTGAAAACAGATCGGATTTCCTGAGGGTGCGGGGCTTCGACGAGAACATCGTGGGCTGGGGCGGCGAGGATGTCACCCTCTACCGCAAGTACGTCAAGAGCAACATCAAGGTCATCCGCGCTACCGACCCAGGGATCTTCCACATCTGGCATCCGAAGGTACATAATCGTTTATATTTTTTCCCTCCTATCGTCCCTGCTTCGGGGCGCTTCCGGGAGCAGCCGGGCGGCGGAAGTCGGAAGTTTCCGCGGCTGAATCTCGTGTTTAGTGTTATTATTATTTCCGTCCGAGGGATTCTGGCACGATGTCAGCGCGACGCCAGCGACTTCTTTCCGACTTTATCGCCCGTATGAGGCTGCCTCGGAGGCAGCGTCGCTGCGCGCTACCGGCGACTGCGCAGGCACCCCTCCACCTTTATTCCGGGATTTCCATGTTTAATGAGGCGCCGCCAAATCGCTGCGTACGTACGAGAGGCTACGGATTTTTATTAACTCTGCAAGCCTTTTAAATTGCAAATTTTTCCCCTGGCGTTTTACTTTCTATTTACTTTTTCACTTTTTTACGAATGTTACTACAGACACAAATATCGTTATATTTCGAATTTAAACTTTTTTTGTATTTGCATTGTAATATAAAAGTTCATTAGTAAATGTATGAGAAATGTTACGGATTTTTCAATATTACCACATTATACTGAAGTTTCTTGTTCTTCTCATCATTAAAGTAGTCGAAATATCATTATCTTGTCACGAATTTTATCGTTAGACAGATTTGAACGCGAATTTCAAAAACTTATTATTGCACGAAGCGCTATTCACGTCTGCAGTAATAATAATAAATAATTAAGAACAGCAAGAAAATTGCAGTCAATATTATTACGTTAATGCTGCAAGCGGCGTGTCGGCTGCTCAAACAAGCATTTGTACGACCTACTTTCGCCGACTAGTCGTCAGAGTCGTAATTAATTTGCGAGGCAGCGCCAAATGCGTCCCCGTCGCAAAATTAAAATGTTTTCTTAATAAAGAGCAATCCCCGAGATTTTAATCATCGCGAGCGAGGCGAGGCGCCCCGGGACGGGGCGCGTCGGGGCGAATCGACAGTCGGCGATACACGTCGTTTGTTATAAAACGCGAGCGACCCCCCCGTCGCCGGGACAGATCGGCGATGGCCTAGAAAATGGCTGTGTTCCTGTCGCGCGCGAGATATTCCCCGTTATTTTTGCTCGACCCAGATATGTCTCGTCCCTCTTCGTTTCCTATATTGCCGAATGCTCCGAATATCGCGCGCGCGATCGCGCCCACTCCATCGGCACTCGACTGATTATTAATATGCATCGGGCGCGAGCCGTTCGATAGCGAAAAAGGGTCTGAATCGCGCGACGCTCATGTTATTAAAGTGTCTCGCGTATCATTTCTTTCTTTTTATAGATTCGCATTTTTTTTTTTTGTCGATTTAGCGCACTTTTAACGAGATTGTCGCGGTTTTAACATTTGCTTAAAAAGCTGTTTTATGAATATTCAGGCTTTTAAAATTTAAATAATTTAAATGCAAGTTTAAAGTTCTTAAAAGTTTTTAAATTTTTAAAAACAAGTTTGGAGGTAAGAAGCAGAGCAAGCTTATTTGGATATTACTTTGGCGCGTAGAATATTGAAAGTATAAGCGTTTGGCAAGTAGGCATTCGGCAGTTCGAAAGAAAGTCGATGTCAGGTGTAGGACAGGGTCGTCGAGCAGGTCGAGCTTACCCAGGGAACTTAACGCAATCGCGTGCTAACTCAGGGGTAAAGTGGTCTCGCGCGTCCGAGCTAAGGGGGATATGCCCGAGTATAATGCGATTAACCGGAAAGTTTCGCGCGCTGGTAAGCCGGCCACCGATTGAATTTAGCCACCGACGGCGCCGCGGGCGCGCGAGAAAATCGAGCGCTCGCTCCTCTCGAGACGCGAGCCTCCTCCCGCGCCCTCCTCCCCACCACGTTTAGCCGCCTTTAACTTCGTCGCCGACGGGACTGATTATATTGGCGGGATCCCCAGCGATTGATCTCCCTCCCTCTTTTCTCACCCCCGCCCTCTTATCCTCTCGCGCGTTATAATGCTAATAGGTTTTTCGACGCTCCACATCGACGTCGGCGTGTATGCTTACTTTGATGGGGAAATTCATAGCGCTAGAGAAGTTTCAAGCTTTAATGCGCCGATGAAAAAGTTCCCGGGAGCCAGTTAAAAACTCACTTGTTTAATTAGAAAAGTTTATCACTTTTTCACCGCGTCGAGTAATGCGGCGGCGTTCGTGATTGTTTGTTTGACGGGTATTTATTTGTTTGCATTCGCTCTCGAATTTTTGTTGTCTGCTGCAAACTCATCCGCTGCCGAATGAATGGAAGCAAAAAATAAGCGACGATATTAAATTCCTTTCACGCTTTTATTGAACAAATATTTCTTTAAAAGTATTTTTTCGACGGCGCGATGGAAAATTCGAAAAATTCACAATAAAGCTGACTAAGTAAGCCAATATTAAGTTCAGCCGGAGAGGAAGCCCGGAGATTCCTTAATGCAACAAAGCTCTCCGTTTTCAAAAGACCGCCACGACGTCGGCGACGGGCGTAATTCGAGATCGTTGGCCGAAAGGCATCGGAGGCGGGGGGCAGGCCCGAGGAGAAGAGAAAGCGCTTAACGGGATCATCCGCGTAATACCACTCCGCAGGATCTTCCCCGGGTTATCTTTGAATTCGCGAAATATCTTATCGGCGGCCCGTTCGCCCGCAGTCAAATTACTCGGGGGAGGAGTAGGTACCGCGCAGTTATAGTCCGGGGAAAGGAAATTCCAGCTCGCTCGGCCGTATAACTGCCTCGTACCCCGACTATTAATAGATAACCAATACGCGTCTTCGCGAAATCCCGGCCTCGGGGTGGGCATAACCGGCCGGCGGTAATTTCGGCCGCGGAATAGTTCGCCCGGCGCTTATATGAAATTCCGCGGTTCTGCTTAGTAGGAGCGCCGCGGAAACTTTTCGAATCGACTGGCGCTGTGTCATCGATTGGAACATTTTTTTTCCCGCTCGGAGAATTTACAGGCTATCCGATAAATATGTAAAATGCCGCGGGGGATTCAAACTCTTAATTGATTCACTCGTCAGTTTTTTTTTGGCGTGGGATTTGAATTCACTTTTGAAAAGTTGCGTAATTTATTCCATTAATGGGGCGGGGGAACTTGTTTAAAGTGCCAAGCTGGATATTATCAAAATCCACTTTGCATGGCTTAATTGTTTTGTGCCAGGGTCGTTAATTGAAAGCTCACAAAAACAATTGGAGAAATTAATTGCTCGATCGAGGTCGAACCCCGTCTCCCGCTTGCCGTCCTGCTCGAGGAAACAAAGTGTGGCGACGAGAAGATAAAAAAGAGTCTTGTTTATACGTCTCTAAAGAAGAGCCTGCAAGTACAATCCCCGAAATCAAGCCGAGATAAACACAGACCCGTTAAAGTTTCGGAGCTTGTAATTAAGGTATATGAGCAAATATTAGGTTGGATACGAGTTACCGCAGCCGGGATCCTCGCTTTCCGCCACCTCCGTCTTTTTCATTTATCTCACAACCTACCCTGTTAATGCTATGCCGCTCTCTGGCGTAATTTCGTTAACATTGTCTGGTATTGTTACCTATTTTCGACCAACTTTCATGGGGAATTTGGCATCCGGGCGAGAAGTGCTCGTCTGCATCGATGGTAATTTTTGGATCAAGCCCTAATGTTTCAAATTAATAAATTAAATTGTAGAGTGTCGACGTGACAGTTTGTTTTCTCTTTCTTTGCCGATTGCTTATCAAAAACTATATAACAAAAATCTACGAAATTAATAAAAGCAATACAAGAATAATTTTGATTATGAATACAGCTGAAAAAATGTCTATATGGAACGCAATTGTTATTATAATATTCGACAAAGTCGTGAATTAAAATTAGCGCGCGACCACCGGACGGATGAAAAGGACGAGTAGAGGGGGGTTCCGAGCCGCAATTAAGGATTTCACGAGAGACTCTGGCAGCGCGCCTCTCCTCACCTCTTCCGGAAGCGGCGAAGGCACTGTACTCTATTTCTCTTTCATGCAGCCGGTTTAACTCTTGACTCCCCACCCTCCGGGGCGCGCGGCTCCCCCTGTAAATTCGTCAAATAACTCGACCGTTTTCTCCGTCTCGCCCCCGCCGCGCGCAGCTCTGTCGGGCTCTGTGTAAATTCTTGTAAATTCTGCCGGCTTGTGAGAGCGTTGTATATTAGGTGCACCGGAATTCCCCCTTAATTACTTTCGATCGCAGTTCAACGGTTTATTAAAAGGTCATTAAAAACTAAAAGTATTCCGATGGGAATTAAGCAGTTGCCGACGAGTAATTATTGTTTAATTAAAAGCTCGACGCGCGCTACTTCCGTGCTATTTTGCTGAATTATTTATTGAAGCTGCGGGCTGAGGACAAGAATTCATCGATAAACGTTTTAATCAAATTTTCAAACTTATGAACCTCAGTAATAATGTTTACACCCTCTCACTTGGAAAACATTTTAATTTATATTTGCACTTTTCAAACTGCCATTGTTTCGAAATATCTGAATACGAATAGATATTTTTCATGCCATTATTTTCTATGCACATCCATCCAAAAAAAGCACGTGTAAAAAAGTAAACAAATATGTACTAAATTAATGACAGCCAACAAACGGATGATTTATTTGAATTTCAGGTGTGTTCGGGTGGACTGGGCCAGCGGCTGTCGACGGAGCAGTACCGCGCGTGCATCCGCTCGCGGGCCCTGAACGAGGCGTCGCACGCGCAGCTCGGCTTCCTGGCGTTCCGCGAGGACATCGCCAGCCAGACGGTGAACCTGAAGGCCCCGACGCCCAAGAAGAAGAAGCCGCCGGCGAAGAAGGAGAAGCGCGCCCGGCAGCAGCAGCCGCAGTCGAAAACGAAGGAGCCGAAGCTCGCGCTGGGCAGGTCCCTCAAGGACCAGACCTGATCGCCGCGCCCCGAGCTCCGATACCCGGTGTAAATAAACGGACGGTGTACATAGTGCGGTGGACGCTCGCCCAAGTCGATCTGCAGTCGGACCGAGCCGTCGTACCCCGCTCCCTTTGCCTGGCCAGTGCGCGCACATTCCCGGGGGGTACTTTTACGCCCAAGCGCGCCGGCGAGATACTGTTTAGAGACTGTTTTCAGTGTTGATTGTGTTGTTCGGTTGTGCGAGACGGTCAATTGTCGTTTTTTACATCGTAAGCATTGAGGAGTGACGCTGAGCAGTATTAGAAGGATGTTACGTTGTTTTTGTTCTTTGCCGCTTTTGTTATCGCGTTTTTTAAAATGATTATAAATGATATATATTTGTGGTTGAATTATTGAGGAAAAGTGTTATTATTTGTTTGAAGAAAGATTTTAAGTGTCCGTGATTTTGGAGGAGAGTGAGCGAGCAAGTGATTTGCGACTAGTCGACGGTGGTATTTTGGAATTGTCAGAACGGATTTGTGATCACCTCCTACGGGAGACTAATGATAATTTATAATTAGGTAATTTGTATAGAAGAGTTTCTATTTAAATGAAGAAAAAGCGAAATCGCTCGTTATTTCGTACCTCGCGACGATGACGCCAATCGATCGATCAGCTTGTTCGGCGTCATTTACCAAGAAGTGAGCAGCGTCATTTTTTGAGCATTCCATCGTTTTCCACCGTGTGTCCAATTACTAAAATATCATGTACAAAAAAGTACTGTTGTATAAACCAAAGATTATATTACATGAATATTATACATAACTTAAATATATCAAGTATCTCGAACACTCGAACGAGCTTTCGGAGAAACTAGAAAATTTGAATCACCGTATGAAGCACGAGAGATGAAATTGAATTTGAATATGAAAATTTTAAGAGGATTTTCTTTTATCCTATAAAAAATATTTGCTAAATAAGAAACCAAAAGACGTTTACGAGAAAAGTAAAATTTGCACAAGCTAGTTGTCTAGGGATAATTATTACCTTGCAGGTGCTAAGGGGAATTTTGCGATTTTGCAAGGTGAAAGCGTAAGCCAATTTATAGAAATTTGTTATTTTTTAAATTTATCGCAATCACTCGAAAGCCATCCAAAAAGAAGCATTTATACGTATAAGAAATAACAAAAGCACCGAAAACACGAACTTCTGCAGTGAGAGAAGAGCTACAGACATCAATTTTTATTTTCCACACTCTTTTATACTTGTCGAGTTTCTTCATTCAGAAACCTCTTGAGAAAAATAAATTTTTTAACCTTTGATAATCACTAAGTAAGACCAATTTTTACATAATTTTCGACCAAAATTTACATTTTAAAAATCCCGCGGAATAAAAAAATTTCTTGAAAATAGTCTCACTTAAAGGCCGAAAAAGAGGAGGAGCAGCCCGCTTTCGAAAATATTGGTCGAGTACCGCCGCGGAAAGTAACGAGATTTCGCGGCCTTCTCGAAGTTTTCGAGCGACATAAAAGCAGCCCTCGCTAGCGGTCTCCTTTTATCCCCCATCGAAGGATATGAAAATGCCCCCGCGCGCGATTGCACCTACCCGGTCGGGGCGGCCCGGGGGGTAGGAGGGAAATTGCATTTGGCCCCGGCGTTCGGCGTACCGGGAGAATTCACCGGCGCCCGGCAGGGGCCGCTTGTCCACGAGGCTCGCGGAACTTTATGAAAGAGTGCCCCCAGCTGCCGAGCATGTAAAATAGCGCACTTTTCGAGGAGCGCGGCCGCGCGCGGAATTTCGAATCGCGCGGATCCGCCCTCGAGGCGCGCGGATTTTTTCAATTTTGTACTTAAACGAGCGATCGGACCACCCTACTGACCCTCTTTTTTTACTCGATGAGCGCAATGCGAGAGCTGCTTAACACCATTGTAGGTTCTCCACCGTTTTTTTTTTTTTTTTTTATGAAAGACGACGGTTTATGAAAATGTTACATGATTTTCTACACACGTAGCCTAGTGCCAACACGAAGCGTGTCGATCGACTGCGAAGCCGAAAAATCGACGATCCAAAGAATGTGTACTTTTCTCTACTTGCGACGTTCTGTTATTAAATAACGCCTGTGGGAGACACATTTGTATTATACAAAATGTAAACAAATTAAGCTAAATATAAATATACAAATATACCAACGACTACTCATGTGTCTATTACCTTTCTTTAAAGCCTCAACCTGCAGCATTGTTCTTACAGCCAAATAAAATCGGATTGCGAGGTCTGGAAATTCTTTACGATTTATTTTACTTCAGCTACTTTGACGGAAATAAACCGTTTCGATTATTTTTATTTCTTTTTTTACGCAGTAGGTAAAAAAAACTTTACGACTAGCAAATTTCATCCTTATTTCATTGTTATTTCCTCGCAATTTTCGCAATTTAAAAAAAATAGAGGGGAAAGCAGCGGTAAGTTGAATGCAAGCCCGCCCAATCCATCTTCCTAAATCCCGCGCTTTCAATCTTGGTAATACTTCAATCCTTAATGAGCAGATCCATTAAAGGGCTGATACTTTTCATCCAGCATCTTTGCATCTCGTTCATCAATCAAAGGACTGTTTAACAGAAAATGTCGCGTGCCTCGGCCCGCAGTACATCAAGTGTTTGCATCCGTCTCCATCCATTATCCATCGACGTTGGTGAGCTTGCGACGCAACCGGGCCAACTCCACCTCGGGCGTCGCTTCCTAAGATTTCTCCCCGAATCGCTTTATTGATAATAAACGCGGCGCTGCGTCGCCAGTTCGAATCGCGCGACTTGCTCGAGCGCGCGGGATCTTGATTCGGCAGCGCTGATTGCTTCCTGGGTAACGAGCGGTCCGATTTTCGCCGGAGCCTCGTTTTTGCAGCTCGCGGTTAGACGAGGGGGGAGGGTACGATAACGAGTCCGACCGTTAGAATGATAAATCGGCTGCGTGGCGATCTCCTTCTGTATGAGTTATCGGGTTAATTATGGATCCCACGGACGCGAACGCGAGAGCGGCAAAGTGCCTTTCAGCGTTACCCGGGTAAATAATGATCTTCCATTTCCGCGTCGTTGCTGCGCGGAGTGTTGCAAGAAAAGCCGTAGATTTCGGCAATTTTCGGGCGCGGCCCCTTGCCTTCTCCCCCGACCCCTCCGCGCCTCCAGATAAACTATTTCTGTTTTTTTTTCGTCATTACCCGCGGTGTAATGCGATTCGAACGAGCGCCATCATTCCCCGGTCGTTTCAGCCGTGTAAGTATCGAAGTCTTTCGTTTGGAAATAAAATTAGCAATTTTATCGGGACAATTAAATCGGCCGATGGCGCGCGTAAAAAGAAGGTGGGCGAGGATCGATAAAAACTGTATTTGCACTCTAAATGCAAATAAAAGAAAGATAAAACGGCTCCGTTCGCGCGCGAGCCCTCTTATACACGAATATATGTAGCTATACGTAGGTATGCGAATCTCGGCGAGGAACTTGAGGAGTAATTGGGTCAAGAGGTACCTCAGCTTCACGGAGCGCCGAAGCGACTTTTTTGCACAGTGACACGGAAAAAAGGAGGAACGACGGCGGAAGAATCGCAACTAGACGGCTCACCGCCGTTTTTCCGTACCCTCTTACTTTTTTACCCCTCCTCGACTTCTCTCTCATTTTTGATACGCCCTCCTCTACCATCGGACGCAGCCCCGAGCTCGAGCTCGGTTATATGAATTACAATTAAATGCGACCTCAAGCGGAATTAAGGACGCAGTTTTTCTCTTCGATTTCCATCTCTTCTCTCGCTCCCTTTGGCTTTTTTTAAAGGGGGAATAGTCGCGTCTGGTGCGCAAAATTATGCATGCTCTAATTGTTCGTAAAATTATGAGGCAGCCAGCTCGTTGGGTATTCGGCTCAGATTTGTAATTATGCATTATCTCTTTTGGGTGTATAGGTACTTGAAAAGTGAATTATCTATGGTCCCGAAATAATTCGATGATCAGTAATTTCAACGGAATCGATTATTAAATTAGTTTGGAGTAGCTGGGAAGTTAAGCATTAATCTATTCGGCAATCGAGAAAAATCAGATAAATCGGATTTATTGTGTAGCCGTGAGGAGACGAGGTCGGATTAGCGATCGCGCGAGTCTCCACTTACATTAATTATTCGCAGACGCCCGAGCTCAAACGCGAGGCGACAGCCCATTTCACGAAGCAGCAACAGAGATGGAGGATTTGCAACGGCTTAGATGCTTCCTCAATGTGGCAGCTCGAGATAACAAGTTAAAATTTAATTAGATGGATATAACTATTGAGATTAAGATATAACTATTAAATTTTGTGGTTTAATTTTTAATAAAAATACATTAGTAATTTATATTATAACTGTGTTATTAACTTTTTATTTGTATTTATGAGGAATAACTTTTTAAGAAATTTATTTAAGTTATAATATAGCATTTTAAACAAAAATAAAGGTAATCCAAATAAATTCCCCCCTCACAAAGGAATACTCAGTACGTTACAATTTATACGATTTAACTGCCGAATTTCCATTTCGATCTATCCTCTTCCTGCTTATAAAAGCAACTGCGGCTGTTAGCTTAGCAGACTCAATAACAACACTATAAAGGCTTGTGCCTTTACGAAGTACCAAGAATAATTGAATGCTTAAAAGAGGGAGATAAAAGAGGGGCGAGCTTGCGAAAAACAAATTTCGATATCCAAAATTAAACTGTTAAAATAATCGAGTTGTCCTATTCCCGGTTGCACGTCGATTGGATCAGCAATTTTAATTAAAATACAAAAGTACGAGGGAAGAGAATTAACTCGTCGTACAACGGCTGAACTTAAACGAGCTTTTTTTCGATAGGACGAACTTAATTCGCTGCTGAAAAAAAGTTTCCCAGATTCGGTGGAAAGTACGAAAGAAGCAGAGAATACAAAAATACCTTTTTTCGAAGTACAATTAATTTTAGTGGCTAATGAAATCCTGTCCAATCAACGAACACATATTTAAAAGTTAAATTACTTTCTTTATTTCACTTGCATTCAAAGGCTCGTATTTCATCATCAAACATATTAAAATCTAACGGACGATAATTAAAATTTTTATTTATATAATTTAATGTTACATAAAATGCTTCAGTTCTCTCGAATGTTACTTTTTTTAAAGAGCATTGTTGGAAGTGACATAACTGTTAATTTTTGATTTATAAATAATTGAAGTTTTTCAGCATTGAAAATATACTGAAAATTAAGAAGGTATAATTTCCAAACTGAATTACGAGAGAGAACGTAGAACCGAGAGAGGCAATAATTTCTCCTTGACGCTTCTAAAAAGCGAACTTCCCGGAGCTTTACGCTTTACCGCTGAGAGTAACGCCGGTAACGAGAAAAATCATTCGGGCGATAGAGGTTTCCACCTTAGTCGACCTTAGTCGAGAGAAATCACGAGGGCGCCTTCGAGGAATTAAATGACTCGGGTGTAAAGGGTGCAATATTGCACGAGTCTCGTTACTAATTTACGCTTCTAACCCGTCTCACCTTGGTCTTTTATCGCCGTCGTTTAAGCCGCTTATATACCGAAAAGTTTCCGCGGCGCCGGTACCCTCGTAAAAAGGCGAGATCGAACGTCGCCGGCAATTTTGATTAGAACCGTAACTAACTCGAAGAAAAAGTGAGAAACGACGCGTCAAGTTTGTTTTAGGGAAATTCGCTAGGATACCTAAATTTCACCTCCCACGCATCTATTTCAGCGTCTTCCTTTCAATTCCATTCATGGACACACATAAACTCGGAACTTTCTTATTTGTTCGATTTCTTTTTTACACTCGAACTTCATTTTCCCCTATTGCTCGTACGATCCTCGCGCGTATACCTTTTGATACGCTGCGAAAGACTTTCTTCGCACGGAAGGAAATTTTTTCATAACTTTTCAGTTCCATTCGAAAGTTCACTTCATCTCGAATACTTACTTATGCGCGCACATCGCCGGCAGCGGAATTACCGTCGTTCTATTTTATTTTTATGCGCAAATTTAATTTCTTCTCTGGGGGTATGGAAAAAAAAAGATTCGCTCAAACTCGAGA
The DNA here is from genome assembly GCA_900480045.1 of Eurytoma adleriae. NCBI lineage: Eukaryota > Metazoa > Arthropoda > Insecta > Hymenoptera > Eurytomidae > Eurytoma > Eurytoma adleriae. The sequence goes on from UXGC01000233.1 coordinate 171,407, forward strand.
TTAATGCGTGGATGTAGAAGTGCAAGGGCTAGGATTTGCGAGAAAGCAATTTTTCCAGCGTAACACACCACGTCTTGCGTGAAAGTGGCGCGGCCTCCTTGGCAGAGTCGGTGGCTTGTGTAAAAGCGCGCCGGAGACGGTAGGCCTTTTATGAAGTAATATCACTCGAAATTACCACCCTGCGGAGACGACTCGACCGGCAATCTGTCATTCTCGGCGCCAGCCTCTGCGGGTAATCCTGTAAATAAAACGAGAAGGAGCTGACTATGCAAATTTACTGACGAAATCCTTTTTTTACGTGGTATTTCGTTTTATTAAGATTGAAAGTTGAATTTACTTTAATATTGCATTTTGAACATTATCAACGTCACTGTTTCCTTTATAACTAGTAGATTTTAATAAAATTCTAACTGTGTAATAATAAGGGAAATAGCTTTTTATAGTTAATGTACGAATCAACTCTCGGATTTTACGATGGAATAAGATAATATTCACTTATTCTAGATTATTCGATAAGTGGACATCTAATATAGGGCATAGACATTAAATGAGTTCACAAGGATAAATTTCATTTGATTAATGAGTTCATTATAGTTCATTTGAACAATGTATAACTTCAAATCGCTATTACATTATGGTATATTTATCAATTTATCAATAAATTCTGATACTATTATATTTTACATCTATTTGATTACTAATACTCCTCCAATTTAGCATTATACCGACATTGATTATGACGTACATGGCTCATATATAGCCATAAGCAAGAGATAATAATGCGTGGGTGAATTCACCCAGTTATAACTGTATTAGCTTTCAATTAGTTTCAAATTTTCATTGGCGAACAAAGCCCCTTGCATTGATAAAGAAGCCACACGATCTACATCCATTCAAATTCCCCGCAAATCATGAAAATTATTCGAAATCTTGTACCGAATCTCGGAACCTCTTTTACTACCATTCGCAGCAATAACCCTTGACAGTTACTTGGGCTCTCATGTTATTTACAGTAGGAAGGGATTAATATATCAGCGATAATACCGTGAATCTGGAGTGTTAAAGGTATGAAAAGAAAAATGGAGTAATACTATAGTACCGTGAAGTTTATGGTAAATACGGCCTGCTCTATTAGTAAAAATGTTATGTATTTGTTACATAAAGACCTAGGAGAGATTAGGTTGTTATGGCTGAATTGATTCCGCCCCGAAATCGAAAAGCAATCGAGACCATTGAGCGCGCAGTGCATCCCAAATTCCTCTAGTACCAGATTATAATGTGCGCGGTCAAATCAACTACAATGATTGACAATCAATATTGATCTCTCATCCCCTTGCTTGAAACGCTCCCAAAAAAGGGACATAGCTTCTAGCCATTTTTCTTTCCGCGGACAAAAAGCCGCAGCCGCGCTTACACCAACTCTCGTTCACCTATCGAACCCGCGAAGAAAAGGAGCTCCCCCCTCCTCAAAGAAGCCGGTAGGGCCGATCCCGAGTGCGCTAATCAATTAACCATAAGCCCGCGCTGTCGCCCGGGCCCGCAGTAATTACCGGCAATAATTGGGTCGCTTTGATAAATAGATTGACGCTTGCGTACAACTCTCGCATCGGGTTGATTAACATCGGGCCGAAATGTGATGCATTATTGCGCCGAACCGTCGGGGCGCGCTCCTCGCGAGCACAATCGCGCGCCGACGGAAAGTCGGGGGCCGGGGGGCGCGCCCGACGAACGAATATCAAGCGAGCGCGGGGGGTACAAAGAGCCGTTCCAGGATGAATCAAGGGGTTGCGGGCGAGGGGGAGAGAGACAAAGCGCCGAGTCGCAGGCTGTCATCGCTGCGCTGGCTCCGTGCCGCGCTTATTGCGTATTCCGCGACTGCAGGAACGCGCCCGCGCCGAGCACTGACGCTAGCGACGCCGTCTACACTGCCTGTAAATCACGCCGGCATGTCATTGACGACGCTGTAAGCACCGCTGCGCGATCACCCCTTTTAATATCTTTTTGCGCTTAATTTTTCGAGGGGTTCAATTCGCTTCTTAAATTATGATTTGGGGAAATTATTAAGATTTTTATACACTTAACTCATTTTTTCTCATTCTCGAATAAAAGGCATTGGCATTTTTATACGGAAAAGAAATGCTGATATTTTCCAATGCGACTCCTTTTCAAATTTAAAGATACTAAAATTTGATCCTGTTAGTTTATCATTTGCGCGCTTTTTACGAGTTTTTTCGCCGAATTCGCTCATTCAACTTTTTTCATTTTACGCCACATTTTTTCGGTTTCTTCGCACGTAAATCACCGAAGAAAGTTTACGGCGCGTTTACGCCTTTTCCAACTAGTCGTTTTCTCACGTTTCTTTCCGTTCGAATACGTATATATACAGTCGCTCACTTGCACCGGCACTCTAAGTTATTTTCCTCGTCCATTTCTTATCTATCTAAAGTTACTTCTCCTCTCGGAAAAGTTGTAAAACCCCCAAACAATGACACACTTTTCCGCCAATACAATGAGTTTAAAATTGGGACGCGGCGCGTTTAATCAAGTGGCTCGATAATCGAAATTTATCCTCGAAATGGCGACTGCGCAGCGGAGCAAAAGTTCAAAGTGGCGATTGCCGCGGGACTTGTTTACCCACTCGAAACGCGACGCGGGCGACGATATCCTCTGGTAGGCGCTCGATTTTACGAATAGGTAATTAATAATGCAACGACGCGTCCTTCATTGGGATATTTGCGATTATCGATGGCCCGTGCGGCGGCCCGCAGCGGGCATTTCGACGGCGTTTCATCAATACTCGGCCAAGTGACGTTTTATCGACGGCCCGAATCGCACTTGTCGCACGCTTCGCTGGCTCGATTCTAATTTGCGATTTAATCGCGCGATTTTACTAAGTTTTTGACGTTCAGCGGCGGTTTCGTTTCAACGGTCTCTTCAAACTCCGAGTGATTGGCGTTTTGTTGTTCAACAGCCGATTTATTACTTTTTTATCGCTTTTACGTTGATTGATTCGGGAACTTTGATTGTGCGGATCTTCGGTGTTATTAGCACTGCAAAAGAGGCGAATTCGGTATTATATTCGGAAACGAAATTCGAAACGTTGGAGGAGGCAGGAGCTACTTACGTAAAGTGAATGTAAACTTTGGAGTAATTTGAGAATCTGGCACGAGTACGAACAATGAGATGATTACGTTTCTGTGGCCCTTTGTGCTATCCTGCTTAATGACTTCGGATTAAGTCTTTGTATTGTTCCTTTTTTTTCAAATTGAGTGATATTTAATCGATGAAAAATAAAGTAATTATCTTAATTAATTTCGAATAAACATATTAGGTAGAATACTTACGGGGTGAACCAAATGGAAATTATTCTTCTATAAAAAAAAAGGAATTGTTTCATTACAAGGTTCCCGTTTTTTCATTCCTATATGACTCGGCAATTTGTCATGACAATCAAAATTCTATTATCTTTATTCACATTGGCCAACTGTGTAATTTGCGCGATGAATGAAAAAATTGCACCCATTGGATAAGTCGGTCGATTTAAAGTGGCTAATGAATTTGCCCTATAATTATGTGTGACCAATAATAGTTGATAATTAAGAGAATTAATCAATAGACTCCGTAATTAGAGCGGCAGCGACGCTTGCACCGTTGCGAAAAAAAACTTTCCTTCGGCTTCGCGGCTCGAGGTAAAAAGTTTAGCAGTTTTCCAAATTAAAGATCTCGTTTTACGTAGGCGCTACAATTCAAACTGCGAAAGAGTCTGCGCTTGCGCGTTAGCTTCCTACCCCCGGCACGCGGATAGAGACGCGATTTTCAATTAAGCCACCCGCACTAATGAATAATCCGATAAGTTTTAAGCGGGCTAATAAATTCCTCCGAGCTCTTTATCCGCAATTAGAAATCCGTAATTACAAAGAAAGCCTTTTGCCGGTGGAAGTAAGTCGTGCACATAAATGATCTTATTTCCGGAAAATATTTAATAATCCGCTCATTTTGATACACAATTCCAATGTTCCTTCAATATTAAAGATATTTCATTTAATTTCAGACAGTAAAAAGTATGAACTGGTATTTTACAGGCATGCTTATAATTTAATGTTTGGTTGAAATTTCTACAAATTTGTTCAAAGTTTGAAAGCAGGTAGAGTAAATCAAAGACTTTAATATAGTCAAAATAACTGAGTCGAACTAGCTTGTTATCCAATTAACTTTGGCTGCAGTAGGGAGGCCGCAACGCGCTCGGGGTCATTACCCTTGGCCCGGAGGTTCCGCGGAGAAGAGTCTAATTAAAGTATAATCTTACCCCCGGTGTCGATTAACGGGAAAACTTGAGAGAGCCTCCCCCGATGGTCTGCATCTTAAGGACTTAGCGCACCGGCTGCCGCACTGCATAATCTTGCATTTTTCAATATCCCCGCCGTATTTCACGGGAGCCGCTAATTTTTCATGCGGCGCGCGACCTCCCCGCCGGCGCATCGATTAATTAGCGCGATATATTTCGCGCCGAAGAAAGGCTTCTGTTTTTTCATTCCCACCGGCCGAGCTGGCAACTTTTAATCGAGATCCTAATCAAGGAAAGAAGCTCCGGGAGGGAACGGCAGCGAGCAAGCTGGCGGCACAAAATTGCCGATAAATTAGATAAGGTCGTAGATGGCGAGCGTCTTATTTTTCAGCGGCCGACGGAAAAACAGAGCGGCCAATCCATCAGCCGTCTTTTCGGATTAGTAAATAAATCGACACTCGCTCGGGCGCCCGGCAGAGAAGAAAGGCTCGAGCTGTACGAACCGCCCGTGTACTTATCGGTCAGATTTCGAGTTTCCAGTTGGAGGGGCACGCCGAGCGGAAGGCGGCGCCTTAAATATGCAAAATCCAAATACGCACACGAGGGGCATCGGTGCGAGCGGGCAAGACTCCCCCTCATTGGCATGCATTATTCCGCGATCAAGAGTCATAAAATTTCCGCCGGCGGATCCCGGCGATACACTCGTGTAATGACGATCCGCGGACTGCCGCGTGTTATGTACATAGGCCCGACGTTTTCCGGCTGGCCCGCGAAAATTTCGTAGAGGCACGCGGGCGAGTTCAATGTTATCGTATCGGCCGATCGTCAACTCTCCAGGATGTGACACGCTAGCGCGGCGCGGTGATTAAGCGAATTCCTGCTCGCCGAGCGTAACCAGAGCGGCGAGTGCCGGGGCGTACATCGTCCGCGAGACTCTTTCGTACGGTTTTTTTTTCGTAACTTTTGTGCGCGGTATTTTTACCTTTTTTGTGGAAAAAAGATGGGATGACGAGAGCGGATTTAGCCTGTGTCAGTAGATGACATTTTAATGAGGGCTTGCGTGGCGCCACGAGAAAGTGGCACCATCGGTCACTTTTACCCGCATGACATTTACTCCCTTTTTTTTCTTCCTTGTGGAAACGACGAGATTTTGATGGGCCGTATACTCGTCCAGCGGCGGATCATTTTGATGAGGTAATTCAGATTTAAGAGACGATGACATCATTATTTTTTCACGCTATTACGTTCGACTTTAATCGAGTTTTATGGCAGCTTACTTTAAGATACTACGGAGGTCGTTAAAATATTTAAATACTTCCCGAAACATTTCTTAAACATTTTCTTCTGAAACATTAATTTTAGAATAAAAAATCTCCGAATCATGAAAAATCCATTCATCAGCGCACTTGCGAATTCAGCAAGGTGTTTTGGCAGCCATGAGAAAGCACTCAGCGGCATTAAAAATGGACGCGTCGCTGGAAAAATCGGCGCGGACCCGGCGCCGGAAGCAAGACAAAAGCCGGGGGCGCGAGCGCGCGGGGCAGGAGGCAAGTCGCGCGTTTTACGAGAGCCGAAGTCCCGCGCTTGCGATCCTCTTTACTCGAGAGCGCGAGCGGCTTCTCCCACGAGTGCCATAAATTGCGCCAAGTTTGCAGGCGAAAAGAGGCGGTATCTCCTCTCGCGGGAGGAAGGAGGAACAAGCCACGTGCGGCCCCGCGAGTGCGTTGCGTGCGCCGCGCGGAAAAATAACGGCGCCGCGGCCGCCGCTGACTTAAATATATCAAAGTCTCTTTACGGCCGATGATGCTATTACGCGAGAATCGGGCAAGCGCGCGAGTTTGACCAGCTCCCCGGGCAGTTTTATCGCGGCTCGCGCCGAGAGCCGTTTCGCTTGATGGGGAGATAAGGAGGCCTTTTCGATGATGGAGGGCCGCGGTCCTGGCACTTCTCGTTCGACGCGCTGCAGATATCGCAGTTTCTTTACGACTGCTAGTATACAGTACAAGTCCATGAAGATCGAACTGCACTACTTCTGTGATGTACTTGCATACGGATATGCCTGAATAATTAAAAAAGAACACGGTGCGCGATCAACTTGATGGGAAGGAAATTGACGAGCTCGCTGAGAAGATTATAAAATTCTTAAATCGTTCGGGGATGGTAATATAGGGACTCGCTTTCTTTGCGACCGCCCGCTTTTTACTCGCGGCTCATGAAAAATGCTCGTACTGCTCCTGAAGGAATCGTAAATAAAAGGTGGAAAGTAAAAGCGCCGCTCCATCCAGCGGCTATTTGCATGCATCTTCACTTACGCGGGCGCTCGCCGTTTGTAGAGCAAACTGGCTTGAAAATTATCTTTCCGAAAATTTTGCAATTTTTTACATTAAGTTTTTATCGCAGAGAGCAGCCCTCAATCGACTTCCGGCTAAATCCAATATTTATTTAGCTTGATGAATGCGGCGAATAATTTTAATGACCTGCGCGTGCGAGCTGCGCATTTTTTTATTTTAATATGTCAGTTAATTCAGGGGATCAATCATTTTCGTACGTATCATAATTTATTGCCAGTTGTAAATCAATTAATAAACGTAAAATAAACATAACGAGTATTTCTCATCTGCGGAGGATTAAAAAACGCAATTAAAAAGTCGGAAAGATTCAGCAAAGCGCGCTTAAAATGTCGAAAGTGCAAGCAACAAAAGGAAAATTTCTCGGAAAAGCCCGAGAGCAAATAGTACTCGAGCACGGCGAAACGTTTCGTTATTTGCAATGGGAGCAGGGCGAGTAGACTCGGCGCCCGATGCATTTGCACACAATGACGGATTGCGTCAAGCCGGCGTTTCATCGCGGGCCGGCCGCGCGACTGCGACGGGGGCCCCCGCGCCCGCCTCGAGCTTCGGCGCAAGACGAAATTGGCCGGGCCTCGCTCGAAATGAAGTAAAACGATTCCTTTGTTGTAAAAATCATACGGGCCGTCCGGGCGCCGGCCACGGCGGACGACCCCGCCGGAATTTCGCGATGTTTCCACGTGCGTACGCGCGATATGGCCACGGCAGAACAAAGGGGCGTTTTTTTTCGAAACAAAAGGGAACGATCTTCGCTGGCTTGGTTCGCTGGCTCGTCGATACGAATCTGCCGAGAGATTGCGAGGTTTTTTGCGCGGCCCGCGCGAGCGCTCGCCGCGAGATGTGCGCCCGATAGGGCGCGCGTCTTCGGGTGAGAGGAGGAGAAAAAAGTCCACCTTGACTCGGGCCGGCTGCATTCACTTTCTTGCGACGCGCGCGGCTACCGCCCGAGCACTTCGATTTCAAAGTTCGCCGGCGAACTTCGCTTTTCACGCTAACTGGCCTGTGACTAAGTAAATTTTCCAGCTTCATTGTTTGCTTTGTATATTATCTGCCACGTGTGTAAGTTTCTTGTACTCCTTGCTTTCTTTTAATCTCACTTTTAACGTGCTCTTTATTTTTACTTTTTTATCAACGAAAATCGATGTAAAATATCGTCGTTATAAAATTATAAAAATACTGTAAACATTGTTGCCTAAAAATCTCACTTACTTTTCTTTTAATATGAATGAAAGTAGATAAAGAGTATCATCATATTATAAAATAAAAAAAAAAGTAAATTTATCTAATGTAATGTAATATGATTGTAATTTACAACTTACAAGATTACATTGTTACCTCTAAGATAAGAATATTTTCATTATTCCTCATCGCGCACGGCCATAATTATCAATTAAAACTTAACCAGTAATTAAAGTTCCCTATCATAATTCCCACTTTCAACAGTAGTTTAATAAGCAGCAAGTAAAAAGATATCGCGCGTTCTTGCAACTCCGCCTGTGCTACAGATAAGGTGCACCGATGAAAAAGTGTTTGCTCAGCATAATTACACATCCTGCAGCGCGAGGTAAGACATCAACGGCGATCGTCACGGCCGTCACGCGGAATCCCCGAAGAATGGCGGGAGGGGCGCGAAAAAAAGTTCCGAGTCATTTTTCAGCGCGCGGCGCGTGGAAACGCGCTCGAGGGGGAGGAGAGGGTATAATAATAAAGCCTGCGCAATGCGTCACGCTCGCACCGACTTCCGGCCTCGCGTTTCCCAACGACGTATACACCTCCTTCGCGGCTCGCCCGTAGGGCTAAACCATCCTCCCGCCTTATCCAGGCTTTCTGTAGCGCATGACCGATTGCGGTTGGCTCTGCTTGGCTCTGCTACCTGCCCCTTCGGCCACTTTACTCTAATAACGCGGCATCAAATGAGTCGGTTATTTCTTTGTCCTTCGGGGTGATGATTTCAGTTTGCTTTATGGATGTTTATTTGCTTTGAGTGTTTTTTAAACCTTGATTAAAACTGGAGCGCAGGGATATAAAAAATTTAACGGTACTCAATTTCATTTATTGAGATTAAACGCATCTCAAGAGAACGACGGTAACGATTCATTGAGAAACAGATGCACAAGTAAAAACGTGGCATTGGCAAAGTCGTAACGAGCTGAGCTGTTTATCCGCGCAATAAAATAATACACATTAAACGTCCGCAAGAGGAGTTACCGCACTCGTGCCTTCACGAAAACTCGTAAAAGCGCGGAAATCATTGCGCAATCCAATCATTCTCATCTTTCTTACATCGTTGCAACGAGAAAACGTCTGTTAGTTAATTGTCGTGCGAGGTCTTCCACTGGTTCAATCGAAGATGGCGTCCCGTCGATCGATTTAAGAGACCTTCAAGGCGAAAGTCTTCTAATTAAGGGAGAATCGAAGTTAGACGAGGGAAGAGTCAGCTTCCATTCAGACATCTCCGCTTTCAAACTGATCGAAAAGTTAGGTGCAAAAGCGAAGCCACAGGTCGCTCGGAGCAATCGTTAGCTTTATACGTTCTCTTTGCTTCAGTCAGTCCCCCCAAGTTCACGCTTACTATTTGCATTTCGTTTAAATACCGAGGCTCTTTATGGAGCGCTTAAAATGTGCACGAAGAAGCGGCAGGAGCCCGTTAATAAATACAAAATAAAAGTGGCGAGGAGGATGCTCGAAAGCGTCCAGATCGCAATGGGAAAAAAACGACGCGAAAGGAGCGAGGCGTGAAGCGTGCGGGCAAAGATCGAATCTTCCTTTTGGGCTCGGGCGTGAACTGAGCTGCGAGCATTTTTCGCGCGGCTTCCGCTGTTAAAATTTCGACTGCGGGAGTTTACGGTACCGGGGAATCATCCGACTTATATACCGCAGAAGCCTCTTCTGGAGTGAGTTCACTCACCCCGGGATGATTGATATTGCCGCCGAAACGGTTCTTTCGCGAGCGCCTTCGTGTACTCGCATTACGGCGACAGCATACTTGTTCGACATTTATTTTATTTTATTTTTTCATACTAAACGAAAGAAATGTAAACTTTTTTTTACATAATCAGGAAAAAGGTATTTTTAGACCGTGCTTATTTAAAATACAATGTCCAATTATATGAAACAGAAAGAAAACAAGTGCAGCGGAAACATTTTTCAAGCCCCGCTATCAGAACACAAGAATCGTACATGGGACAGTGCAGAGTCGAATAATTTTTCTGCTCGAATCTGATTGCATCACGGTTACGGTGTATTAAAATTTAATTATTCTCCATGCTTTTAATTATTCCTAAACGCGTCTTTCGTAACGTTTATACAAATCCTGCCGTGCGATAACGAAATTCCCTCGTGTCTCTTCTGCCGCGAGTGCAACAATTTCAATCGCAAATTCGCCGGTAAAATTACAAGTCGAGCGGAGATAGCCGCCGAAAGCCGCGCTCAGGAATCTATAAAACTGCAGCGGGCCGGCGGGGATCGGAGTCGTAAAGCTGGAAATCAGATCGGGAAACGCGAGCAGTCCCACGCGGCGGCGGCGATCGCAGGTGCACGCGCGGGGTTCACGGCTGGGTTCACCGGGGGGCTGGCGGGCGGGCTCCCCGCGCGCGCGCCGAAGGTGACGACCGGCCGCGCCGGGAGGTGGGGGCGCGGCGCGGACAAGGTCAGCGGAGCCTATAAAAGCCCCCGCACGTGGGCCGCCCAAGTCCGACGTCGTCAGTGAGTTGTGCGTTGTGTGCCGGGGCGCTTTGAACGCTGCGCGCAGTGCGATCGGCGGAGGCGCGCGCATGGATTCGTGACCGGTCTCGCTGGTTTTTCACCCGTACGCAGGCATCCGAGGAGACGCTGCTGAGGACGGGATTATTTGCGTGCTGGATATCCAGGGAGTGCGATCAGGATGGTAAGTGGAGAAATTATTTTTTCCTTTTTTCGCGGTTGACTTTTCGCGGCGGATGCGAGGTGGATGCCAGGATGGAGAACAGACAAAATGTTTTGGACCCACGGCTGGCGTTGATTTTATCAATTATTAGAAAATCATATGCGCGCATTGTTGTCAAAATTAGATGGGTTGAATAGTGTTTATTACACCTCCGCAGTCGAAGCTTTGTTATGATTTTCAGTTCGGGAATTATTATAAATTGATTAATTTCGGCACATTTGGGATGTTAATCAATTCCAACATCAAACTCTACATTAAATTACACGGCGAACGCGCATTTGAATCCGGCAACCAAATGCCATTTCATGGTCGACATCATAATAGCAATAATTTTTCATTAAACGGTACTTAGGCGGTAGCTCCAATTAACTCTATGTGCCTGTTCTCGGCCGTGCCCATATGCACATTACAATTATTCCATTACTACTGATCAATTATCGTTGAATGAAAATTTTGCCTCTGCCCACCTCGGGAAGGCCCGGAAGTGTAAATATTTGCGTGCATTTCGAATATGTGATAAAAGCATTTCATCAATATCCAGAATTTCATATATAATGAAACGCCCCGCACTTCTGTTGTTGGAATTATGCTTTCTGAAAATTACAGACAGAAATTAAAAGAAATAAAATATAAACGTTAAAAACAGCCACGGATAATTTTGTAATTTACTGAGGAGAGTTACGACCGCAAGGTAATATCAATCATTGGGATGGATCGGTCAAAAGATATTGGAGATTTTATTTGGTGGAAATTAATAACACACAAATTTAGGTTTAAACGTAATAAAATCTCATTCCTGGATTGATTGAATTGGAAACCATTAAAACAACTGTAAATTCTTCGTCGTAAAATTCCAAAAATAGATTACAATGTACATACGTAAAATACAATCAATTTTCAAACGAATCAAAATATATTCTTCCTATTGTGATTGGAGTTACTATATTGGAGGAAAAATCAATCATAAAAATAACACGTAAAAATTGTTAAATTGAATTATCAAAGACTTCGCCGTCCGCTCTATACAAAATATACGGAATACGGAAAGAATTCATTAAACATAGCGCTAGCCTTCCATTGTTGCGATGCACAAAGACAATTGAATCGAGCAGTTCTTTCATCCCAATTAAATCCTGGAGTTCGCTGGCAAAACACCTCCCCTCCGCGTTTAAAAACATACGGCTGAAAAAAAATTTCGAATCCAATTTGCGCGAAAAAGAGTTGCGCACTAAAGTGTACCGGTCCGAAAGTAAAGTAGTGGTGATGCGGACTCCCCGCGCAGCTCCGGGTGTCCCGCTCGTCCCTGATAGCCCCGATCGTTTATCTTGGCTTAGCGAGCTGCCCGGAGCCAAAGGGGCCGTCTCCTTTCGCGCTTTTTTTTCCTCCTCCCGGCCGGAGGCGAGAGAGAAGGATTCTTACGTAAATCAAGTCGCTTCATAAAGCTCCAAACTAATGAAGGCCTTTCTTTTATGGTGGCAAAAGCCGCCGCTTCGAAATTACGCCGCAATTCAATCGCTATCGTCTGAGCCTCCGCCCATATCGATTGCCCGTCGATTTTGTTTTTCTCTTCTTGCGCGCCTTTAAACTTTATTAAATTAAATTCTCCGAATATCGAAGGCAAGGGGACACTCGGTCCCGAAAATCACGAAGCGATTATCCACGCGTAAATCCGGGAAGCTTTTCGGGGCTCACATAAGGGACGAGAAAATCCATTTACGGGCTGTGGTTTCCCTAACGAACTGGGAGCGGAGCTGCACGTCCCGCGTACTTGTTTGCCGCAACTGCCTTCTTTATTCTTCATTGATTTCGCCGGTGTTTCCCCAAACGCCCGTCGTAGAAAAGAAGAACGACGCGGGAAAAAAGCGGCGGGGGCGAGGAGGGAGAAGGGAATAAAAGGTCGGTTAACGAGGGCCAAAAAAGGCCGGGGCGAGGCGAAGGAAACGAGAAGAAAGCCAGTGGTTCCGAGCTCGTTGCGATTGCAGCGGTACGCGAAATTGCCGGAAAGTTCATGGGCTCGGCCAAGACACTCCATCTCCCGGGCTTCCTCCCCCCTCTCCCTCTCCCTCGCCTTCCCTCGTTCTCCGTTCCTTCCGCGGCGATCCCTCTCGCACGACCGTATCGCCCCGGCTCGAAAGTAAACCTAATCGATTGGGCCCCGGGTACACGCTCGGTTTTTCCTCCAAGTCTCGGCTCTTTATTTCGCCGAGAGGATAAACCAACCCTCGGGATCTTCGTTTATTCGCGCAACCTTTGTTTCTGTTGACTCGCGGTCCACTGCTCGCTACGCTGCGGGGATCTGGCCTAAGCGCAACCTGTCCGTTTCTCGCTTCTCTTTGCGTTAATTACTTTTTTTTATATGCGAGTTCGACGCGCGGGGAAGCGCGTGAAAGTAGACGGGGAATCCAAATACTCCGGTATAAAGTAGACAGTGGGAGTTTCGTAGAAAAAATTCACCGCTGTAATGAATTCACGAACTGCACCGAAAATGTGGAGAAGATGAAAATGATTTAAAGTTAGTGGAGATGAGTTGCAAATGTAAGTGCGATATTTTAAGCGAGGTGAAGATTTATTAGCAAACTTTTGGCCGCAAATGATTTCGAACGTTATTTCATGAACTGCGATAAAAGATAAATGAATTTCCGCGAGATTTAACCCTTTCTCAAAAATCTATAAAAAAAATTCGTAAAATATTCTACAAATGGATTCGTTAATAACGGAGAAAATCAATGCAAATTTTTCCCTCTCGCAAATCTCAAAATAGATTCAACCTGAAATTTTAAAACATTTGAATTTTCAGTGCACTGCATTTTTCAACCGGTAAAATTTTTATGAATAGCAGCATAAAAATAAAAAAAAGTTCGAATTTGAAAAGCGCAAAAGTGCGGCGATAAAATCAATAACGCAACACGCGGAGAAAAGCGTGGAGCGAGCGGCGACGTACGCAGGAACCGGAAGATCCGGCGCGCTTCGTAATTTCATCGTCCGCCGGCAAACGTTCGCTCGCTCGCCCCCACCGCCCCCCTCCCCCCGGCGTCGTATTAACCGCAAGGCGTATAATTACCAAACGCGGGCACAAAGCGAGCAGCCAGCGTGACTCTCGTAAAACCCCCGAAAGGGGAAATCCCTTCGTGTGCGCGAGTAGCCGCGACCGAATGACCGCGCGCCACCATGACGAATTTTACTATCGGCGGCGAAGGAGGGGGGGAGTAGGGGCCGTCGACGGGGGAGTTTTATCAATCGTGACTTTTGTTGCCGCGAGCACTATGCGTTATTAAAATAGTCGCGAGCCGCCGTGCTATAATTATACTTTTTCCTTTTTTTCCCATTTCGTAGAGCGAGGTCGAGGCTACGCTTTAGCGATTGCGTGTTTGTCCGCCGTTTTTTGACATCGGGTCGAGATAAGAATCGTTTTATAGAAATATGTCTATCTGATAACCTTGCGCGCTAGAAAAGCTTATACGTTTTAATTGCTACGATTGACAAGAAAATTACAGGTGGTTTGAGCTAAGATTTGGGAATGGTGGTAGATAAACTAGATGTAACACTTTTACTGTGACTTTGATTCAAATCTTTTCATGCGGTTCCTTTTTTCCATTAAGACCTTTAATAGCTGATGGTGAACATTTGTTGCTTTAATATTTAACACCTAACAATTATGTTTTTTTTAGTACAATAATATTTATTTACTTCATACTTAGAAATAACATAAATTTCGTGATAAATATTTAAATTTGTAAAAATTATAGATTTAAAAAAAAAAATAAAAATTAAACAACGTATTGTAAATACCCCTAAAAAATTTGATAATCTCTTACGAACGAGTGAAAGTGTAAATTTCGTTACGTGGCCACTTTTTAATTTGAATAACAATAGAGTGTGTTTAAAAGAATTTAAATTAGACAGTGACAGTAAAGTCCTGCTCACCTACCATAACTTAGTAGCGTGACTCTTGGGGCACCAGTATCCCTTACTGCTCATATATGTACGCCCGTCCGGAAATTCAATTTGTCTACTCTAAAATTCATGAATTTTTTTTTAAAACATTTATTTCAATCGTATTTGTAGCAAAATGAAATTTCAATGTTGTTGACAGAATTTTCGTGAAATGGTTGTAAAAATCGGTTAATTCTACCTCGAAACCTTAAACAAGGATTAAAAATTAAAAAATGCTAAATCAACCCGATTTGGTAATAATAATCTTTTCATCCCTGACCGGACGCGAGTCTCTTAAAAAAAATCCGTGACGCAGTAATCAAGCCCCGAATTAATACCCCGCCGACCGGAATCCGCAAACAACGCGGGCTAATCCCCCCCTTCCCCGACCTTGCAGCAGCCGCGAAGAAAAAAAATTCGCCGACCCCGCAGAAGCGCGCGCTCGCGTGACAGTTACTAAATAATATGGAAAAAAAGGCCGTGAAATAGCGCGAAAGGGGGGAGATAGTTTCACCGGCGGTGTTTTGACAAAAAAGGAAGTACATTGTGGTGTGAATAATGGGCAGGTGAGCCGCGACGAAGGCGGGGGAGGAGGCTCTAGTCCCGAGGGGGCAGCAGCCCATTGTAAGCCTGCCTGACGTCACTTCCGCTCGTATTATTTTGCCGTGGACGCGCCGGACGCCCCCTCCTCCCTCGCCTCTGCGTGTGCACGCGGGATACATCGTCCTGCGCACATACCGCGCAGTCCAACGAGGAAAATTCTTGAATTTCTTAGCATGACACTTGCAGTTTACGAGAGTAACGCGTGTTTCCTTTATAGTAAAGTAGAGAAACACGTCTCAGGAGCCTTTTACTGTAAATTTAAAATTTTTTCAATATGTTTAGGTACATATTTTGATGCAGGTTTAGCATTGAAAGATTAATTAAGAAAGAGAAGCTGTGAAAGATGAGATGAAGGTAGATTCAAAAGTATGTTCCTCCTTGAACTCGCTAAAGTATTGTCAAGTGTAAAGTTTGCATCTTCAAAAGCGCTTCGTTCGAATAAATTCAAAGTTTTCACTCTTAAGTAAACAGCGAGCCGGACTTCATTTCGCCGAAGTGAAACTTTACTGCGCGATTGTATTACAACGCTCGAAATTCAGTGTCACTTCAGGACTTTCGAGGAATATAAAACTGTCAGGGAAGTTTGCGACTCCTCGAAAAAGGGGCGAATCTACGTTTAATCATTTTCCCCCTGTAAACGCGGCGTTACATTTCCCCCCTTCAGCATCAACGCGGTATTATCAGACGCACTTTAAACTTACGACGCGGTTTTTTTACGGTAGCGCAACGAGAAAAAAATGTGGCTTTCGCCTTGAAACTAAATTTTTCGAAATACTTCCGGCAATGAATTTTCGCTTGACTGTCTGGCGGGCGGGGTGGCGCGCGGAGCCCGAGACCAGTCGAAAGTTATAACGCTGTAACCCTTTGTAAATTTTTCCGCGGGCGCGCATCATTTCCGCCGGTTTTATCCCCGCATCTCCGGCTGGCGTTTGTGATGTCGACCGGCTAATAAAGTACCTCGGACTCGGCGTATAAAAAGCCACGAGACGACCACGGGCGTAGGTGGAGGGGAAAAAAGCAGAGCCAACGGGATTTATGATAAAGCGGCCTGCAAAGTGACGGAAGGACGACGCAGCCCGATAATTGTGCTTTTAACCCTCTCGTTATTCCCACCCTCGCCTCAGCCGTATCATTTAACTCAGTCATTACACGGCTATGTACCGAGTAAATAATTTAATGTTCGCGTATACCTCTTAATCGAATAATCCTCGCAGTACAATTTAATTCGCTTAAGCAAAGTTTCATACTTTTTTTTTATCTACCCTCCATCGGGAGGAGGAAGGAGCTTTCAACCGGGGTGAAAAATTTTCACAAATGCGTCTCTCGAGCAGCTCGCGCGTGTACGGGATGATCCCGTCGACGTGAAAAAGCAGCCGACGTAAACGGCACGCTCCGTCACGCGCGCGCGATCTCCCTCGCACTCGGGAAATGCAAAATTCCCGGGGGCCGAACAATGAGACGCGGGGCGAGCTTTAAAGACGCGCGAGATAACGCGGAAGCGCGGGGAGCTTCCGGCGGCCTAACGAATTGCCCGCTCCCCGCGCCAGACCGCCCCCTGTCGCTAAATTACCCGGATCGGGAAAGAAGAAATTACGCCGGCCGCGCGTAAGGAAACTACTCCGTTTATCAGCTTCCTCTCCATTTCCGACGAAACAATTGCCGTGAAAACGGCGCGCTTCATTTTCCCACCCACCCCCCTCGGCAGATTTATCCGCGGGGCAAAAAGAAGGCGCGCGACTCCCCGAGGCTAAATAAACGCCACGCACGCAAAGCCCCTTAAGACGCTCGCGTACATTCTAAATCCCGCGCACAAAGGTCGCGCGCGTTAGAGGGAATAAAAATAAGGGAGGGTAGGGGAAAAAAGGTTCTTACGCGTCCGCGCGCGAGATAGCAGGGCGCGGCCGGCTTATCCTCGTTAGGGGCTCGCGCTCGGACAGCCGCTATCTCCAAGGCGGCGGCCGGAGAAAATTCCGCGTCTAATCCGGCCTTTAAACTCGACTTTACGGCCGGAGGACGCAATGACACTGGCGCGCCCTATCTCCGGCCCCCGTCTCGCCTCATTGTTTGTTGCATCGGAGAAAAAAGGGGAGGTCGAGATAGGCGCCCGGGCAACGCGTGGCGAGATAATTAATGGAGGAGGAAATTCCGAAGAGCCGGGACCGATAGTTAGTTCAAGAGTGCTTCTTGCTTTTGCCCTAAGCCGTTTGGCGCGGCTGGAACTTCGGGAAGAGTCATTTTCGGTTTTTTGCTTGTTTACTCGAGAACTTACTTTATCAACTTGCCTGTTTTTTTTTATAATTAAAAAGTAATCACGGTGGAATTGATTATTTTTTGCGCAATTAAATTTGCGTTTTTTTCTATGACATCATAGAGCAGTTTTTATCGAACGCGGTTATAACATCTTCATTGTCTCATTTCCAGTTTTCGTTCTGATGTTATACAATAGACTATTCTGCAGGAACCGGAAGTAGTTATCGTTCGAGTTACCTTATTATATCTACCAGAGCATTAAAAAATTTGGAGAATATTTCGTTGTTTCAAACGTATTCAATCCAAGCGTGATATTTCACGGCACCGTGGACCGTGATAATCCTGCTTATGAAACTAAATAAATTGTGTGACATTTAAAAAACGTACCGTTAACAAACGGTAAATATCACACATTTCATGATTAATAAACCTTGCAAATTAAATGCAAACAAAGTGTAACAACTTGTACAGTCGAAAAAGTATGCACAGAGACATTGGTGTCACTCGAGCATTATTAATTAAATTTAAACACTTCGTGATTAATCGCAATATCAATTATCCCAGTTAATGCATAAAATGATTCATGAGACAGTTGGTAAACAAAATTTTGACTTCGCCGTTTTTCGTCGTCCGAAAGGGACTCAACGTTAAAACAAACCTCCGACGAGAAATATGCTATAAAAATGTACAGTCGGGAATTTTGAATACTAACGACGTCGAGATAGAGCTTCCAACAAAGACGCACAAGAGCTTCCGCAACGAGCGCGTATACGTGCGCGCGTAACGAGGAAAAAAAGGGACGTAAACCCTCTTCGCGGAGACGGGAAGTCCATCGCTCGTAAAAGCGCAACCGCTGACTCCCAACAAAGGCGGCGCGAGCCTCGAAAAAAAAAAAAAATAATCAACGAGTAAAAGTCCACGGGACCGCGGGCCTTGAATCTGTTCATTCTGAGTGATCACTGGCGCGATGAGCATTAACGACGTCCCGGGCGCGAACATCGCGTGCTTGTACTGAGAAAGAGGAACTGATGCAACCAGCGATCGATCGTCAACTATCGCTAGTGTTTATCTTGATGACCGTGTGATAGTTTTTCTTTTTTTCTGAAAATGAGAAAAATTTTTTTTCCAAGGCACCGCAATGTCGCTTATGGAATAAATTTTTTGTGGCGTAAAAGGAAATTTTACGTTACATAATAATAAAAGGGAAAATAATTACTTGTGAACAAGTAAAGGTTTAATTAAACTTTTTTACGACAACGAATTTATTTTCCTCCATTTCGTGCCCATCAGAAAATTTATGAAACATAAAATGTAGTTCTGTTTTATATTTATTATAAAAAATGTAAATTTTAACAAACAAGCCAGCTGCGCATAAAGTTTTAAAGTTTATATTTTATAGTAGAGTTTTTAAGGATGATACTTGTGCTGAGTACAAAACATTTTTCAATATTCAATATTTTTTTACCGACCTAAATTCACGAAATAAATTCATAAAATGCGAATTTGATTGACGCTGACTTACCCTTTTCACGCTCTGAACAACACAGTCGCGAAATCTTTCCCATGACTATAATTCAAATATTACATTCCGTGAAAAAAAAACAGCCTTGCAACGAAATCAAAAGGCTCCCCGTGAAAAAAGGCCGCTCGATTTATAATAGCATAACTACACGCCTCGCGCGCTTTTCACTTGAGATTATTCAGCGGACTTTTAATTTAATCAATTACTACTCCGGAATATGCAGTCGTACGGCGGACGTATAAACATGGCTCTCGGCGCCCTTTTGATAAAAAAAAAGAAAAAAAATCAGCGCCATAAATTTTTCCGTCCGCGCACACCCCCGGTATATTCATCGGTCATAAAAAATACATGATTATGTATTTTTGCGAGCGGCGTCGACGGCCGGCATATTTTCCGCGATACCCTTTCAGCGCGTCCGTCGCGCGCGGCGACCGTTGAATTTCAGATTTTTTTCATTTAAATTCAAATAACGCGATGTGGGCGCGCGCCTCGAAAAATAAAAGGAGGCGGAGGAAGGAGAGCTAGCCAAGCGAAAGATATCGCGCCGCGGAATTCCTCCCCCGCGCATTTCGTCACACATTGTTGCGTCTTCCCCGCGCGAAATCTTCCACGCCGGCGGGTCAATGTCGGATTCGGAGGCGTTTCTTCCAATCTTAATTTCGCGCTGCTCGGTTGCATAATTCGCTGCTTTTGCGAATTTTAACTAGGCCGACCTTATTTTATTCGACTGGATAATTAAATTATGTCCGATTGTTTAAATCCCGTAATTAATTAAATAAAATAAAAGTAAAGCTAATTAAATTTTCTTGTTAATAATCAGTTTCAATTTAAAGGACCGATTAACAACCTACTTGTAATTATCCATGTAATTGAAAATCAAAGCTCGGCCAAAGTGCGCTGAAATAATGAAAAATTTTAAATATTCATGACGACCTACTTCGTGTAATGAAATCCTTTTGCAGAGATCAAGCATAATAATCTGCCGTACGCGCCGTAAAAATCACGCATTAAAATTGTTCACCGAAAGCAAAAAATAAAGTGGAATTCATGAATTAAAATGCAGGGCTCTCACGGCAGCGCGCTGCACAATCGGCTAATCTCTTTATCAAATTGCAAGAGCCATGTAAATTAGGACAGACGTAAGGCGGGCGTAATTAACGAAATAAAGGGCGCGCGATGATTCACGCTTCCCGCGCGCCTCGTTACGCCCCCTCCCCTGCGGCGCGCGCGCGCCGGAAATATTCCGACGCGCGATCTCGCAACGTCGACGGCAAACTCGATCGCGCGAAATTACATCTCGCCCCGGCATTTACATTTAAAATTCGCCGGCGACGAGGGAGGAGCGCCCGCGCCGGCCGCTGGAAAATACCGCGCGCGCTCCTCGGAAATGAAAGGAAAGCAGAGGATGTCCCTTCCCGCCCGCCGGCCCTCTTTGTGCGCCCGCCGTTTTAATCTCTTCCCTTTTTATTAATTCGCCGCGGGATTTCGGAAGGCCGCGCCCGCCGAGATTGAACGCCGGGGCGCCGGCGGATTATCTGGGAAATTGATTTATTCGAGGCCACTCTCGCCGCCTCCGACTACCTAAGTGACTTCATTAATTTTTTATGCAGATGTGGTAAGAAAGTGAAGGCTGTTTCCTGCAAAGAGCCTCTACTTAGTATGGATTGCTGCAGCTTACGTTATTGCTTTATTTCTTGAGCTGCGTAATTTGTTTACTGCGAGTAAGGCAATTATAATAATATATTCTTTATAACGGGTATATTTTTTAAATGTTGTAATTAACATTCTTTGCAATTTTAAATAATTTTACTAAAGTCAAAGTTTTTAATAAAATTCCTATCCAGAAACCCTAATTTTTCTAAAAAATATATCAATAAGGCACGAGTAGTATTGATTTTTCAAATTTCCAAAAAGATGAAATCAATCACTTTGACTACGATTAAAATTGATTTAGCGATGTACCAGACGAATACGTTCGTAATTTATTGCGTCCATCTATTCTTGAATTCCGATGCATAAAGCACGTAGGTCAATCATTGATGGACAGTTGAACGGTCATTAGCTACCGCGAGACAATTGAGCAGTGGTGCGCGCGACCGGCCGTCTTGAGCCACGTTATTCCGCCGATGGGAACGTGCTTCCGTTTATGCATTATGCATTATATCGTCACACCGCGAGGATGGGCGTGCTGATGGAACTTTCATCATTGCGCAGATTCGCGGATTTTTAATCGGATGAATTTTCAGAATTATTCACACAGAGAAATAATTTTCCTTGACGTTTTGAATAATTAATTTACAAAATTTCGAATTTTTTTATAAAATCACTGAATAAATGTAATAATTTCAATTCCGTCGAATTTTCGAAATAAATTTAGAGAAGACCATTGGTATCCGGCTGAATTTGCATCAGCACTAAAATGTAATTAGTAATGAAATAATGATAGAATTATTGTAATGCCTAAATGTTCAAAATGAATATCTGATTTATATAATCGCTTTCTTTATGATTTAATCGCATTATCGATGTAATTTAACAAATTTGCAAATTAACAAATCTGCAGATATAGAAAAGTGAAATAAAAATATTACTGCATTTTTTCATAAAAAATTAATTAATAGAATTTATTTAAAGAAATGAATATAAAACCATTATAAAACGGGATAGTTTTCATTAAAACACCGTGAATTGAACTTAATTTTTAAAAGTTTCTATCAGACAATACAACCGAATTTCTCCCCACTCAAGCTGCGCGTACATCCCCGTTAAAAAATATGCGCATAGTAACTGCAAAATACTTTCGAACAATATTTCAACGAGCTTCGCAGCGAGTAGCCTGCAACAAATGATATTTACCAATATGAAGTAATCTCTATTTTTTTCATCGAAATAAAAAAGAATTTATCGCTTTTTACTCGAAAAGAATGAAAAACACTCGCATCTGTAATAAAATGCCCGCCCATTGTCAGTTCGGACAATAATCCCATTGTTTATTTTTTTATCTCCTTCTCTCCTCCCCCGCGAAAAATTGAACGGGGTATAAGTATTTCTCCCGGCGAGCACTCCAGTGCACGTTGCGCTTTTTGCCGCGGCGCGTACGCGCCGCCGGGGGGACTAACGCGCGCCGGCGGCACAAGTGGACGCGGCGCGCGGTGTTTCGAGCTCGAACCGCCGCGAAACGGCTCCCCTGTTAACGGCAGCGAAAGCCGTTCGGTAGATTTATCCTCGCAATTTTTCGCCGGCGCCGGCATTTCGAATTCCGCGCCCGGCCACTTTGTCTTATTAGTCCGGGACACGTTCCACTTGCGCCAGACAAATAAGCCGGAAGCGCCGGGCGATGAGCGCTGAATTTAAGGATGTACTTTAAGTGCGTTTCCATCGACGTTCCTTACTTTTCGGAGCAATTTTTTACCGAGCTGCCGCGCGCGGGGGTGTACCGATGCATTCGATTTCTGTGTGCACAGGCGGGCGCTTATCGAGGCTTGAAGGGGGAGTCGCGTGCCTTTAGCCGCGTCGATTTTTCCGAGAGCAGCAGAGACAGGGCGCGTCTTCTTGCGCGCTCACCGAGCTGTGCAAAAGTGATATGACTCTTTATGCAGAAGGAGACAAGGTTTTTCCATTCCACTTTATCCGCGACGAAAAAAAGAATTTTACCTTCTATAACTGTCACTCTTAAAGTTCCTTTAAAAATCGATTAAAGAACTGTGGGTATTTATATTAGCGATATAAATCTAATTGATTAAAAGGGCATATAGAAAAGGCCACGTATCTCGTAAATTACTTCTACCCAGCAACCCCTACAAAGCAGAATACGCGGAGACTCGCAATGGAAGGTCTGCCCCCTGCAATTGTACACATTCTCGCGTCCGCTTGTTTACGCAGCCAGTGCATTATTCGCGCGAATTAATGGGGGCCAATTATGGAAATGGCCGTAAATAACGGGCAGGGTAAGGATTTCAGGAGCGTCGAATTAATTCGGCGATTTCCGCGCGAAGTTAACGCGCGGATCGGGCCAAGTTGCGCCGGGTCAATCCACTTACGCGTCTATTAACGGATCCGCTCGGCTCCAATCTGCTGCGGCACTTGCTCGCTGCGCGCCTCGGACACCGGCTATCCAATTTTCCCGAGGCCGCGCGGCCGCTGCCCGTCTGCGCGGGGCTGAAAATTTTCGGCTAATTTCGTTTCCAGCACCCCGGAGCAGATGCTTTTTATTCGAGAGCCGGGAACGAGCGGGTCTTATGCCGGGGAAACGCTTGTTAACTGGATTTCACTAGATGAGTTCGGTGAATCGATGTAGCCGAAGGAAATTTTGATTATCAAGTGCGAAATTGCACCTTTCAGATTTTAATGCTTGGTGCACGCTACCCGTTCGTATTATTAAAGGAAAAAATTCATTAAAAAAAATTACATTTTGCAATTGGAAATTCTGTAAATATATTTTCAGATAAATGGAAAATGACTGCATCTTTTAATAATTTTAAATCTCAATTGCAGATTCTCCAGAGGACAGCGCTGCTGCTGGCGCTGCTCGCTCTGCAAGGGACGTGGGTGGCCGCGGAGGAGGAGGAAGATGCTCACGAGGAGGCGCACCAGGAGGTGACGACGCCGACGCAGCCGTCGGCCGCGGCGGCCACGCTGGGCACGCTCTTCCGGCAGGCTCGGTCCGAGCACTATTACAACGCCGGTGGCTCGGCGGCGAGATACGGCGAGGAGGCACCGGTGGCCGCGGCCCGAGCCGACCCCTACGAGCCCCGCGACTCCGCGTACTTCGAGTCGCGCTGCATCACCTGCGACCCCAACAAAGCCGCCGTCCCGACCGCCGACCGAGAGTGAGTTATGCCCCCGACGCGCCGAAGCTACAATCCCGATGCGCGAAAGATTATTTCTTTTTTCTCTTTTACTTCGGAAAATTTATTGCGGGCTCGCGAGGCTGGTGATTCATTCGTTTTCGATTTGACTGGGAGATTCACGAATTATTGCGAAATATGCAGTGCACGCTTTATCGGCGCTACTTTGGTGACAAAAATATTGATTTCTTTTCACTGTCGGGACTAGTAAATATAAAATTTGTTATTCGAAGCTAGAGTAGAGAGGTTGATTTTGTGAAAAAAATTTCATCCGCTTTTAGTTTAATAGCTTCATAAATAATTATAATTAAAAATTTCATCGACAGACCCTACCCAGGAAGGTGGAGACAGAGGGGCAAATATGACTATTACGACGAAGAGTATGATGATCGCAGGTACCGCAATCGATACTACAACGACGACTACTACAACGATCGCGCACGAGCACCGGCCTACGACTACGGTGACCGGTACGACCCGCACGGTCGAAACGAACTGTTCCGACCAGCGGGCTACGCCGACAGATACAACGATCCTAATCTCGCTTATGACCGGGATTCCTACTACGGGGGACGACCGGTAGACCGGCCGCCGGTGGACCGACCTCTGGTAGACCCGGGACTGCCGCGACCACTCATCGATCGACCCGTCGATCGGCCGGTCGATCGACCACTGATAGACCGGCCCTACGACCGAGGCTATAACGACCGAGGAAATGGCTATGACAATCTGGATTCGCGCTATTCCTACGACGAGCGCTATAACGACAGATATGTGCCTCCCAAGAAACCCTACGACGAGTACGGCCCGCCACGCTTTGACCGATTCAACGCCAATCGGAACTACGGTCGGTACGACCCAGTAAGATACGACGGTCGATACGAAGCATACGACAGGAACGTCTATCGTAGACCACCACCACCACCACCACCACCTGCTTACGATGACAGGTGAGATACTGAATTTTAACTTACGCACCTAAATGTATTAAAATAGATATTATGTTTGTTTTGTACCTCCGAAGGTGTATAGTATTGGAGTCGTATATATAGTATTGGAAATCCTTTTATTTATACATTTTAATTAAAGATATCTAAACAGACAAAATTTTAATCATCACTTCACTTTACCAATTTGTTTAATTTTTTATAATTAAAGTTACACATTTCGAATTAAAATACAAAGCTTTCCATCAGTAATTAATTATTAATATAATGCAACCCTATTAGTGTATTATAATCGGATCTACTTTACATTGTCTCTAACGGCTTATCGTGCTGTATTTTGTAGGTACGACCGTTACGGCGGCGGTGGAGGTGGAAGGTTACCACCCCCCGATTCCCGGGGTTACT
The DNA here is from genome assembly GCA_900480045.1 of Eurytoma adleriae. Taxonomy (NCBI): domain Eukaryota; kingdom Metazoa; phylum Arthropoda; class Insecta; order Hymenoptera; family Eurytomidae; genus Eurytoma; species Eurytoma adleriae. The sequence continues at coordinate 196,472 of UXGC01000233.1, forward strand.
ACGGATCGGGAGCCGGCGGTGGATGGCCGGCACCCGGAGCCGCCGACAGGCCGGCTTACGCCAGCGCCTGGAACTACAACGGAGGAGGCGGCCGCGAGAGCTGGCGCGATGTCAACAGGGACCGAGAAAGAGATCGGGATAGGGATCGCGATCGCGACGCAGGGTAAGTAATTAGATAACGTAAGATTCAACAATTTCTAGACTAAAAAATTTTGAAAATTATTTGAGTATTTAAATAAAAAAGTAAATTTTGAAAACAATTAACATTATTTTTCTATTACATTTTTCAATAATAAACTCGCATCGGGCGAAGTACAAAAGGTACGTTTCTCATCCAAAAATAATTACGACAGGGAAGAAAGAGAAAACAATGAGAGTACCTTTTCAATCGAATGGACCTTCGATTAGCCGGAACGAAAGATAGGGTCGGTCTCTTTTTAACAGTCGCTCTGTATTTCTTTTTCGCAGGTTCTACCGACCGCGGGATTACTTTTACGACAGCACGGCGGCGCCGGGCGGCTCGCGGGGCACCAGCTATCTCTACGATCGGCCGGAGTCCTCGACGAAGCCCGACGCCGACAAGCCCACCAACTCGCCCCAGACCCAAGACGCCAACAAGACGTACAAGGATTAGGCGCCGCGCGATCGCCGGGTACAGCGGCGGCGCGTCGAGCCGAGTCGGCGCTCGCTCCCACGGGATGAGTTTCTTCTTTTTTACGCCGCGGGCTGATCGACCACCGGGACGAACGTAGGCACCGCCGTACCTGCCCCACCGGGGGATCGATTCACGAATTTTACGAAAAATAGCGGCAGTCGAGCGCACGGAATATTTTAAATATTCCCGGGGCTTTCGAGCGATTGCGAGTATAGTTTGATTAATTTAGGGAGGATCCTTCAACTATTTCTTTTTCCAATGTTCTCTTATTGATAATTTGCAGCGCCGATTGCTGTAAATAGTATGCAGTATACAATGTATTGATACTTCGCGAAGGCATTACGTACTATGTATTCTTCAATTATTGATCATTCTAGGTTTAAGGAGCAAATTAATTTTAGTTGATCTGTGATCAAAATAAGCAACTCTATGGAGACAAATTTTGATTGCACATCAGTACAATAATGACCATTCCCAATGCGTCGTCATTGCTCGTTTCATCAGTGCATTCGAATAAAATTGTACCCGAATTTAACAATCCGACAATGCATCATGATAAATAAATATTTTATAAGCCAAATACTCATTATTAATTCATCCTCAGTGATAAATAAGAGAAATAGTATAATTTATAATAAGTTATTAAACTCCGTCCACATTTTACGAAAAATATTTTTATATTTTATGTCTCTTAAGAATGTAAGAAAACTTTTATAACGATAAAATAAATTATTCAGCGTACTTTCTTGTCCTGTACATTTTTTTAATAAATTCCAGCTAAAAATATCCTGCAGTATGGGAATGAGAAAATGTTTAAAATGTATTTAAAAAATGAATAAGAAAAATTCTACAACGAAACTGAAAAGCGTCTTCCGAAAAAAAGTACTGTAGGTACTACCTACCTCCGAAGAATTAATCAGTTTACCGAAGAGAATTTATTCAGTTAAGTTCAAGCCAGTAAAGTTCCCCGGGGCGAAACGGGGACTAAGAGTGGGAAGAACAAGGGAAACGGAAAAAGATTAAAAGTGGAATAATGTCAGGCGAGGCGAAAGAAGTCAGCGGGGAAAAGCGAGCGAAGAGATCAGATTGCTACAAGGTGGAAAGGTGCATTACTAACTTGGCTTGGAAATTTATGTTTTTAGTTTAGTCGGGGTATTGCGCAACATTGATTTACATCGAGGAGAGACTCCCTTGTCTTTCTCGCTCTTTTGCTGGAAACTTAAATTTGCGGGGCTCGTATATATAGCGCGAGGTCCGTCGGCAGCCAGTAGGTTAACGGAACGGTGAAATTAGTTCGTGAACTTTTTTTAAGCAGACCGCGGAGATTGAAACTTCTTTTATTAATACGTGATTATCGGGAAGGGATAAGAAAAGAGTATTGCTGGCTCGACCGGGAAGTTTCGATACATTTCTTCGTTACCTTACGAGAACAGAGATGAGTTATTTATGGTTTCTCAGATATTTATTATTTTCTTTTTTTAAGAAATAAGTTTTTATACTGCTTTCTTATTTGTTAAAGCTGAAGATTTATTTGTTTTATGGAAATTTAACAGATAATTGAAATATAATTTTCAAGAAAATATCAATATTAAAACAATCTTAGAATTATGTCCTATGACGGAAACGTCCCTCTGAATTCATTGGATCTACTAAAAAACTATTTTGTTGTATGAACCAATAGAAAGTATGTGTCGTTACAAATATTAAAAAAAAGTTCAAATATTTGAACACCAAATAAAATGGCACAGTAATAAAACAAATTCAATCTCGTTTTAAAGGAAGATGTATGAACTGATGAAATAACCACGCCATGAACGAATCGGTTCCTTTATTCTCTCTTCCACATTTGTCAATTAAAAAAATCAATTATTTATTTTTTTCACCATTTTTTTTATTTAATTGATTAAGTACTACATGTTGTACACAATTTATTAAAATAGAGAGAAAGGGAAAGATAAAAAAATTAAATTTGAGGTAGTCATGTGCCAAATGTATTGACAGCGATTTTTTCTCCTCTTCCACAGGAGAAAAGCGGTGCACGCAAATCTCGGAGGTCACGCTTATCCCGGCGCCTTTACGACTTGGTATTAAATCGTCGAACGGCCCCGAGAAGTCATGATTTAAAGTAGGGGTGGAGCTGCTGGTCTTTGCACGGGTAATAAAGCCCGCGCCAGGACCTTCAGGTGCTTTCAGCAAAATCTGGCTATAATTTCGCGGCTTTCACTGATCCTATTTTCAGCGGCCGCACCCACGTCTCGCCCTCTCGGACCCGATTTACTTTCCTTAAATTTCGCCGCTTCCAAGTGCTTTGAAGCTTCTTATCGCAGTCTTGCGTTTATCATTAATTATGACAAATTACTTTCTGTCAGCTTTTTCTAGCCTATTAAATCTTAACATCAACCCTCTTCATCAATCTAAAGCTCCAGAAGGTTAGAAAAAAAAACGAGAAATTACATCCGTACAATACTATTCATACAATAAAACGAGCCCCATCGCGGGGGTACAAAGAAGCCAGATTCCGCGGCCATAAAACGCGCAATCCGCTTCAAGACCGCCATTTCCGTAGAAATCAGCGAGAGAAGCCAGACGCGTCATTATCAGCGTTGATTACGAATGCAGTCCTGATTGCGCGGGCGCGCGGCTGCACAGAAGAGCCGCCGCCGGCGCGCCTCCTCATCCTTATCTCGTCAACGCGCGGAGGACTTCGCTCGAGACTCCTTTTCAGGGGACGGGGAGGGGAGTTTCCCGCGACGGGTCGCGCACAAAGGCCAGGCCGAAGACCGCGACCAATCAAGTCGATCGCGGCCTGATCATAAAAAGAGCTGCCAATTGGCCGATCTAAATGCTAATGTGCCCGCTCCCCGCGGCAATTCTTATTCTTACCTCATGTTGCGGGCATCTTCGCACCACTTCGCTGTTATCACTTGTTCGGCTTCAAAACTGCTTCTTTGGACCGTACTTTGATCAATTGTCATTAAATATAATACTATTTTTCAGTATTAATACAGTACCGACGCGCATTATTTTAAATTAAAATTCTATATCGATTAGGAATAGGAATAAAATAAAATAAAATTTAATAAAATAAATAATATTTCTTTAACAATTTTGTAACTTTTTTAAGAGAGAAATGTAAATAAAGCGTCAACCTAGTTTTAAAAATAAAAGATCAATTCAATACTTACTTCCATCCCTTATAGGTATGCAGGTGTGAGGCAACATCAATCGCGACGCTGCAGTCGAAATTCGGAGCTAATTCAATTTCGATGGTTTTAGGGGGATCGAGAAGAGCGAGCACCGGAAAATTGCCAGACGCTTGATGAACTAATAAGACTTGGTAACTCTCTGCCTTTCCGGTAAGTTATTTAAGGACCGGCTCGTCGGGAATTCCAGCCACCCTTCGGTAACCCAAATTAGCAACCAATTTCATTGGATATAACATTTAAATGATCGCTAATATACTTACGAGTGCTTCCCAGCACGCTCTTCTCAAGTCGCATTAATCTTTCTCGGCACAACTACAGTCATATAAGTTCGAAAAAGGAGCAGCTGAAAAACAAGTGTATAAGAAGCTCGAAAAATCGCGAAATCCAGACACACGCAAGCCATTCTGCATCCGCGGCCATCCAATTCCATCCTCCGTGCATCGGCTGCCTGGCGGGGCAAAGTCCGGACAAAAGGCAGTCGTTTCGCCCGGGCACCTTACATCGCCAGTACAGTCGCGGTAGCCGTATATACTCGTGTATCGCGTAACTCAGGCACGTATCGTCGTCCGCGCGCGACGTATGACGTCTTTCTCGCGTCTCGCCCTGCCTCCCGGCGGGATGCATAAGAGACGCGCGCCGGAGATGCATCGCCCCGCGGGGCGCGCGGCGCGAGCATTTGCATATCGACTTGTAACTCCTGCGATGCTCGCGCGAACTCGCGCGTCCCCGCGGCAGCGAAATCCCGCGCGCCCGCGAATTGCCGCACGAACAGGTGTTTTTCGGATGTGTCGCGCGCCAAGCGGCATTAGAATTTCATGGGCCGCGGTGGTTTCCTCGTTTCCGCCTTGCTAACGGGATTTTTATACATTAATGCTTGACCCAAATGTGGAAATGCTTGGCTCTTTATGTTGCTATATCGATACATGACTCCAATTTGATTTATTTATAGTATAACTTTTAATTTTTACATTTTTTACATTTTTTTAGAACCTTGAGATGATACCTAAATTTTATAATTCGACTAACATTTGTAAGATATCAAGATTTTAGCATGGAATTAACGTTGACCAAATTGCGAGGAACGCCAGGCTGCATTCTTCCCGGCGTACGCGGCTGCACGGAGGTTGGCTCTGCGGCGCGGGCCACGGGTCAATTCTCGCCGGTGCAGCAGCTGCGGGCGTGCGGCAACGTACGGCGAACAATCGATGGATCGCGCGAGCGGCGAAAGTTCGCCGGAGGAGCTCTGGGGGCCAATAGCCGCGGCACCTAAATCAGCCGGCGTAATGAGAAAGGAGAGACGCCGTCGCCGATAATCTACGTATAGATTGGATCGGAGCCGCCCGGGCGGGTGGGGCCCCGCGAGAAGTTGCCACCGACACGGCGTATACACGCGCGCATGAGTGCGGAGTGCAGCCGGACGATAATTTACATTGTCAGCCCGGAGAGCCAGCATTTACGCTAAATTAAGCGTGATAATTAATTAGACTTTCTGTCGCTCTTTCGCTCCCGCGAAGTACTGCTCGAGCTTTTATTTTCTGCTTAAAAAAAAAGCTCGTTTAGACCATTTTTAAAGTAAAGATAAAAGTTTACATCGGTCACCTAAACTGCTTCCATAGTACGATCGTAAATATGTTTTCGTATATACTTAAATAAACAAGTGTTCAAATTTTACAGTCTGAGACAAACAAATGTTGTTGATGTCATTTATAACTTACATTTTTTTATTTATTTATTTATCAAATATTATATTTTTTGTATGTCTAAATAAAAAATGCAGACTATTAAAATTAAAATTTACTGAACTTTGCGCTACAACTTTCCTGCAGAAAGATTATAAATAAGCGATGAAATCCTTTCAAAAGATAAATTCTCATTCATATTATTCAGTTCCACAATTTAAATCCTCACCCCCCAGAAATTGATCGGTCAACAATACGCCTCCGCGAGCGAGAGCCGCACCATCTCTCAGAATTCCGCGAGAGATAGCGTCGTCGGGCCGGCGGTGGGAATCCGCGAACGAATTCCATCCCGGGATCAGGGTCGCATTATCCCGCCGCGGGAGCGTCGATTCATCATGCCGGGCGTCTTCGCGCGTCCTCGGTCCATGCATCACTCGGCCGCGACGCGTCACGTCCGCGGCCGCGCCAATTAAGTCCGGGGCCTCGCGCCTCGGCGCGGCCGGAACTTCGCCGGCGGGCTGCCGAAACTTTCGGACTCCGGCGACGGCGGCGCGAGGCGCAGCCGCGCGGATCGATTGCCCCGGGGTGACCCTCCTCCCCCGCGGCCAGACGCCGAGGCTTATTGAATTAACGAGACCGCGAAGGGGCCCCCGCCGGCGATTGGGTTTTAAAGCGATGAAGTCGTCTCGCGGACCGCCGACTCGTGCAATGGAAAGCCGAACCGGGTACTTCGTAAAGAGCGCGGAATATCGATGAGGTCATTTTTAATCGATTCATCGCTGCTGTAATTAATCGTTAAATTTAATTGACGGTTACCTTTTGAAAAATAGATCTTGCAGTTTATTATGTGGAAATTTCGTGCTGATTACTTAGCGACTTCCATTGTTGAATTAATTAATTGTATATTGAATGAAAAGTTTCCATTGTTGGAATAACGATCTGCTTTCTCTGCAGCAGTTATACAGTTATACAAAAGAGTAAAAAATATTTATACGCACAATGCATTTTTTCTTTTATTCACTTTTGGTTATTTAAACAGTGATATATTTTTTGAATTGTATGAATTTTTAAAAGTTATTTTTAACATTCTCCAATATTTTTAACGATATACGAAAATAAATTTTGGTCATTGCCATACAAATCATAAGAATGACTTTCTGAAGCATGAAAGCAGATACTAAAAAAGTTTCAGAAAATCATAAAGCCAGCAGTTACCTCTCAAAGTGGAGAGAACTTGTAAATGAACAATAACCCGATTTACCGCCAAAAATCCAATTTTTCCGCGCGCTCCAACTCGTAAACGCTAAACCGGCCGCTCGTTAAGGCTCCAACGTAAAGCAACGCGACGTTTCCCCGGCAATTACAGCGATATCGCGCACGGCTTGTAAAAAAAAAAATAGCGGCGGCCGGACGCTACACGCGTAGTCGTGAAAAAAAGGCTTAAAAGCTTAATCCGACGCGTAGCGTAAAGCGAGGCGCATCAAAAGCGCCTTCGAGCCAGTTCCAGCATGCAACGACGGTTGTTATCGATAAAGAATTTACGAGGCGCTACCGTCAGGACCGACTGCAAAACACAAACCAAGGAAAAAATCGAAGATCCCCAATCCCAGCCGCAGTTAAATAGCACGTGGTCCGATCGCAACATCCGCAGCCCGTATACAACCCCTGCGCACATCCGGTGTAATAATTACCGTAAAATCTTAAGCACCCCGATAAAGGCGCGGGCAGCGCGATTATTACGCCGGGCGATGGCAGCCGGTCCTCTGTTTTATACAGCGAACGAGCCGGGGGAGTATAAAAGTTCCGCGCTTTCTGAAAATGAGCCGTCCGCTCGTAAGTCCGGCCGAGAGCAGCGGAAAAGAGAGGACGACGTAATTATTTCAGCTAGCGTTCCTATAAAGTGCCGCGTTATAAGAGCCACGGTGACGGTATCTCTTCGCTAACGGCCGGGTACGCGCGTCGTCCCGAGGCCGTACACACGCCGACCGGACCCGACATTCGGATAATTCGATATATATAGGCTCGCGGCCGCCGACGCTTTCATGCGGCGCGGGGGTATAATACGCGGAGTGGAGGGTCAGTACGGTGTCGCGATATGAGGCGAAATGATGGAGGTAACGCCGTCGCTATTTTACGAAGCTGTAAAACTACGCGCGGTCGCGCGACCATTTCCCGCTATTGCGCGCGCCCGATGTAGACCGTGCCCGGCTCATAATAGATTTCGCATAAAAACTTTTTAATTTACGATCAGCTGTAAAATGGCTCGCCAGATAAGCAGCCACCCTTTTCTTGCGGGACGGATCTGAAAAATTTTTCGTTTTTCCTTGGGTTTTGATTATTCAGCAAATTCTAGTTTCTTAAAATACTATTTTAAACCATATTTTATGTACCTTTGCTTGCAGGTAAACATACACGTACAATATTTAGCATAATCATATTATGATTTACTGCTTATAGTAAACATGAATGAACAATGGAAATGTAAAATTTTAACGTAATATTATAATATTGAATAAATATAAATTCATTTTTGCCTTAATATACGCAGTACGGAAATAATTATGGTGATTATTTGATCGTGTATTGTAAATAAATTATTTATATTAATAACAAATAATGTATTTTCAATGTATTTTAAACTCTGGGACACGTAACAACGTAATGTCTGATTTATCATCAAAAGTCTGCAAACATTTCACAATTACACTCAAAATTATTAAGAGTGTTTAATTAAACATAACATGCTTTCCTGCATCTCTTTTTCCTACATTGTACATAATCCTTCGGCCATCGTCGAACAACTTCGAATCGCTTCGCGGCCACGTTACACCTACAGAGCTGTATTATAAAAAAATGAAGTCCGCAAAAATTTAACCAAAAATGTTCGTTCTTTTTTTCATTCGACCTGAAAAAATCAGTCGGCAATTGGAAAAATAAAAAAAAAAGTGCAAAAAGTTATGGGTCGAATCATATTGGACAGGCTGCCGATGCGGTCCCACTCCCGGGCGCGATCCCACTACTGCCCGCCACGGAGACTTTTGGCTGCTGGGTTTCCCCTCTGGCCCGG
>UXGC01000234.1:0-204852 GCA_900480045.1 Eurytoma adleriae
CTAAATAATTGTTTATTTCAGTCGTTGCATAATAGCAGAATTCTGTAAATTTGCTTCCTCAATAGTCTTATCATCCTCAGAAAGTTCTTTAGTAGGAAACGTTGTTTGTAAACTGAATTCCCTTAGTGCGTACTGAGGTCTCATGCTAAATAAATTTTATTAAGGAAAATTTTCATTTTTAAGTAATATATCAATTTCTTAAATTTTAATTAAGCATTCAGAGTTTAATTTAAAAGGATACGTTATAATGTATCGTCTGACATCTCCAACTGTGTGTGTCAAATTGAATTGAGCTCTGACATTACTACCATCAGCTAATCTTATTTGTATTGTTGTCAGTGGCTGTTCCGAATTAAGATTCAATTGATTTCTTGCTAATGCTTCATTTGCAGCCTGATCTGCTGGATCCGTAGGTATTGTCATTCCTACAGTGGCTGGAGAAGGACTAAATTCGACATTTATTTAAAAATGTTAAAATATACATCTCATTTGATAAAATAAAATAGAAAACATCATATACCTTCCAAGCATTTGACCTTTACCAGTAAAAGCTTTTACTTTAGTTTTTGGAGGAACATACTCCTCAAAATGATGATCTTCCATATCAACACGCACTTCTCCACCTTGAACTTCTTGGTGAAGTTCCATTGGAATTTCACCTCGCTTGATAGCTGCCAGAAATTCTCTGTTTGCTGGATCATCATATGGTCGAATTTCTCTGTCATTAATAGTAAAACCATTCTGCCACAGTTTTAACTTAATAAGACCAGTAGATGGTCTTCTTTCTGATGGTGACGTAGCAACTACAAAAAAGAGAAAATCATTTAAATACTTTTAAATACCATGTTTTATCGTTAGTTAATATCGTTTATAATACAGTCAAGTTCTGTTAAAAGTCATAAAACATTAAAGTCTAGATTTTATAGGAGTTTAAACTTTTGGAGTTTTAAACTTGCTCCAAAATAATTTTTCACTGAAATGTTATATTTTTTTAAGGTTTCATGGAAACATACAATATAAATTTACTTTTTCCTTAATTCAATAGTTGTAAAATAAACAAAGTATACTATATTACCTGCAGGCTCATTACTTGAACCCAGCTTATATCCTGCACCAAAAAATGTATTTGGCCTATGTTGTGCACTAGATCTACTTGATTCACTACTTGTTGATTGTTCTTGACACGATTTAAACATATCGGTAATAATATCATTTTTCTTTGAAGGTCCCAAAATTTGCTGACCACTTGTTTTAGAGCCACCTGCATAAAAAGCCTGTCCTTCCTCCTCATCTGAACTGCTGTCTTTGTTTTGACCATAGTCTCTAAGTGTATTGATATTTGACTTCTTCTTTTGTTTCGGCTTAGACTTCGAGGCTTTCATTTCTGTAGGTGTGGGTTCTTTTGGTCTAGCTAAATCATCTGAATCTTCGTAGAGGTCTTCTTCTTGAACTCTTTCTTCAGCTGGTTCGTTGGGCAAACTTATAGGCTCTGTATCGTTCTCGAAAAAACTGGCAAGGGCAACCTAAAGAGTACCATATATTTAAAGTTTACACAATATTTCTTAATGTCTATCTCAATGAACACACATATATATTTATTATTTTAGTTATTGTTAAAAGGTTATGATTTTATTAAAACAACAAAGCCGGAAAACTACTTGTTCAAAAAATTGAAGCCCACTGCAATAAGCACATACTTTCGGAAAAATAAAAAATAAGTTTTATAAAATTTTATCTTACATCGATTTGCCAAGCAGATGATTCCAAGTAAAATTGAGCTCTTTCGGTATCCACCCCAGTTACGTCTTTGAAATGGTCTATCATATCATCGTGATCCGCCATGATTTAAAGTAATTTTCAAAGTTCAATTATTAATACTTCAACTGGGAGCGAAGCAACATTAAATCTATCCTGAATCCCTTGTTCTTTCTTTGAGTAAAAATTTTCTAAGAATTCTTCAATTTGTCGTTTGTCATCGAGACCATATCGTTTTTGGTAGGCCTGACTTTTGTCGGCGATTTTGCTAAAAACTTTTAGCTCTTACATTGGTATCAGTGAATTCAAACCCAACAGGTTACATACAGGAGCAGGGGCCATTTTTTCACGAACTTGATCATGAAGTGAAGTAAATACACGTCTTTTTTATCTACAAATATCTAATATCTACTTGCGTACTCAGTACTTCCTACTTATGCTTGTGTTTTTATGTTATTATTTAATTAAAAATACTGGTAATTAGTGTTTAAAAATTAATGGAAAATAAGAAGTAACAAGGGGGAAGTGAAGTCAATGTAGGAGCAACACAAACGATTTAAAAGGTATTTAAACAAAAATATAATATAGTGTATTAGATAATAGATTTTGTACTTGTATAAAGAAATAGAAAATCGTTATTTGTACTCGTATTTGCATTTATTTTAGCATTTATAATACAAATTATAATATTTATTTTACAAAACTTGATTGTTACATGCATGTAAGTTTAAGTTAATACAACATTATGCCTTCATATTGCAACACTTAGCAAGACTTATTCTATAAAATAGCAGTCAATAACTTTACACTTTTTACATTATTATTCAGCTTAATTTTAAAAATAACAATTTTTTTGGTTTTTATATTTTTCAGATAATTATTTACTCAATTTGACAATACAATGCTGTACCACGTTTTATCCAAGTTTTTGTATTAACAAAGGATTTTAAATTCACTGACATTATGTAATTATCTAATAATGTTTCAGAATTACATTGACTATTGTGTAGACTGGGTGAAATATACAGAGGACATTTATAAGTATTTGGAGAACTAGTGGTTTTCTTCAGTGACAATTCAAATAAAATGACAGGCATGTTATTATAAAATATTTTTGTTTTAGAAGCACTTAAGGATTTATTTTGTTCATTCCACCTAGCTCCTAGCAAATAAAGGCCATATATACATATACAATTTTCAGGTACTTCACAATCATCTACAACATTTTCCATTTCTAATACATGAAATTCAAATGATACCTGATCAATAGGAACCTGCTTTTCTCTTGCAAAAATCATTTTGTACGTTGATAATAATCTTCTACACGACATCAGACCTCCAAACCAGTAAGATTTGGGATGACCATTAGAAATCCAGGTATTGATAAATTTTATGCGATCTGAAATATCCATTAAAAATTTTGATAACATCTTTTTTGTTTGCAGAGAAATATGTATTTTCCAAGCTGTTGGTACTAATCCTTGAAAAAGTTCTTCTGACATTTCTTCCAATTTCTCTGTCAAATCTAAATATCCCTCATACGCTTTTCTAAGTTCATACAAAGAGTTTCTTATTACAGCTAAACAATTATTGTACATTTTTGTCTCTTCGACTAAAACAAAATTTAATGGTTGAGTGTCATTTACTTTATACTTCTCTTGAATTTGTTCAACATTGAAATCTTCTGGTAGCATTTCTAGTACTTCAAAAATTATTGACTTGATTTGATTGTTTTTACTTTCAGTATTATGAATCACAGCTGTTTCATTTAAACATAAAAGTGAATTTAAAAAATCATTGACCTTGTAACTATTCTTTATCAAAGCTACATTTTTGTCAAGGCCAAAGTCTTCTGGTGATGTATAAGCTGGAATGCTATTTCTAATATGTTTTAAATAATCCCTATATTCAATTCTCTTTGGTGCTTTATATGCACTAACAATATCAAAATCATAATTTGAATCATTTATTAATTTGTTATTACAATAGTCTAACACTAAGGTATCTAAATAAATTTTATCATGAATGTCCATTATTTTACCTCCATAATTACACTCTCCTAAGAAATAAGTTAAAGCTTTTAAAGGAACTTTGTCACATTGGTTGATCCAATTTTTCAATTGAATAATTGACATTTGTAAATCTAATTCGTCAAAATCATACTGCAAATTCCAACTTTGCATGCCAAAGTTTTTTCTTTCTCTAATAACAGCATGGAAAAGACAAAAACTGTAAAGTAGTTTGGAAAATTGTTTGTCTTTTCCAGGGCAACCTTCAAAGAACTCTTTGTCCTTTATAGGCTCAGTTTTAAAACTCCAAGTCAAAGATTGCTTCACATCGTAAGGAGCATCAAAAGCAATTTTAATACTGTTTTGTAAAATACCTATTGGGAACTTGTTGTTCGATTGAGTACTCATCCAAAGTCGGAAGCCCAACGACGTATTTGTTGTATTGAAGGTCTCACACATTTTTTCTAGTTTCATCATCCATGGTAGGGCAAGATGACAGTTGTGTAAAAAGACCCATTCTCCATTCTTACGGGCTATTTCAATAAGCAATTCAGCTTTTTGATCTTGCGATGGACCCATAGACAGTGAATGTAACTTTGATGAGTATCCTAAAACATTAGCAAATTTATTAACAATTGCAAACGGTGAAGAATAGCTTGGCAAAATGAATACTAGTGGAATTAGGCAAGTAGATTCTGTGTAGGGTCGAGCAACATTACATGGAACATACAAACTACTACTTTGTCCCATCACAGATTCAACAAATTCTGTTATTTTGAAAATTATTTTATCTGGTGATACTATCCTAATAACTATCAATTTTTGGAATTGTGTCAATTTGTTATCCCATGGTGTAGGCATAACACAATCGTCAAAATCTATTGAATTGCTATACTTTCTCCACTTTGTACTGTTTGTACTAAAACTAGTTGCAAAACTTTGAAATACTGTCAAATTATTGCTAATTTTGCAAATTTCTCTCCAGGAAGAATCAGGCAACCAGGAAGTGGCTGGATTCGGAGGAACATCGCCATCATTTTTAAACGAAGTGTTTTTACCAATAGTCATAAAAATATTAAATTCTTGTTCCGTCACTTGCTCTGTATCGAGCAAAGTCTTCGAGCACAAAATAAATGAGTATATGAGTTTGTGCTTTTCGAATAGCGCGTTATTTACACTCTGATGAAGATTTTGAATAGATGACATTTTTAAATAATCAATGCGCTTTTTATGAATGACACTTCGATTTGATGTTTCAATGGATTTGATGTACAATTGTGTAAACCACGACAGCGAAAATCTGTACATATGATTTAAATTCGGTAGCATGTTCAAGGTACTATAAAGATCAGCGCAATATTTCGTAAATTGGCTGTATGTCTCACGAAACGCATCTATCTCTTCTTTTGTAGATTTCGTAGCTTCTTGGCGTTTCATGAGATCCACGGCGTGGCTTTTTGAGGAGTCCAAAATTTTGATGGCTCCTTCATCTTCAAGAATATTTACATTAGATGCAGACAAGGTATGAAGAATTTTATCTTCTTGTTGTTTAAGTATTCTCTTATTGTTGATATTTTCTACCAGAATTTTTTCAAACTTCTCTTGCAGTTCGGGCCTTTCTCTGGAGATAACAATGTCTAATAGACGATCTCGAAGAGCATCACTAGGTAATAAAAAGTCAGTAACGGTAACTTTGTTAAATACATCAACTGAAAAGTCTGGATTATGGTGTCTGGTTGTTAAATATAAACGAAAATTTTTTTTGTAAGAAACACTACTTTGTCCAATGTCTACTTGCCAACTTTCAGTTACTTTATAAATATTTTGAGTTAATATTAGATCCAGTGATACGTCGAGTTCTTTCTCGAGATTTTCCAACAAAACTGGATTATTTAGTTCCATACTTGTACGAATTTTTTCTAGGTAATCGTCATCGGTAATTTTAATAATTTTTAAGTTGTTTAATTTTTCCATATTTCTTATCCACTCATTTGCTTGATTTTGAGGATCTATAAATAGGCACCACAACGGAGAATTTTCCATGATTATCGCATTTTGAAGGGAAAATTGATTGTTTGACAAACCGCATAAATGCCACGTATTAATTTTTATTTCCACCCCTAAGAAATTTATAAAATCGTATTCTTCAGAAAATGGGACATTGTTGCTTTTCAGAAATTCTTTCCATTCACATGTACCTTTTTCTCGATAAGCCAGGCTAAAAGGCGCTAAATAGGAGATCATAGCACTGGATAGTAATCCATCACCAGCTAAGTTTTCGTAAGACCTACTAAGCTTATTTTCTGATTCCATCCAGCGAGTTTTTTCATCTCCTAAACTTGCTATTAAGGCTTCCGCCTTTTTTAATTTTATAGTGCAGTTATCTACTTCTTTTTCCAGCTGTAATTTTTTCAACAGCGTAGCTTCAAGTGTACTTTTTAAAGCCGCTAGCTTCATGTTCAAATCAGCTAAAGTTTTACGTTTGGCATTTAAAAAAGCTTCGGTTTCGTCGCACTCCTTTTGAGCAGCAACTAATTTTTCCTTTTTCGGCGCTACGACTTTTGCTACCTCGTCGTAAGAAACCATGGCTCTGACCCATTTACATAGACCTTCGGCTGCACTAGAAGCTTTTGCAACAATATGCGGCATAAAACTTTTGTCAGACATGTATGTCTTCTTTATGGTTGTCATAATAGCCGGAGAAATGTTGTCTTTATCATAATCTTTTAAATTTTGCAAAAAGTTCATGTCTCCTAGAACACGTTTACTTGGACCCCAAAAATCCATACTTTTTCTACCAGTTATTGGGTCTATCACCCTTTCAGAAGGCACATTTAGCATGACACACACTGCAGCCATGACGAGTTTTACAGTATCTGGAGGATTTTTCATGGCCTTGACTAGCGTGATGTCTGTGGGTTTTAATGTATTTAAAGCAGCAAGCGCATCCTCCAAAATAGGAATGGCTACGGCGAGTTCAGCCTCGCATTCAGCTTTTAAAATTCCCGCGATTTCGGCTTTTTTGTTAGCTATTTCTTCGTCACGTTTAACAAGAACAGTGGCTCTTTCTACGCTAATGTTTTCACTTTCTATTTCCTTCATCGTCGCTTCAGTTTGCCGAGCAGATGCTTCTAATTGTGGTCGCAATTTGGTCAATGTATTTTTCATCGTTGCTACCTCTTCAGCTGCTAACTGTAATTTTTCTAAACCAGTCAAATATCGTTTTCTCGTTGTTTTAATTTCCTCTTGTTTCTTAGAAACGATGTTCACGAACATTCTTGTAGTTCGAATAAAAGCTGCAGGTGTGATGTGAAATTTTTTTCCCGTTTCTTCATTATACAGTGTACTTATTTCGTTTGCTCTATTATAAAAATACTTAGAGCTAAGAATTATTTGATTTTTCACGTTATCTTGAATGTTAGTATCCGCCAAATAATGAGAAGCTACTTCCTGCAATGCATTCTCTGGCCAACATTCAAACTGATTAATGGTGCAATGGTCAATTAACAACGGATATTTTCTTAAATAAAGCCGAAAAGATTTTCCAACTGGACTTATGTTGATAACGAAATGCAGCTTGTGCTTGCATTCATCAAGAAAATAGCTAAAAACAGTTGCCATGTCCATTTCTAAGTTCCTATTACCCTTTTGAGCATCGATTCTAACTGTTCTAATAATTTCCCTTTGTTCATCGTCTGAAAATAAATGAGGTATTTCTCCAAATTTAAGCAAATCAGCAATGCTTTTAATAAATTCTGGTCTTAGTTGCCTATCTGTTATGAGAAACGAGTAATCCTTTTTTAAAGTACCACAATTCATCATTATTGATTTTATGTCTTTTTTCCAAGACGATTCATCATAATGAGTATCAATCACGGGTTCAAACAGACACTGTTCTTGGATAAAAGCGGCTAATCGTGTCAGTGACTTCCTCCCGGAACCACTTGTGCTAATCATTAATAAATTACCTCCTGGAGTTGCTAAAACGCGACATATTCTTACTAAATGTTGAACAATATCGCAGGTTAACACAATATCTATTTTATCTTTATTGTTCTCATTGTATTCTTTCATATATTGAAGAAATTTACTTTTCAAATTTTCATATGAGTTAATCTCTTCATATTTTCTTTTACTTTTTTCGTTATCCATAAAATTACCGAACACTAGATTTTTAAAACTTTCTTTTGTTATTTCATCGTTTCCGTACTTCGGCAAATAATCAAAAACAGTTTCAAAAGGATCTTTGAAGCATACTTTGACAGCTTCGCGCATTTTTAAAAATAGCCACTCTTTATCATTGTCGTCCGAGATTCGGTCGCCAAAAACTCGATATGTTTCGTGGGCCCACAGACGAATAAACGTTATTTTAGTTTCTACAGATTCTTTATGAATTAAACCGCAACCTTTTACAATTCTCTGAATATCTCTCAAAGAAAAACGATAAAGAATTTTTGAAGGAGTCGGTCTTAATTCTCGAATGGCAGCAAGGTACACTTCTATTGTTGCATTTGCAATTCCATTAACACTACTCAACACGTCTGTAGAAAAATTATTCCTTTTTAAATCAAGCAAAAGTACGTTTGAAAAAATGCGGAATATGTTATCTTTCGATTGCGAATGTAAAGCAAACACATTAAAGTGCCTTAAAAATCTAGGACAAAGATAATTCAATTTTTCTTTACCTGTTGTTAACGCTGCGGTAAACATGGTATTCGAAATAGCAACTTTCTTTACGTCTTTCAAATCGTACCAGAAGCCGTAGTCCATATATTGCCGGATTAATTCTAACGTTGAATTTATGTGCGTTTCGCCGTTACACGCTGCATTTAAATCGTCAACAAAACTTATGCAATATTTGCTTTTCGAAGGGCCATAACTGTAACGCTTAATTTTATTTAATTTTGAAAGAAATAATTCTTGAGCTTGGTTTGATTGGGCAATAGAATTGAAGTTGAAAGTACTTTTGTTGTATTCGGACTCTGGCAAATTAGCAAAGAAATCTTGAAGAAACGACGTTTTTCCACTTGCACTTTCTCCGCACAAAATAAATGGTTTTCTAAACTTAGCATGCATGTTGAGTAGCATCGACAATTTCACAGAGTCAATAGTAGAAATATATGATTCTTGGTAAAGTGCATCCTCTTTTATTTTTTCAGCTTTTACAATTTCACCGCAATATTTCCAATTTCCACTTCCTTTAAATATGTACACATTGTCTTGCAATCTACCTTCGGTAGGTAATGGCATTTCACTTTGCTTAATTTCCTTTGGACGAGGGTAATTCTCGTTTGTGTTAGTCCACAATGATACAAAAAACTTCTCAAATGTTTGCCTTGATTCGAAGTCTAAGGTTCCGGCTAAACCCCAATTTATGGCCATTATAATTGCTGCTTGAGACCACACTGCAATGTAATCCTTTTCCTTTTTATCTACTTGCTCATCAATTGCATTATTCATGTACATCTTAAATAAATCTAGTGTTGACATAACAAGGTGCAAATCCGTTAATTCTAAAGTTACTGTACAATTATTACGAATGAACTCCAAACATGGATTTATAGTCCAATCGAATAGTATATAAATAAATTTCTGATATCCGCGAAATTCATCTATGTTTATGATCTCGGCTAATAAAAAAGATCTCCAGTCTGATGCTCGCGAATCAATGTGCACTACTCCACATCGAGTGATCGTCGAAGGCGAAATATTTTGTAAATTTAATGTCTCAAAAAATATTTTCGATTCTTGAGGCAATATTATTCGTTCGTTTGATATTAAAAATAACGTTTTACTATCATCTAAAGCGGTTTCTAATTTTTCAATCCACGACGAATGTATATTACTATCAAATATCAACCACTTCCATTTAGAATTATCTTCTTGTACAAAACGTCGAATAATGTCAGGACAAACTCCGTCCTTCCAGTTTCCAGTTATTTCGTCAACATAGCCATATAATCTATCAACGCTCAAAGCCCCCGCATTGATAACTTCGCAGCTTATTTTACAAGTGTTTTCTTGATTGTCTTGCTCTTGCTGCATAAGCACTAATGCGTTCATAAGGATACGCAACATTGTTGATTTCCCACTAAAAGAGTCACCTACGAGAATAATAGCTTGTTTTAAGTGAATCATCTCGTACAGTTGTATAATCTTTAGCTTTAAAGTTTCGTGTGGACTTAAATGTTCCCTTGCGCAAATTTTTTCCACAATTTCTAAAAGATTGTCATAGTTTGGAGGTGGCAGTACTACTTCAGGAAACGATTTTGCTAGAATATTTCGAAATATAACAATATCATTTTCGACGTACTGAGAGATGTTTAAGTCGATCAATGACCTAAAAAGTACAACTTCTTCGTTTTCTTCTGGATAAGTTAATTTTAATTTGGCCGCTGTTGCAATAGCGACCTTTAAATTTCTCAGCTTAAAGTCGTACTTATTACCGGAAGACATCTGATCGGTACACAGATTGTAAACTTCTGTAAGCGCAGATGCTAAATTTTTCGCGTTAGCGAATCCTGCTGAGAAAAGCTCCACTTGACAAATTTTCTCGAAGTCTGGATTCATAAAACAGACTGTTCTAAAATGCAATTTTAGATTGTCTGGGATAGTAGACAAATTTGGTAAGGTAGGATTTATACTAATGCTTATATAGCAACTCGGGTTAAAAACGAGTTGCGTGCCATCGATATTAATGCTGCTTGACTGAATGCTCCGCGATTGAGAAATTCGAAAAATATACTGAGCAATTACAGAAAGAATTTCTTCTTTTATCCTTGTAAAATTTTTAAAACATACCCATGCTTCAAACGTTACTAAACCTTTAAATATGTTTCCTATACAATTGTAGTCTTGCTTATCATCTCCAGAAAACGTGAAGAAAGGCACAGCTAGTACTCTCGATATATTTTTTATAGTTTCCGTTTTTCCAACGCATGAATAACCAACTATTGCTCCGAAATAATTCTGATAGTAAGCTTCCATTAAACTCCTGTAACATCTTTCTGTAAGCGGTGTATTTACTATTATTCTTTGACTGCTACTGTAGAATTCATACGCATATTTAATACACGTATTTATTACTGTTACATTTATTTGCTGTTCTTCGTAATAATAACGAATTTGCGCTTTCCAATCAAAATCAGTATCTTCATGAACTTTCTTTTCTAATAATAAGCTAATCACGTCTTCCTGATGCGTTAAAAGTACCAATAAAGATGTTATAACCTCCCTATCTTTTCTATTTAAATTGACTTTTAGGAAATTTTGAGTATTTTCTTTATAAATCTTAAATTTCTCCCGACAATTTTTAAGAGCATCTAAATTAGGTTGTAAAAAACAATTATGAACTTGCGATGTCCAAAATAATTGCCAAATGCAGAAAATTACCATAGCAGGTGTGTTTGTAATCCATGGAAGAGACAGTTCATTATCGAACTTTTCTAATGTACTTTCAATTTTTTGTTTAATTGTTCCTATCAAATCTTTATTGAGGGAAGATAGCCAATTCGTTACGGAATTTGATGTAGCTAAAATTGAAACTCCTGTTTGCAATTTCAATTCTTCGCCACCTTCTCCAAAAACAGAAAAAATGTTTAAGTGCTCGTCCATTTTTAGTCGCGCCACATTAGGAAAACATTTTTGTATTTCTGATCTATTTTGAATGAGACTATCGTAATCGAAAAGAAGCTTAACAGTTTCACCATCTGATATAAAAAAAAGCCTTGTGAAGGAAAGTCTCAATTCATCCAGATAATCTCGTACTTTAGCGTTGATAAGCTCTAAGCCATATTTACCTTTTTTTAGTTTTTCTAGGATGCTAATATTTTTCGAAATATTTTTAAAAGTCGGAGTGGTAGATATAAATTCTTGTATCGATTTTAAAATCTTATTCAAAGAAACATACAGATCTACCTCAGTTTGTAAATGGTCCTGTACGATTTCGTTTATAAATAATGCATATAAATACTTACAATGTTCTTGAACACAATTCCAATGTTCGATAATATCACGAATTCGACAAAGTTTTTGTAAAAAATCAACCACTTTATCTTCAATCGGCGTGATGAAGTAAGAAGCTCGCATTTTTGTTATTTTGATGAATTGCTCTTCCAAAAGCATTTCAATGCAATCTTCTTCGATGAAAACTGGCACTTCTGGCGTTTCACTGGTCGAAATAGAGAAGTTAATTTGATCCCATTCCTCGATCATAGAGTTTAACTCTTGTTGCAGCACAAGTTCTTTATTCGCCCCTATGCTTATCATTTCATACTTTTCATAATCTTTCAGTAAATCTAAACTAATTATTTTTCTTAAAGTAGTGCCAGCGTTTGGAAATAAATTAATGCCAGCGATTGCCGACATTTCATCCCAGTGTCTCTTTTCTAACGCTGGATTGCACATACAAACAGCTAAAGGAACATACTTTTTAAATTCGTTAAGAGCCTGCAAAGCTTGCCAACAAAGCTTTAAAGGTGCAGGTTGTTGCAGTGGATCAGGGTCGTCCACGATACCAGAAAATTTAAACGGCTTGTTGGACGTTAAATCTGATTTTATTTTAACCTTGAACATTTTGTGCATCTCTGTGATTTTTTCTAAACACTCCGTGGTTTTCTGTTCCATTTCTTGAGCGTCCAAGTATTCAAATGGCCCGTCCATCCAAACTTCGTTGCTTCTTTGCCACTGGTAAATTGTCTGTATTAATGAACAAAAAGAACTCATAACTTCCTTAATCTCATCCACTTTAGGAAATGTAGTTTCCGGAAATTTAAAAAGTCTCTCTTCAATGTTAATCCACTCTATTTGAGTGTCAACTTGATTGATTTTATTTAAAATCACCCTTAAAAATTCTCTATATTCTGTCATCCTTTTTGCATCATCCATATCATCAATGATAACTAATTCAGGAAAAATTGCATCAATATCAGAACTCAGCACGTTAATCTTCCTCTGCAACTCGTCTTCTAACTCTCCCTTTTTCGCTTCGCAAAATATATTATGCTGGCTGAACACTGGCCTTATTAATTCCAACCAATTAATCGTAATTTTGTTCAATTCTATATGCTCATTGGACAATATTGCTATCTGAATTAAAGAGCTTAACATGTCTACTGATTTTTGAATTTTCTTCTCTAACTCCTTAACTAAAACTTTCGAAGCATACGATACGTAATCGGTAAGCTCGAACAAGGACTTAGTATCGTCCGGGATAGTCAAAGCTCTACTCTCCAGATTTTCAAACTCTTTGCAAATTGATCGATTTAGTTCTTGATGGCTATCGATGAGTTCCTTTATAAGCATGTTTGTAATTTCCGAAGTATTTTGTTTTAAATCATTGATCGCCGATACTTGGTGCAAAGTCCCAAAACCGTAGTAAACATTCGGCACCATTGCGTTTATCTCTGTTAGATATTCATTGTACTTGTCCACCTCCGCGCAGTACACTTCGAATTTTTTCTTCCTGGCTATAAGTTTTGCCACCTCCTTCTTAGTCGCGCTTGAACAAAGTGCACTAAAACGTGCACCAACAGATTCGTAATATTCTCGCAACGGCTTAAAATTGCTCTCAAGCACTTGTTGCAAGTCACTGTGAGCTTTTTCCATAAACCACTCCGGCAAGATCACTTTAATATACTCCGTTTTCTCGTTAATCTTGAGCCACTCTCCTAAAGGCACGAAATCTTGAGCTATGCTCGCGATGCTATCGATGATCCTGTGATGCACCTCAAAAATTTCATCGATGCTTGGTTCTAACTCCAAAGTGTCATTTCTGCAAAGCAACCTTAGTCTCAAGTGAGCGCAGCTTCCGGAATCCTTCAAAGCCTCGATAAGACCGTTAATACTGTTCATCATGCTATTCAAAATCTGCTGCACCATGAAACTCTCCGCGCAGTGTAATAATTTTGGCAGTCTTTTATCACTTTTTAAATGATTTATTTGAAGCATACTCCTAATTACTTCATTGTAACACTGATTTTGTACTATCAGAGAGCACTGCTGCAAATCATTATTTATCAATTCGATTAATTTGGAAGTGTGCAGATCTTTCAAAGTTTTGTAACGCTCGAAATCAATGAAACATTTCGGAAGATTGTGAAACATAATGTTAGAGATGTTTTTTACTAGTCGATGAGATAAATAATACTTTTTTAAAATTAGTTTTCGGTTTACATCATAGGTTGAACAAAAATCTTCATTGGAAGTTCTGCGTTTGTAATGCTCCTCTGGTTCTTTTGCCTTAGGATCTGCTTCGTTAGTATTCACTATGCTTTTTACACTAAAATTTTGCATTTCTTTCAAATAGTCTTGTCTAACTTCCTTCATAACTGACATTAAAAATCCAATGTGCTTTCTTTTAGAAGTTTTAGGTATTAACTTAAAAATGTTTTCCTCCCACTCCGGCAAAAGTCCTTGTACAGTAATTGTCTTTGCCAATTTTATTAGTTCCTCAGTATAAAATGTTTTTGAAATTCTGTGAACACTTGCTTTCCATTTGTCTGTTAATTTTGGTTGAGGTGGTCTAGGCTTTACAAATTTCATTGCATGAGCACGAAACTTTTGAAGTGGATTCTTGTCCGCACGGTCATTTTTCAAACAATCGATTTGAGGTATAGGAGTTAAACGAGGCACTTTGGTTTTATCATTAACTAAATTATAAAATTCTTGCTTTTCTGCCATTGTTGCAACTGCTTGTAAACTTTGTTTCTTGAAACTAAATGTAAGATGGTGAAAAGTACAGAAATAGAATAGAAATCTATCAAGTTTTATCAGTATCCAAGGAAACAAGGCAGGTGCATGTTTGTAATAGTATGTACCTTACATAGGTACCCAACAGGAACGAAGTCAGACGCTTGATATCCCCTTAGTGCGCTTGCGGGGGACGGGGGTTGAAACCTTTAGTATGTACGCCATCCGCTTGAAGGCGCTACTAAATCGTGACATCCCTTAAAATGTTGCATGTTCGTTGGTTCTTTCGAAGAATGTAATATTGGTGCACTTTATTTAGTCTTTTTCTCTGCATTGTCAAATAATAGGTAAGGTCAAACAGGTAAGTAGAGAGCAGACGTAAATAAAAAACCAACAATTTCGAAAAGTTAAGAAGTTTTAATGTTGAACAACTATCTCTAGTTTTTTAACATTTTCAACTGCTTGAATTTTATTTTATATGAATTTAAAACTATTGAGGAATGTGGACGAATTATATTACGAAAAATAGGAATATTGTACGGGCATATATCTGGAAGGTTTACTACTTTAGGAGCAAAAGTAGGAGAAAGTATACAAAGCAACATTAAATAGAGTCACAAGAAAAATATTTTAGCTTAATTGCCTTCTACTTAACAATTTGAGTTACAAAATTACTAATTTTGAAAAATTGAACGCGCGCCTAACCGGCGCGAAATAGGGGTTCTAACATTCGAGGGAGAGTTTGTCGCTCAAGCGCAGCATGTATGTAGACAATTATTATGTACTATTTTCTGCACATTTTAGTCTATAATTGGATAGTTTGATCGAAAAGCTTGAGTCTTTTTTTAGTTGGGTGACGGGACATACTACCTGGAAAAAAATATACTTTAGTTGTTGTTTATAGAATTGCATTAAAAACGGATTACACTTTGGCCTGTGTTTAAATTCCCGTTTTGATTTTCGACTTTTTGAATTTTGATTTTAGTCCGTCGAAGCATGAATGACGAAGAAAATATAAAAGAATTGGGTACAATTTTTCGATCCCGCCTAACAGTTGATCACCAGCGATACGTAAGGTACGGTAGGCTCCTACTTTACCGAGTCGCTAATACTATGGACAGTACACAAACACAGTATACGTACACCATTCTTAACAGAGATTTTATTATAAGCAAAACCGATAAGTGTAAATGAAGGACTTTGTACATAAAATGGATTTTTGAAACACAATGTAGGTGAATTTGTTGATTAAATTCAGATCTCTTAACTGAAGAAAGTATAAACAGTTAAAAATTGTGTAAGTGAGGTTATAATTTGTGTACGATATTAAATAAAACAAAATGAGTAATATTTATATACAAGAACCACCCACTTCGGGAAAGGTAAGAAATTATTTTATTTAAAAAACTTATTAATACTTAGTCACTCTATTTTTAAATTTATAACCTATTATTGGCTTTGCATAGGTTGTTATGAAAACTAGCGTTGGAGACATAGATTTGGAGCTTTGGACAAGAGAAGCTCCTAAAGCATGTAGAAATTTCATTCAACTGTGTATGGAAGGATATTATGACAATACAATATTTCACAGAGTTGTTAAAGGATTTATCGTACAGGGTGGTGATCCAACTGGTACAGGTGAAGGTGGTGAAAGCATATATGGAGAACCTTTTAAAGTAAGTTAAAATTAAAAATTAATATCTTGAATAAATTATTTAGAATACTTATTGTTATATTTATTTTTATAGGATGAATTTCACACTAGGCTCCGGTTTTGCCGGAGAGGATTATTGGCTATGGCAAATGCTGGAAAAAACGACAATGGTTCACAATTCTTTTTCACACTTGCTGCTACGCAAGAGTTGCAAAACAAACATACAATATTTGGAAAAGTCACTGGAGAGACTATATATAATATGATTAAACTTGAAGATGCTCTCGTTGATGAGGTATGAATATTTAAATTTATTATTAATTTGGCCATTGGTTTATTGCATTACTTGTTTAATTTTTAGAATGACAGACCTGTTTATCCTCAAAAAATTTTAAAAACAGAAATTTTAAGTAATCCTTTTGATGATATTGTACCTAGGGTAGTACCTAAACAAAAAAGTGAAGAAGAAAAGCCAAAAAAGAAGAGTAAAAAAGGTGTAAAGTAAGTAAACTAGTTTTAAAAAACAGAATTACTCCAGGATTCTCTTATTAAATACTAATACTAATTTACAGAGATTTCAAATTATTATCTTTTGGTGAAGAGGCTGAAGAAGATGAAGAAGAAACAGTGGCATTAAGTAAAAAATTAGAAAGTAAAAGTAAGTCAGCTCATGATACTTTAGCAGATCCTAAATTGAGTTCTCAACCTGTAATTGACCTCAATGAACCATCTGCGAAAAAAAGCAAAACGGATGGTAGTGATGATTCTGCCAGTGAAGATGATTCGCAAACACCAGAAGAAAAAAACGTTACAGAAAAAGAAAAAAAGTGAGTAATTAATCATTTACAATAAATGCTTCTTTAGGTGTAATTTTAGTAAATATTTTTGATTGTTTTAGTGAAATGACAGAAAGAATAAAAAATAAATTAAAAGGTTCTACAAAAGATTCTTCCAAAAATAAAGTTGAGAATTCTAAAAAAACACGTAAAGACGATAACGAGTCGGAAGAAGAAGAATACTATCTTGGAAAAGATAGAAATGATGAATTAAAGAGAAAAACGTGCGTAAACTTTTCTTTTAAATTTAAAAAGCTATTTACAGAATAATTTATTTATTGAGTATCCTTACAGGGAAGAGATAAAAAAAGAAATTCGCGATTTTAAGCGTCAGATGAAAAATGAAAAGGATAAAAAAACCCAGGAAGAAAATAAGAAAGAAGAAGAAAAGATAAAGAAAGAGCAATCATCTGAACTCATTAAAGAATATCAGCAGACACAAGAAAAGTACAAAGAAGAATCATCGAAAATTCCTAAAAAGGGTAAACAAAATTATAAGATAATTAAAAAATAAAAGTCTTCGAAATTAAAAAAAACCTAAACAATTGTTATATAATTGCAGGAGCCTCAAGAGAAAGCTTTACTGCTGAATTGTTGAACAAATTTAAGAATCAAGTGATGAGTGTGCAAGAGCTACATCAGGATTCAGATGATGATAAGAAAGATGAAATCGACGATGATAAGGAAGATCCTAATGATACATCTTGGATGAGTCACACTTTAAAGTGTGAGGATAAGGCTCCCGTATTAGCAAAGGACGCTAGTACAAAGGGTGACGATTGGTTTGAAATTTATGATCCCAGAAACCCCATAAACAAGCGAAGACGAGGTGAAACTGGCGAGAAGAGTAAGCCCGGCGCTTCTAAGAAAAACCGGCGATAATAATTTTCTGAAAAATAAGAAAATTTTGTAAAAAATGAAGTTGCTGTAAGTTTAAATCTTAAGATTGTAGATATTTATGAATCAAGTAAATTAAATTTTGTTTATTAAACATCTCATTTTCAAAAAAGTGGTAATATTAGCTGCAACGTAATTTTACGAAATTCTAAACTTTCCGCTTTCCCGATGACAATAGTAAAATCTTAATCCAATGCAATTAGTTAGTCGCACATAAGTAATAGATAAAAACTTGTCTGCGTGCCGACAAACAAATTTTCAGCGAAGTGTCGTTAAGTAATTGTCACCTTATGTCATAAACTAATATAGATCTTGCGACTAGATGTTCCGTAATACTTATTCCAGCTGTGGATAAATTAAAATTCCAATCATCAGTTCATCTCTTTGAAGTAAAATTTTAAGTAAATTCAAAGTAATCAAATGGCAAAAATAAACTGCCAGTAAAAACAGTCTTCAAAATACTCAGAACCGAGAAAATCTTACATAATTAAAGAGATCTCCGATAAGGTGAGGTGCGCTCCTGCGGAGCGTCGTCCGCGGAGGAGGCGTGGGGCACCTCGAGGAGTCTCGCAGATAAAAAGCTCGTCGCTGTGCCTCCGCCCCGAGGCAGTCGTTAGCCACCGATCGTCGCGCGCATCATCGCCGATAAGCCGCGTGTAGAAAGTGCGCCGCTCGGAAAAACCAGTCGCCTCTCGTCGGCCGATCGCGTATATTTCGAGTGTGTATACACACTCGCGCCCGCGCAGCTGCCCGGCAATTGTATACAGAGTCGCTCGGCTGAGGCGGAGTGTCAGTTTTGCGCGCGAGCTCCGAATGCGCGCCACGCGATGCCGATCGCGCTTTGACTCCTCGGCGTTATATTTTACCGCCCGAACTTTGGGCTCGCGGATAGATTTCAATCGGCGGATCGATCGACCTCGCGTGCGATTTCATCGTTTTGTTTGTTCTTTTTTTTTTTAAAGTAGTGAAGTTACCGGGACAACTGGCGGCCCGATGAAAGGAGAGGATCAGGAGAGTGGCTTGGCGAAAGTGCCCTTGAGACTAGACTCTTTTGGTAAGTCGGTGGCTCTTTTCTATGAGGAGTTTTTTTATAGTTTAGTGTTTTTATCGGCGCGGGTCTGTGATAAAGTCAAGTACTTCGTCGCATGCGGCGGCCGGCGGCTTTTGACAATCGGCCTGGAGGTCAATGAATCTTTTTTTGTCACTCGCGGATCGCGCAGCACAAGTACTGGATGACAGACGTGAATTGTATGTTAAAAGTCTTTTATGACACAAGTCTATTCAGCAATTATGAAACAAATTAAAGATTCTCGTCCGGTCTGTCTGTTGCGGCTCTTACGTTTACCGCTTCGAGTGTACGTACTAACTATGTTGATTGTACGCACATAATAGCCTAAAATCATTTCTTAATTGTATCAAATTTTTATTCTTTGTTTTTTTTTTATTTTCGTGATAGATTAAATAAACAAAGTCATAAAATTAATTGAGTTGCTGATAAGATGTAATCTGAATTGTTATGGTCATTAGCATAATTTTATTTCAACTTTAATGCTTTTTATCGCAACGAAATAATTATCGAAAAATAAAGCACTCACGTGCCGCCTTTAATTAGGGGAGTATGCGTGGCAAGATTGGAAACGTAATAAAACACTTCGAAAATTATGGAATTGACGGATAATTTAAATGCTAGAATCACGAGATGAACTAAAACAAAATTTAATTAAATGGTGAAATAAAGGGAAATAATAGTGCTTTTTCATACTATTTCAATTTAAGGAACATTTTTATTTGTCTCTTTTTTTTTAAAGACAAATAATTTTTCAGGTGGATCATTACACTTCTTCCTCATCTTTAATATGATAACGCACTACAAAAGCACGAATAAGTATGATTTCTCTAAGGATCTAGAATTTAAAAAAAAAGACGTGAAAACTTCTAAAAGCTTACAACGCAATTAACAGGTGCTAAACCAGTTCTCCCAGCGCACGGCTAGACGCAGCACGATTAACTCGCTGCTTATTCAAATGTTCATTAAGTAAGCACTGGAAGCTCGCGAATTAAAAGAGGCGCTCGCGGAGATTCACCGCGCGAGCCCAAACAAAGCAGGCGGAAAAGACGAGCGACAATCGCAAAAAGCCATCGACACGCGTCGAGACGACGCGCAAATTTATTTTTAAACGGGCGAACGCGTGCAGCCGCTGTTGCGCGACGCGCGTCGTACAGCCGCGTTACCCATCATTATATTCCGCGGGGATTGGACCGCGCGATCGCACGCGACGGGATGACAAAGTAACGGTTTAACAGGCGTTAATCTAGCGGCGATTAGCTCGATTAACGCCGATTTTAAATTTAGATTTCTTTTGGACCGTTTGTTTTCGTTTTCCACGCGCGGAGTACTCTTTCACGAGAGAGGTGGAGAAAGTTTTTACGACAGCGTTAATGTAAATTTTGTTTTTATCCAGACTGAGCTTGCGATCAGGCGTTGAACGGAAATTTTGTATAAGCTTCGTGGAATTTTTTTTTTGTCTGTATTGTAATTAGGAACTGTAATAATTTTTTGAGTGATCCAATTGAAAATAATTTACCGGACGTGAAAGCAGCGCTGACGAAGCAGTGCGAACCAGTTCACTTTACATCGGGGTGGCTAGAAAGGCTCTTTCCGTTTATTATTGTTATTAGCTGATGTAATCTTGGGACTTGGAGTTTGTTCAACAATGAACAAACTAGTCTGCATTCTTTCTACGAGAAATTTTTTTTTATATAATTATCTTTCTTTTTATATATCTACCTGTCAATACGAGATAATGACAACAAAGCGAAGTGAATGTATAGACACGCTAAATATTTGGAGACGATCCAATATGATTCGATGCTATTTCGCATATGCGATTGCGAGTGAATTAAAAAAGAAAATAAATAAATAATTGATGTACGACTGCGGAAACAATATTATATCTCCACGTAAAAAATTCCCAATATTCTAATTTATGCAAAATTCGGCGAGACCGACTTAATTGACACGCGCGATCATTCGAACTGGTTTGTTTGATTTGAATTAATGTGACGACAGCATGAATGAAAGCGTCTTCAAAAAAGATGGTAAACAAGATTTCTTTGACGTATCTCCGATTATCTTCGGGTTTTAAAATCGATCTTGAACTGTTGTACAGCGAGGGTATAATTCGTATTGCGCAAGAATAGACGGTCCACTAATGTTCTTAAACGACAGCAAAACACGAGGTGATGGAATGCAAAGGAGTTTCTAGGCGAAGATATAGTTAACGATACAGCTTGATCGCGTCAAGTGGCGTCTGGTATCGTTGATGTAAGTGCGCAGTGTCATAATTTTGTAATGAATTTTTTGAACAACCTTCTTTTAGATCCGAAAATTTTAATTATTATTTCATCTATAATGAATAGTGAAGAAAAGAGCCAGGAAGTAATGCGCATACTTTAGTATTCTTTGTTGTAGATAAAATCAAAATCGTCTTTGTAATACTCTTTGGTATACATTCAGAGTGTATTGAGTTGTCGAGCTTTACTTCATTCTTGCAATGTTTATTGTGCGTAAGAGCGAAATCAATAATTCGAACTCCAAAATGTAAAAATTTCTTCCAATGCACTAAGCTAAATAATGAATGAATAAGAAGTGTAAACATTAATTACTCATGAATTTACAAGACATTTTCAGATAAATATTTATATTAATTTGCGCAAAATCAATTGTTTTCGTAATATGATTTAACTATAAAGCAGATAATTTCAACCTTTCTTTTTTTTACGCTTATCTTAGAAATATGTTTAGGTATGTTGTTAAAGATAGCTGTTAAAAAAATTGGCGATCGTGTACATATACGTCAATGAATTTTTTTTTTATAATACCTATATAAGAAGTTGAATAGTTTCTTCTTCAATACATTGGAAATAGCAAAGGCATTATAAGCTAAAACTAAAAATTGCAGTCATAAATAGTTTCTTTTATTGTTTTTCATATCAGGGGCTCTTTTATTCCTACTTTAATCTTTACGTCTTTGCAAGAGAAAAAAACTTACTGCACATTATGTTAATTTTTCTACGATTTTTAAATTTGTACACAAACATATTTTTTCATTGTCGCACGTTTCTTTTAAAGCTTATGGATTATCATATTTGTTTTATGAATTCCGAGAAAACCAGTGAATCGCACTAGGCCAAGAAAATATTTGAATATTGCTGAAAATCCCGATAATGCTATCGATAGCGCAAGCTCTTTCCGCGCGCGACTCGGCGACCTCAGCAAACGGAACGTTAAAAGCTTCATAAGAAATCACGACTCCTCCACGCTTGTTTTCTAATCGGAGATAAAAATAACTTTTTTTATCCGTCGCATTTTCTCTCACTTCCCCATTTCTCGCGATTCATCGGAATCCGCTTCATCCGCGTAGCCTCCAAACTTCGTGGCAATTTGGCAACTCATCAACATTCCTTCGCACTTTTTGTGGAATTTTCCATCTGTCGCACGCGGCGCTAAGGTGCGACACGCTGTTTGAACTTGCCAAGAGGCACTCGAATAAATTCTATGTCAAACAAACGGTCATTGTTGCAATCGCTTGCAGCCTTCTTGCAGCTTATCTCGGATCAGACCGATGGGTTTCCCGCGTGAGGTACTTTTGTTCGTCACGAGATTAAAGCGATTTTCACGCCAGTTGTTGGAATTTATCATTTTTCGGATTCGTTGATTAGGGTGGTAAACGATTACTGATTTGACTATCGCTTGTTTTGTACTTGAGTGTGCAACTTGTATTTATGGTTTTATTTACTTTACAATATGCGATTGATTAAAGTCAATATAAATATAACCACAGCTATGCACTATATTAAGAACTAATCACTGCAATTCTCTGAATTTATTGAATAACTTATTATAATGAAAAAATTTAGCTTAAAGGTACAATAACTTAATTTAACTTCTAAGAAGTTTTTCATCTTAAATATTCAATGTGAATGATAGAACGACAAAAGATTAATTAATCTATTGAAAAGACAAGTCTGAGAAATAAATTTTACTAAAGTACTTTTGTGCAGTCAGCTAAATAACTTAACTACTTTTTAAAGCAATGATTATTACACTTATCAAAGAATATCCGAGTTACAAAAAATACATTCGTGCAAATAAAATAAAAAAAAAGAAAAACAATCTGAATAAAATTCCAAAATCAGTCGCAGGCGCGCTGGTTCTTAAAAAATTCTGCAGCACAACAAACTTAAGTCAAGGCTCCCCAGTCGCCGTAAGCGCAAACAACCGGAGATCCACGGCCGCTTCGCTAATTTAAAATAAAGGCTGACCGTCGCGTCGCCAAGACCTACTAAAGCCCCTCGAGAAGGAAAAAAAACGAAAAAAAAAGAAAAGGAAGAATAAACGATCGGGCGATAATCAGCGGTTCCGTTATCTTGCAGACGATGGGCTGAAGCCGCGGGACTGGCTGCCGAGGCCGACGCGCTGCAAGGGGCCGCTGCGCGTGGTGCGCCTCTGCTGCCTCGGGGTCCTCATGCCGATCCTCCTCGTCGCCGGGCCCGTCTACCTGCGCTACCGCGTCTTCTCCGAGCAGCTCTATCCCCTGGCCATCTCGGATCAGCGGCTCATCGACGGCAGGATCTCCACCACGTGGTGTCAGGTGAGTTTTACATTTTACGTTGATTTGTTGCGCGAGTTTGTCGGCGTTTTACGAGTCGAGGTGCGGTAATTTGTCGTCGAAGAGAAATACGCGGTTTTTTAAATTTACGAAACAGTGAAATTCTATTCTTTCGAAGGAGTTTCACTCGTTTCTACAGTCGTAATTCATACGCTTTGCAAGCGTTCGTGCAGATTTATTGCGACGATGTTTTCTTTGGAAATAAATAAGTCGATTCGTACTTCTCCAGCAATGATTAATTTCGTATTTAATAATACCTTCGAAACTCAAAGTATTTCTCAAGTATCTATTTTTAGTGCGATTAAAGCGACAAATATAGCCGGTATAAATTTAACGACATTATTTAAACGTTACAACCCAAATAAGCTTATCGTGTAATTAGTCGCGTAAATTATCTCGCATTAACAATTACAACGCTATGAGGTAACTGATGCAATCTCGCTTTTTCGTAGTCTTGCATTTCATTCCGATTGCGGGGACACCCAGTTGACAAACCGCGTGAGAAACTCGGGTGTGCGCGCGCGCGCGCCGATCGACCTTCGCCGGCAGATAACGAATTCCCGATGCTCTCGAACGTCTACGATTTAACTATCGCAAATCATCGCGGGTCAATAGCGACCGCGAGTTTCCAACGCGTTTGGAAAAAATAAAGTCGCGAGTAGTCGTACTCTTATCGCTTTCTCGCGCGACGATCGGCATAAATCGTTCAATTTGTATAATTGCGCGTTTTATCAGACGTGTAATTGTTGTGCGGAAAATTTGGGCTCGGCACAGTTGATTAATCGCCAGTGTACATGGAAATTGGAGCTTGTGATGATTCGATGATTTTCTTTCAATAAACAGCGGAATTCGCGACTAATGCGAGATAAGAGCGTGAGGTAGCGAATTCGGTTTGCGAGAGGTTGTAAAAGCGAGCTGATGGTTTTACGACCGTGGAAAGCTCGAAATTCCGAGTAGCGACAGATAATCGGACTGTTTCATTGGATAATTTACGCGATAGTGAATCAATTGCTCCTTTATCTTCGTTCTTTTTACTTCGTGTATCTAATGCGATTTATCCATTTATCGCGGGGATCCGACAAATACGTTAACCACCGCCAACATTGGAAAACTCAACATTTATTCGAATTGACAAGGAGGAAAGAATAGGAATAATATAATCCGCGCTATAAATAATTTAATTAAACCTTTTACGAAATTTATATAAATTTTTAAAACGCCCATTCGCTTCGTAGTGTCCACGTGTCGATACAAGATTGAACTTTTCTTATCAATCCTCCCGCGCCATTTATCATTTATTGGAAAAAACAACAAGACGTTCGAAATGTGCCATACGTGCGAAAAGGCGGAACTTTTTTTTATTATTGTTTGCGAAACGCTGAAAATCGGGACGGCGCGCAGGAATTTCCCGCTGTTTTTTCCAAACGGTATACGGCGTTATCAATTGTTTCAACAACCAACAGGGACAAGTGGTGAAGGCCAACGCGACGTTCAACGCGTACCTGATGAACGGCGCGCCGAGGATGAGAGGCGAGGCGATACCCGTATCTATGACCCGGCACCTCGTCCTCGAGGACGACATGAAGGAGTACTGGGGATTCTATCTCCTGCGGGGGAGCAGCGTCACCGTGTCCACTTGTGTAAGGTATACATAAAAACATTTTGCTTTTGACGATAATCACTTAATAAAGTGAAATATTTTTGCAGTCGAAGGTCTTTACACTTTCGATAACAAAAATAAAGTCCTATTTGAGCAGTGGAGAAGATCGTAACCTCAGATTTATTAACATTTTTAATTATAAATGCTGAAGTGTTCAAAGCGTAAATAGAGCAAATGAGAAGAACAAATAATTATACAATCACCAATCTGATCATCTTATCAGCGTGAAGAAAGAAAAATAGCAAAAGTGACACGTGTTCGGATAAATGTAGCACTTTAATTATTTAACTCGAGAAAAGATCAAACATGGGTAATTTTGATATCTGACAGTCGCCGATATCTGCCGCCGGTCAATGATCTACTTTGCCTCTATCTTCAAATTTTGATAATCGAGCTTTTGAGTTTATAATCTTTTTACGTGTTACTATTTTTTAACTGGTTAAAAATAGAGAAACAACATTCTATATTTATTACTTCTTTTGGAGAGTAAATTAGATAAGCAGCTACAAACTTCGTCCGAAAACAAAAAACACAGTCGCTTTTCTTCAATTGCAAGCGCGAGATAGTATCTCTTTCGTCATAACCACCGATTATAATTGCGATTTTATCACGTATTTTTTTAGATTTTGATATGCTTGTCATTTTCATAATCTTAGTTTCAGGGTGTTGTTACTTTATAATCTAACGAAGAAGCAACTTTTTTATTACCCAGAAAAATGTTCTCCAGAGAGCAAAATTTATTACTATTTATCGAAACTCGCATGTAAGAGACATTGTAGTAGACATTTGATGCGATTTTTTCCTTGTGAGTATACGATAATGACGAGCTTGAAATTTGCGCAGGTGGCCAGGAGCGTCGTTGTCGGTGATCCGCGGGCACAAAAATCTGCACGAGTGCGCCTTCATCGGGGACGACAGCAGCGAGGAGCTCGAGGAATTGGTCGAGATAGCCCAGGAGCGCGGATTGCTGCAGAGGCTCAACGACACTAATGGGGTAAGATATTTGCATGTCGCTTTTTGTTAAATAATTTGCACGAACCCTGCTCTTTTACTTTTAATCTTCAAAGCTTTCCTAAAATTGAACAAAACGTTGTATGCATGTAAACACAATTTTCTTACGTAAGTTTCTCAATTATCAAATGATAAATTTGAATTTACAAACAAAAATTTTGCACACAAACAATAAAGAATGTATGCAAAATTGTTCTTGATTAAATACAAGCAATCGATCGTAAACTTTCGGTGCGTAAAAGCGAGGTAAACAATAATAATCTCAATATTCATTGCTTTCAGAGGCACATATTTGTGATCTCTACGTATCAACAAAAATTGTCTCTCATTTTATTAGCATTGTTCACATTTCGTCTGGAGCAATCGTATGTATTCGATTAAATATTTGTTTTCCTCAGTATTTTGCAGCCTTTTTTATTAACCAAACTTGCTTAAAAAATTCGTTGGACTCTTAAAAAAAAATCTTAATTTTTTATAAATTTATGAAATACCACAATCATTTATATTTTATAAAGACCAATAAAAAGAATCGTAGATAATTAATAAACTATCAATTACAATAATAAACAAATTTATTTTTATCGCCAAAGATAAATTCCTTCCTTGCCATTAACGCTGATCCAAGTAACCCAATTAATTCCGCAAATACAAGTAAACGAATGAAGCACTTCCTCGCATGCCGCTAATGAACGAAAAACCCGTTTCTATGACCACGCACAGCTGCGCGGCTTGACAGAGAAAAGCAAAAACCGAACGTCCACCTTACAGAACGCGAGCAGCCCGATCAACGAGCCGTCGCGCATGAAGCGGGTGCGCCAGGGCGTGCAGTTCCACCAGGGTGGCGACGTGCCGATCCCGCACCACCACCAGCCGGTGCAGCAGTACACGAGCCACGAGCTCGACGCCAAGGACATGCGGGCCATCCTCACGCAGCTGTTCGCCAAGACGCTGGACATGAAGCGGAAGCAGAAGGAGGCGAACGCAGCGACGCACCACCACTACGAGGGCGTGTTCAAGGAGAGCGCGAACATCGACAAGCCGCCGGCCTTCGACGACGAGGAGTTCATCAGGCAGGAGCTCGCCAGGCTCAGGGCGCAGTCCGACGAGGCCGGCGACAAGCCGCGCGCCGTCAAGCTTGCCGACGGTGAGTCGCGTTCAATTTCGAGTTTCGGTAGTCTCAAACTGGTAGGCAGCTTTTTTTTGCTGTTCCAGTGTTCGACGCGGAAAAATTGAGTTCTTTAAGTGTCGGCCTTGAGGAATGAAAACGTTTTAATTCACCGGCGAAATGTGTAGCACTTTTTGCGTTCTCTTAAGAAAACTAGTACATTTCATATATATAGAATTTAATCGTAAGCTGTCTGCGAAAAAAAGTTTTGAGAGATTCTTTTGAAGAAAAAAACGCTTTCACAAGGCTTCCGAAAAATACCACTTTTTTATGCTATTGCTGCAAGTGCTTTGTTATACAGAAATCTTGCGAAATGTGCTTTTCTTCTTGTCATTTCGCTATAGAGTTAGAAAAAAGTCTTATTTATTTTATGTTGCATAACGATTCCAATTTAAAAAATTACTTAAAATTTCTACTTCATATCTGAATGTAAATAATGAAAAAGTCGCCAAAGTATTATCAATTACAGCATATCCAAACACGTGGCGCCCAGTTTTAGATTAAAATACACATCGCGGCAAGAAAATCAGTAATGTTGTCAAATGTATATTTTTCGAACTCGATCTATCGCGCATATGATAAATCGCTAACACTCTGAAAAATCAGTCGCTCAATAAAAAATCGTCTTCGATAGTGTTATCAATCGCTGCTACGAGCACAAAGGCGCCGGAGGTCAGGACGTCGACGACGTCGAGGACCACGACCACGACGACGGCCACGGAGCAGAGCACGGAGCCGTCGTCCGCGGAAGTGTTCCAGGACGCGCTGCGGAAAATCGTCGCGCTGGGCGACCGTGGCAAGAAGGTGCTGGACCGACTGGTGGCGGAGATCGAGCACAAGGACCCGCAGACGGAGGCGATGGTGAAGCAGGCCATCGAGGAGGCGGCCGAGAAGGAGGTGCGCCGTCGGAAGCGGGACATCCTCCTGGGCTCGCCCATGGGCGTGCAGCTGTCGCAAGACGACGAGGACGGAGACGCAGCGATCGAGGAGGTTCGTCTTGCTTGTTTTTGGATTGTGTCTGGTGGCGACAAAAAATTATTGCATAACTCAGTTATGAATTCAGAGGACGATGTTTTTACTTTTATTTTCCTCGATTTGATAGCGGAGAGTTACGCAGCTCTTAGTTTGGATAGATAGATTGGAAACAAATATAGCAATACTGTTATTAAGAGACTTTCGTACTTTTCTTAATCACTTTTTGTCGGGTAAAATGTTTACTATGTACCGCACATAATTTAGATTTCAGAGGCCAGTATACGCGATTAAAAAAAGCAAACCTCTACTTCCAAATAACATTATTTTATACGTTTACTCAATTTTTAAATGTTATATCACGAAGGCATAATATTTATTTTCGATTTATATAGGGTATGCTTCATCCGGATGGGATAGCAGAAGATCGAGGTACGGTAAACGAGACGACCTTGAATGATCGGAGTAACTCCGAATTTTGGAGTTCCTTC
The DNA here is from genome assembly GCA_900480045.1 of Eurytoma adleriae. Lineage (NCBI taxonomy): Eukaryota > Metazoa > Arthropoda > Insecta > Hymenoptera > Eurytomidae > Eurytoma > Eurytoma adleriae. Next base: position 28,812 of record UXGC01000234.1, read on the forward strand.
AGTAGTTCCGAAGAAAGACTGCTGGAATGCAAAGGTTTAATATTGAATCTTCCTTTGACACCACATCGTTACTGCGATCCAAAAATGGAGCACCACCATTCAACAGCTTCGGGCGCCAACGCTATAACTTACAGGTAAGCACTATAAGCTTTTCCTGAGCCCATAATACGATTTGGCATTTGTTGTTTTTTCGAAAAAAAATGAAAATTTGAATGATCGTTTATCGCAGGGTACCGACGGACGGCTACTACTTCTTCGTCTTCAGCTCGGAAAACGAGATTCAGCCGAACTTTCTTCGAGTACAGTTCGATCTCCTCCGTACGTTGTACAACACCTCGGACCCCGTGTACCAGTGCAAGAACAGCACGGGCGAGTGTTCGCTGCCCATAAGCTTCTTCAGTAATCAGCGCACGGTTCTCGAACTGCCGGTGAGTGGCAACGAATCCCAGTGGAACGACGAATACGTCATTATATCGACCTGCGAGCCCAGGACCTCGTTGTACATCCTCTGCGCCACTCTGGTGCCTATTTTCGTGTTGATGTTCGCTTTTCAATGATCTTCAACTTTTGTATGCACTGGGGGATGGAATTGTTTTTAGTAGATTCGACTGATTGCAGCCCACCTCTACGCGGCTTATCAAATGTAAGTCAAGGTAAATGAACTTTTGAATTGAAGAGATAAATTTGTAATATCTGCGAAGTGTCGGAAAGCAGGGTAAATGATTTATTTAAGTCAATTGTCTTTTGAATTAGCGTTACTCGAAAGAGTGTAACAAATATTTGTTAAATCATTTTTATCGATTAGTGAAAGATTATAGGAACAAGAAATTTTAGCTTAAATAAACGCTTTATAAAGACAACGTCTCACAGTTGATTTGAGGAGATGTGTAATTATCAATCGATCAAAGTTGAAATGTTGTTTGTAAGCTCTTTAGGAAATTAAATGTCAGTTTGTGATGTCTATCAAGAATTATCGTTACTGTCCTATAGCTGTGTGATCGGCGTTTTTCGACGTTTATCAATTTATTTTGATAAATATTTTACTTGCTGTAATAATTAAACTAGAATCAAAGAGATGACCAAAATATATTTTTGCATAGTGAATAAATGAGTGTCAAATATGGAATTGGGAGTTTTACTCTTAACAAATGACACTGAAAATTACACTCCAAATTACACTCATTATTGGTTTCTCTTTACTTAAACAGAATAGATAGGGTATAAACATTTTTATATTTAGCATTCATTTGAGTGTTCGCCCTTAGACGATCGAGATTTAATTAATAAAAAGAAATTATTAATGGTGATTCTCCATTTAGAATTTCGCCGTAGATGGATGTTGATAAGTCATTACATAATGCTCGGTGGTCTTATTGAGACCCTCTAAGGGTCATTGTTATTAATTTAGTACCCTATTTTTTCTGCATGTCGTTTTTTTAAGTTTTTAAAAAATATGTTGTTTGCATTTATTGAAATCAAATTGTTATATCTTTTTTGTTTTTATAACGTGCTTTATGTTCAAGAGACACAAATAAATTTTAATGTAAAACAAATTTATTATGTTTGTCATACAGACGTAATATGTAATTTCGATATCATGCGGAAAAATAAGAAGCGAAGGAAAGTCTTTTTTATAGAAAAAGTCTAATTGTAAAAAATGTACAAAAACGAAACGCGTAGCAAAACCATTACTCTTAAGTGCCTTTTTATAGTATAAGCATCGGATTGTTCGGAACGTTAATTAACGAACGTCAAAGTCATTAGGTTTATTCGAAACCTTCGAAAAAGACTGTCAATCGTAATGGCTTGGAGCACGAAAAGTTTACGATTCATATATATCAAGCGGTTAACGATGTAACGGAAATTAGTATTATATTATTAAAATCAGCATTACGAGAAGCGTTTAGAAAGTAACTTTTACGAAACATGCGACCCAGATAACACATTATCGGGATTGTGTCGTCTACCAGTGAACTTCTTTTATTGCCATTAAATTTGCTTATCTGAATTTGTCGAATGTAGTGTGAGTGAAGTAATTTTTGATAAATACGAAAATTTGAAATTCCATGGTATTCGTAGAATTGTAATGGTTTTTTTGCAATCGGATTCTGCACATACATATTCTACCTCAGTTTTGTTTTATGCGAAATATTAAATAAAACTCTGTATTTTCCGCAATTGTTCCAATGTTTTTGTACTAATGGAAATGTGTAATTAGTTCATATTAAATTAAGAGTAACTTGTAGATGAGGCAAGTTTTGTGATACTTTATGCATGTATAGATGCCTAGGATTTTATGAAATGTTACTAAGGTGGTTTTTACAAATCGAACGATGAACTTACTTGATGAATCAATACCTGGTAACCATGGTAAATGCCAATGTTTGCGTATGTATGCAAGAGTGCAGTTGAGTGTTTGGTACAAAAATATCACTCGTTAATTTAACTTACACTATCTTTTTTGACTAAACAATAATTTTTCTGCAAGAGTAGCTATTATTTAATGTAATTAATCCCGTATTCGCTTTATGTTACCATCGCAAGTGATGCAAAAGCATTTGTTTATGTTTATCACGTTTATGACAAATTATAGAAATTTATACATGTTATCGCTTTTATTAGGCTTTACTATTTCCGCTGTATTATATTGGACGAAATATTTTATTTTAGTCAAATAAATTTTTTATATAAAGAGGACAGAAATATAGTATTTATTTGATCATAAGGGAATGATGAGCTTCCAATTAGCTTATAGAGATGGCCCGCTCAAAAACTTATACCTCTTCATCATTTTTGCTGTTGTTAAAGCGTCTTTAATGAAAAATGTAACTACTATTTTTATATCAATACTGCCATTTTTTGTGTTTGTAAAATTAGACAGAAGTTAAGAATGCGAACTTAAAACGATACTGTTTACACAAACCCGAGTTTACTATCGAATCACCCCATCTCAATTTCAACTCTTAGTCTGCGACAAAGTAGCAAGATACACCGCGGAAGGATTCGTCGAGTCGAGCTGCCAGTCGTAAGCAGGCCTAAAAAAACAGTCGCTTTGCGTCTCGACAAACTGATACCTAATTAGTTATCGCAAGAGAAGAAGAGTTCGGGTAATCCTTTTTCCACTCGTAGCCGGCTATCGACGCGGAGGATCTGCCGGACGATTTGTAGCCGGCTAGTCGTGGAGATTAATTTTTCACGCTGCGATTACTCGGCCGTAATCGGCCTCGGAAGGCGGAGCGCGGCTCCTTATCAGCCAGGAACACTCCGGGACCAAAGACGCCCTGGCGACGCCCACACCCTACTCTCGGATCCTCTCCCTCCTATCAAGTTGAAAGCACGTCTGTCGCTCGCCTGCGTGCAGCTGTAAGTTTAGGAATGGTTGCGAGTCAATTTCGTTGAGTTTTTGTTTCGGGACGAAAGTTTTTTTGAATTTTTTATTTGTTTTTTAAACTAAGAATGAAAAACAATTAAAATTTTTTTTATTTTGAGTAAATAATAAATAAATTTAATTCAGGAACAGGATTATTTTTAAATGCATTTTTAAACAGCGATTAGTTGCAACTTTATTTAAGAAAAACTTCGAAAAGCTTAAAAATGCTCGTCGTTGATTGTGTAGACTTATAAACTTTGCAATTAAAATAAAATGTTTACTTGATTTAAATATTTACTTTGATTATTAAATAATAATCTTGTTAAAGAAGACGTTATAAAGATTTGGCAAATTTTAATTTGAAAAGTGTTCAGTGAAATCGATACCGTGATTTTGTTTGACTGGGCTGCTTGAAAATGTGTAAGTGCGTGCGGCACCACGCAGAGAGTAAACACTAATAATGGAATTAATATGGGACGGCTGCTCGACAGTGATAAGGGAAATTGATTTCTCCCTCTGCGCACTTGCCACCATTCATCCCTTCTCTCTTCCACCCCTAGTTTTCTTCTGCCCTTTTCACACGTGGCCATATACCTTCTATCCCTCTTTTTTACTCTCACTTCTTTGCTCTTTTCAATTCGTTTTACTTTTATTTTCTTCGGTATCCCTTCTGCCACAATTTTTTTAAAATTAAAAATAAAGCCGCGTATTTTTAAATATTACTGTTTTATTCAAATACGTTTTTGATAACGCGATAAAATAAAATTCACTAAAATTAAGCGACAAAGCGGAAAGTTTAAATTTAATCAATCGCAATAAATCTATATCGGTTTGGCTAATTTTTCACTTGGCTACACCACTAGGGGCACGCGCCTCCGCTGACTCGATCGTCACCAGCTGGAGAGCGACTTGACGTTCATGGGACAGTGGGCAAAGCCGTCCGGCACGCCCACCGCACTCCTCTATACCCACCCTTCATTCGCACGATGCCGCGCCCGATTGAGCGCGTTTCGACGATTTCGCGTCGGCGCGCTTAATAGCCTCGCTGACTTTTGATCGTGCGACAGCTTCAGGACGTTACTTTGATTCGTTTACAAGAGGCGTGTTTTTAAGCATTGATATAGCATTCGGGGAGTTAGGGATTTGACGATAGATTTTTATGATATTATAGGGAGCTAGTATTACGGCCGCAATGAATGTCGGTATAAATGTTTTATTTTTTAATTTTTTAATGATCATTGTTAAATACATGGATAAAAAAACTTATCCACGTCCACTTTTATAGCAACACAAAGTCAAATCCGTGAATTCTGACTTCATAATTCAACTTTTTTTTATTTACCTCCCAAATGCTAAATATTGTCTAAAGTAAACAATCGTAAACCGCACCGGCGGATCAACCACAGAACAATTATCCCCCGCAAATTTCATTACTCCAGCGCACGCGCGACGTGATATTTCGACTTCGGCCACGTGCTCAGCACACGCATACCCACCGTGTTTGAGTCCCGAAATGTATTCATCCTCACGGGTAGCCGTTTCCCGGCCTTGCGGTCGCTCCTGTGGGAAAACGCCGCGGTCAATTCTCGGGGTACCTTATCTCGATCGCCTAGCCCCGGTACGTATCGATTATTACCCGATTTTCGTAAAAAAGGAAGGAGCGAATCGACACCACGGAGATCGCGCGCGAGTACGAAAAAAGGGTCCCGGGGGTGAGCCTCGGCTTGGGTCGCCGCAGTGGAAGGTAACAATGGGGCGCGCGACGGGGAGGCTGGATTGGGCGACGGCTTATGGGACAATTAGACTCTCGTCACAATGCAGTTCTGCCTCGATATCGCGATATAGTTTACGGGGGTATTTTTCAGCGGCGTTTAAAGTCGCCTTTTTAAGCTGCTCTCGTAAATGCGTCTAAGCTCATGAGAAAAGTCGAATGCTTTTTCTCGTTGGGGGTGACACAATGCCGTGGAGTTTCGACTTTATAATAGCGCCATAAATATTATTAATTATATCGATTTAAAATAATTTTGTTTTTTTTAACACATTTTTTTATTTTTGAATTAGAAAAAGAAGTTCCGTAAATACGCGAAGCTCGATCCTATCTATATGAAATAAATTAATCATTAAAAAATGAATTCAAAACAATTTTATAATAATCGCGTCTTACTCAACTAAAAAAATTACTATTCTCCAATAACAAAAGCTCCTAATGTTTGAAAAAACCAGCAAACTCACTGACAAACTCCATCGCGATCCGATCGAAATGAAAACAGAGCGCTCGGAATGAAATGAGCGCGTTGAACCGTGTTCGCCATTGTTCGAAGCGCGTGCCGTTCGCAGTGTATCGCGGACTTTAAAACGTCGACGCGCGAGCAGCCCCTCTCCCACGCAGATTGGTGCTCCGGCGACGACGTCGGATGCGCCGGGTCGCCGACGCCCTAATTCGAGTGTCACAATAAAGCGACACGCGACCGGTGTGCGGTCACTTGACGACGGGGGGACATACGATGTCTATCGGTGTCGCCCTAATCCCTGATTCGGCTCTAGGCGAGCGGGTCTCATCTCTTTACCTTTTTTTTGGGAGCTGAGGGGCGAGGGGTGCATCGTCGAGCTGCTCCGGCGGTAATTTGAATTCAATTAGCTGGGAAACTTCGGCCGATGCGCTTTTTATCCTTTGCATTGGTATTCATGTGTTTGCCCTACTTGACTTTTGAAGAATCGATTTGGATGATGCATTGCGTAAAGTGGGCAGCAGAATTATAGTATGGTTTTTTGTGATAATAATGTACCTTTATGTGAAATTAATTAAGATAAAGTGAATGTGAGATAAATATAATTAATTCTTGAATGCAATTATTAAAATTAAAATTTTAAAATTGTTATATAATTATTTTTCACTTTGATACTACAAAGAGTTTTTATAAGTAGTCACTATTTATTTAATTAGCCCTGCAATCAATATTTAAAAATAGTTTTAAATTGTTTTAAAGTTTGTTTAAAAAAAATTATTTCAATTCCTTTTACTTTAATACTTGAATTAAAAAAATATTTAAAATTCCAAATTGTACCTCATCTCTACATAACAATACCTAATTAATTTTCTTAACGGAAAATCAGCGTCGCTCATCATAAACATTTGCGAGCAAAGAGCAGCGGCACCTTTCATCCAGACGTAGTGCGCGTCATTGATTACGGTCGCGCGGCCCGGCGGCCAATGCGACGCGTATGGGGGTCGCGCGGGCTCCACCCACGCTCCGCCCTCGCGCATTCTGCGCCACTCGCTCGACTGGACCCGGGATCCCCGCAGTCGGCCCGGGTTTCGGCGTCCCGGACGAACGGCCGCCGATCGCTCTGCTCTCGAGGTGCCTCGCGCACTTTTCCTTTTTTCATTCGACGGTCCCCGAGTGCGGATGGTCGCGGTGTCCGTTGGTGTCCATCACTCGCGGTACTGACGTCGATTTTTGTGCAAGTCGTCCAGTGAAAATGGTAAACGGTGATTTAGTTTTACGTGTGATTGAAATTGTTGTTTTGTTTTTATTGGAGGTGATAATAGAATTTAAAAGAGTTAAATGTACAGCTTTTATGATAAATGTGTTATAAGTTTAAAAGAAAAATTTTAATGATATGATTTTTCTATCACTATTGTTTTATCGTAATAAGCGTCATTTATTTATTATGCCGACTTACGATGAAATTATGTATTCTTCACAAAAGCCGAAGGTCACTCATAATAATAATAATGCACTTGAGATAGTAGAGCACGAGTGACCTTATTTTATATCAGTTGAATGTCAGGGACAGATATGCATGCTGCACTGTGCATCCTTCCGTTTTCCCTCACTTTGTATCTGGTCGGTGCTCCTAAAGACTCCATTCGCTCCAAGATTTTAAACGCAAATTGTTCCTCTCGTTCGTTTTTCACCACACGGTGTTTGGAATAAGTGACAATTATACTGATGTGTTCGTAGCCCATGTTGACATACAACAACGCAAGCTGCGGGACGTCGGAGAACGAGAACGGCTCGCCGGCCGACTCTTTGCTCTCCGGCGAGGGGGAGCTCGCGGAGGATCCTGGTGACTCGCCCGAAACGCCGAGGGACACCGAGGAGGAGGCCACGCTGTCCGACGAGTTCTACTCCCACGACACGGACGACGAGGACGAGCAGGGGAGGAGGAAACGCGACCGCGCCAACTCGGTAAATTGTTGTTTTTTTTTTAACGAGATGGGGAATTTTATCGTAATTGGTGCAATTTTTGTGAAATGTGTATAGAACGATGGCGTTTCCTCGTCGACGAACGGACTGGTGGGGTCACCGACGTCGCGGCTCGGCGGCGGGGTCAGGAAGCTCTTTACGAACAGTCGAGAGCGATGGCGGCAGCAGAACGTCAGCGGTGCCTTCGCCGAACTCAGGAAACTCGTGCCGACGCATCCTCCGGATAAGAAGCTGTCTAAAAACGAAATTCTGCGAATGGCGATAAAGTAAGCGAGTATTTCGAGGGATCACTTGTCAATTTCGCGAGAGGAGCTATCGTACAATTCTTTAAGTACGAAAAAATATCTCCGTTCCTATAATGCACGTTTCCTTGATTCCTCCAAAGAAAAGCTCATTTCATAAGATTTTCGAGATAAAGTACATTTCGTGAGATTCCCGGAAAAAGCACATTTCATGAGAATCTTCAAAAAAGCACATTTCGCGAGATTCTCGAAAAAAGTACATTCACACTTTCGCGAAAAAGCTCATTTCGTAAAATTGCCGCAAAAAAGCTCATGGGGTAAATTTGCCGCGAAAAAGCTCATTGCATAAAATTGCCGCGAAAAAGCTCATTTCGAAAAGTTTCTTCGAAAAAAGTACGCTTCTTATCCCCGGAAAAGCTCACTTAGTGAAATTGCTGCGAAAAAGCACGTTTCTTGAGATTCTTCAGCTAAAGCACATTTCATGATATTACGAAAAAACAAATTTCATGGGACTTCCGAAAAATAGTGGTAAAGTTCGAATAGTGCGAAAGATTTGATCCTTGCTGTAGTTTGCGTAACAAAAACTGAGATGCACGTTTCACCGCAAGAAAAAAATGAACTGTGCTTTTTTCATTAGTACCTTAAAGAAATTACGAAAGTAAGAATACAAGTAAAAAAAGTGACTTCACAGGTACATCCGACTCCTGAGCAACGTCCTGGAATGGCAAAAGTCGCAGGAGCGCAATAGCATCGCCCCGGCGGACGTACGGGTGAAGTCCGAGCCGCAGGCGCAGCTGTCCGCGGCGAGCCAGCAGCTGGGCACGATCTACCAGACGAAGGCGTCCATCGCGTGCTTCAAGCCCGAGGCGTTCCCGCGCGTCGGCCCCCGGCTCCCGCAGTACTCCACGCCGAGCTTGCAGACGAGCGAGAAATCCCCGCGCGGCGCCCTCCTGCCCGCGAGCTTCGTCGGCGCGCGGAGCGTCCCCACGGCGAACGGCTGCACCGCCCGCTTCCTCCCCGGCCAGCCGCTGGCGAACGGCGCCGGCGCGGCCGCGAGGCTCGCCAACGGCAGGCCCAGCTCCGGGAAGCCCGGGGCCCAGGCATCGACGGCGCAGCATCACGCGTCCTCGGGGGCGCAGATCGCGGGGAACGGAGCGACGGTGGCGAGCGCGCAGCAGACGAACGGCTGCGCCGCGACGAAGCGGACGAAGAGCGAGGGCAGGGAGGAGGAGGACCTCGCGACGCCCGGCAAGGACTGCCACGGGAGACCCGTTCCCGGGGTGCAGCTGGCGAGCGTCAGGAAGAGGCTGAAGATCACTTTCGGGAAAGAACCTGGGAGGACGTGAATTTTTTTTTGGTCTATTTGATTGTGTTGCTTTGTTGGTGATATCTCGAGTCTTGGTGAATTAAGTTTATTGATTTTGTGCCAAAGCATTTGTCTGTAAATATTAGGGTTTTATTTAATGACAAGTTAACATTTTCAAGAAGACAACACTCAGCATATTTTTTTTAATTTTTATTAAACTTCCAGAAGATTGTTTGTAAATACTGAATTATCAATTTGCAATTGTGCACTGACGGCAGTTACTTCATAGCTAGCGAGACACGGTGACACGTGTGCGTAATTAAAATGATGGAATTTATGGCAGAATATCTTTTTATATTTCATCAGATTTGTTATAACTTTTTGTACAACTTGTTCATTGTTAACAATTATAATTCGATATACACTTAATTTTTGGTAAGTCACTATAGTTTAGAGTTAAGAAAAAGTCACATACGCGTAAATAGTGTAAAGAAAATAAATTTCTTTATAATTAATTGACAAAGCTTCGTAATTGCTTCCGATAAAATATATCCTTTCAAAGAATATCGCAATCATTTAAAAATAATGATGATCTACACTGCCAATAATTTATTTCGATTAAATTGCAGGCTCTAGGCCTCGTCCTTACAATTATTTCGATTTCTTTACTAATACAAATATAGCGATTTATATATTCTCCTTTTAAAAATAACATGCCCTCGTATTAACAATAAAATATCAGGTACTACATAATCGTACGTAAACAATCTTTCTTCGAAGTAACGGTATAACAAAAGCAAAAAACCATTTGAACAGAATTCGATTCTCGTAACGCAGCTACGACTTTAACACGACGAGCAATGAAGTGCAACATTTGAAACATTACCAAAAATCACCCCCCAAATCTTTCGTATCACTCAGTCCACCTCAGAACTGCACACCCCCCTCTTCGCCGGCAGCTCGCTCGCCCGCCACCCCATGCCTACTTCAGCGGCAAAATGAACTTCGCACTCTGGTGTGCGGGGGCGGGCCGCTCCTAGGTGAGGTACACCTTGTACCTGGTGCTGTTCCGCCGCGGTCGGTTGGCGAAGCCGGCGCCCCCCTTGGCCGGCGAGCGGAAGTCCCGGTACAGGTCCTCGATCTCGGGCGGCGGCACCGGCGTCCTGGGCCGGTGCTCGTACGGGTTCCTGGCCGGGTGGCCGGCGGCGCCCCTCGAGCTGCGCGCCTCGTACTGGCTCATGGCGCGGCGGTGCGACACCTCGATCCGGCGGCTCGTGCTCTTGTACTCGATGCTGCCGCGCTTGCCGACCTGCGGGCTGTAGTAGGAGGCGGCGGCCTCCGTCGGCCAGTACTCGGCGCACGAGTCCGAGTGGTGCTTGACGTGCGGCCCATGCTGGCCCGACATCACGCTGTCGCTGTACTTGCGCCGGCACGGGTGCTCGTAGTCGTCCGAGTGGACGCGGCGCTCGCGGAGCGCGCGCGCGGAGGAGACGCGGCTGAAGCGGGCCTCGCCGAGGTCGCCGCTGTGGTGGCGCAGGTGCTCGTGGAGGAGGCGGCTCTCCTGGCTGGCGGTGCTGATGAACACCTCGCCGCTGGAGTCGCGGCGCAGGATGGGACGCTCGGGGAGCCGGCGACCGGTCGGCTTGGACTGGCTGGGGGTCGGCGGCCGGTCGGCGAGTTCCTGGCTGCTGCGGCGGACGGGCTTGGGTTGCTCTGGCTGTGGTTGCTTCTGCGGCGGTTGTTGTTGCGGTTGCGGTTGCGGTTGCTGCTGCTGCGGTTGCTGAGTTTTGTCCTCCTCGCTGCTGCTCTTGCTGATCCAGAGGGTCTCGCGGGATGGATTGCGGATGCGCTTCGGCCACTCGGTCTCCGTCTTGAAGTCGTAGAGCTCGCGCAATCGCTGCTTCACGCGGTTCACGTCCGGCGCGTTATCGTCCTCGTCGCCTGTTTTTTGTATACGTTTCATTTTTTAGTAAACCGTATTTTTTATATCAAAATTTTTCAAACATAAAGATTTTGAAAATTTGAAGTCTAATAATGCTTGATTAAATGTATTAGATGACAAGTAAAATAAAAGTCAAATTTGAAGGTAATTTAGAAGAAAAATGCTGATACTTTAAAGTTTCAAATGACTATAAGAAATTTACCTTCACTTTGCACGAAAATGATTGTATAAAATGGAGAACAATACATGCAACATAGAGATTAAAGAAAGAATATCGGGTAAGTTGTGCAAATGATTGTACAAAATTAACGATTGTATTTACAAAAAGTTTATTTGATAAACATTCATCTAAGTACATCACAGACAGCACAAACATCGTAAAGTGTGCTAACGAGAAATCGTGAGCTTTTTCGATCAATTTTTTTCATTTTCTTGCAAAGCGACTCAAGTCTGTCAGTGATATTGATAAATCGAAAATGCCACCAACACATATCTTCGAATTGATAATATTACTTGATGATTAGCTAGCAATTAAATTGTACATTGTTGATACATTTATGTGTAAGATCTGTCACACGAATTGCGGTTGCTGATTTTAAATGACGAGTGCTAATCTACATAATTTTTAAGTTTAATACTATTGTACAATAAGAGATGAATAAGACGCACACATTTTGAACACTTTGACAAATTTTAATGACAAACAAAAATGGATGATTTTATAATTGTTCTTTCATCTAAAGAGGCAAAAAATAAAATCTATTTGATGATTAAGCTTCATTGGGACTTCATTGAAGTTTCTCAATATCAACTGGAAGTAGTTAAAAAATGTAATGAAATTATTTAATAATACTATTAATTTTATATATTGAAAATACCCAATTCAAGTTTAATCATTCGATATTTACAAAAATTTTTACAAAAAACCGATGTACAAGTGCATTTCCGTAATCCTACGAAATTCATGGACAGTTCACAATCGATTTTACTTAACAAAGTAATTGTAAAGTACACGCTACGAGTTTATCATTTTTTTAACACCATTCGACATAAGCAGTGGATTAGCTGTGTCTATACATTTATCGACAAGTACATACCGTACTTATTACAATTCACGTAAAACATACGGAAATAATCATTCATTAGTCACGGCAGCATACTTATATAGTAATCCTTGTTGCATAAAAAAACTACAAGGAAGCAACAAGTACAGTGCTTGACCAAAAGACACCGCATCGACCGAAAGCTGCGAAGGAACCTCGCGAATGCCGTCGCAGCCGATTCCAAACTGTCCATCGCAACGGGAACCCCACATCCATTACGGGTGAAACAAAGCATCGCATCTACGAGCATCGGAACGAGTGCAGTACATCGCTTGGTCGGCGTCTCCGCCGCGCTCTGCACGCTGATCTTGGGCGGCTCGTCGGCGCCGGGCGGCGCGAACTTCCTGAGCGGGTGCCAGCTGGGCGCGTTGGCCTCGGCGCTCCCCTTACCGGCCGCCGGCGGCTGCTGCTCGCCGGCAGCGGCGGGCCGGCGGTCCGAGGGCTTGCGCTGCACCGGCGAGGGCGAGGGGTTGCGCGCGTAGGTCATCCAGCGGGCGGTGGCGCCGGCGAGGCGCGGCCGGTCCGGGTCGCTGGTGCGCCGCGCCGACATGCCCGTCTCCGGCATCCAGCGGTACGAGACGAGGCGGCCGCGCTCCGCGAAGTTCACGCAGCGCTCGTTCCAGCGCGACTGCAGCGAGTCCCGGCGCACCTGCACGTCGGCGCTGAGGCTGCGCCCGGCCGCCTGGTGCCGGTTGCGCTGCTCGTCCTCGGGGGCGGCGGCGCGGCCGAGGGCCGCGGGGAGCCACTTCACCTTGCCGCCGGTGTCCTGGCTGCTGGGGGGCAGCCGGTCGTCGAAGGTGCGACGCCGCGGCGACGAGCGCTCCAAGCCGTGGTTGTAGTAGCCATTCTCTGGCGGACATTACATACGGGTGGCGGATTTAGTCGACGCGCGAGATGAGTCTTCGGTGTCCATGTGCGTTTTTTATGCTTTTATATCGATACATAAGTTTTCGTTTTTATTTGTAAATTGTGAACATTGTTTTATCTGCATTTCACGTGTAATGAAGGAGCTTATGTAAAAAAAGAATCTTTTGATTTACCATCCGCCGTATACGTAATATTTTCATCGATTTGAGGTAGTTCGCTCGCTGGAAACAATTTACACATTAACATGAAGGGGAGAGAAAGCGCTCGCTGACGGGATATTCATCTTCTCGGACGACTGACCAAACGAAACTTTTTGATGTTAAAAAAAAAGGAATTTCATGTTTTACTTACAAGTGCGCTCGAGATAGTCGCGTTTAAATAGCGGAGCGGTCTCACACGTAAGTGTCGAATTTGCGCTTGATAAAGGGAAAATAGCGGTCACCTTCCCGGTGGGCGAGGGCGTCGCTGGCGCTGCCGGTCCTCGAGCGCTGGAGGCTGACGTAGCCGTAGCCCGAGTGATCTCTGGTCGGTAGGTAGGAGCGCATCGCGCTCTTCGTCAGGGGTATCCAGCGGGACGTCTCGCCCGCCTCGGTGTGCCGGCGCAGCTCCACCCTGCGCTCCGTGTACTTCTTCAGGCAGTCGATGTCGGCGCTGCGGCTGCGCTGGTTGCGCGGTGACCGCGACGGCCTGCGCGATTGCTGATCCGAGCCCAGAGGGCTAATTTGATCCTAAGGAAACACCGTTCTATTTTTTTATCGTCCGAAATTTCATCACTCGCTGGTGATATCCTGAATTTAAGTGGCGGTTCATAGAAAAGCTGTGATGAGACGGACACTGATGTAAAAGTGACGTCTTACTTATTTTTTAAATCTCGCGATGTTCAAGGCTTTTAAATTCAAGAGAGTTTAAAAAAGAATTTAATGTTTTAAGAAAATTGGTCAGAAATGTATTACTTTCTTTAAAAAATCAAAATACCGAATGGTTTTCTATTTATTATAAACAATTATTTCGAGGATCATTTAAAATTTTTTAAAATTTTCAATAAGTCATCTATTAATTATTTTAGTAATTAGTAAGAAATTAAATAGGAAAATTCGATTAGAAAATACAATACACTAGTTTTGAATAATTTTAGAACGAAAAAATGCGTTCTTTTTTTTAATTATTGAAACGCAAAAGTGAAATACCTCAAAATTATCTGCAGATATCAGCAAGTAGTTTTAGGAAGTTATAACAAGTTCACGGCTGATTACGTACCTACGTAAGATGAAGCCTAGCGTAATCTCCTATGTGTATGATGCCGTGCTCGGGTGAAGCGATGTGCAAACTACCCCCGCACGCCCTCGGATTGATTTTTGGGTTGTGAAGTTCCGTAATCTGCGAGCTGCATGCGGCTGCTGGGTCGCCACTCGCGGTAAGATAATTACCCCAAAACTCGTTCCCTGATTGCAAAAACACCATCTCAAGCTCCAATTCAATCTCGATCGATTACACACACCCAATCCACCATCGAAATAAAACAAAAATGTTCACTCGAATTCGCTCGATCGACCGTTCGCGATTGCGCAATCGAAATAGATTTCCTTTAGATTTTCAATTACCCGACGTACCTGGGTAAGAGTTGGCGTCGGCGGCGTAGGTGACGACTAACAATTTGTTGGCGTCGCTGGAGCGAAACAGTTTCGTTTGGGGCTCCCTCAGAGCGAAATGGATTCTGATATCTGCGCGGCCAAACAATTCAACGTTTTATTTTCTTTCATATTCGATCGCCTGTTAATTGAAAGCCCGTGGGCGATGTTTTGTTTTTTATTGAACGAACCTCCGAGATAATCGCCGTTGCCGGCGCCGCCGCACTTCTGCTGCCGGAAGTACGAGAACATAATGTCCGACACGTACCGCAGCTTCTTGTTCATCTTGCGCAGGGCAATCTCGAACGTCTTCAGGAAGAAGATCTCCTGCTCGTGCATTATCTTCCATACCCCTGAAATTCGATTGCCGTCGAATTAGCTCGAGGAAATCATTTCGGGTCAAACATTCGTCGGACGGGTAGGCACAAACGAAACAAGCATACATGCCACACGAGGTGCAAATATTGAGCATCAGCATAAATTAAATTTGAACATCGATAGTTGCGAGAAAGTTTGTATACTTAGAGATCGGAGATTATAATCGAGATATAAAAAAAGAACGAAAGAAACATGTATGAGAGTCGCACGTGTTCGTTTGGACTTAACTGGTAAACTGACCTAGTCCGAAGCCTACAACGTGCAAGAACGCGGTAGTGTTTTGCTTTTCGGCGCGGGTGTTTGCTTCGAGGAGTATCATCTCGACGGACATCAGGATTCGCTTCATGTAGTTCTCCGCGTCGAATATTATCTGCCCGGTCAGGGGTATGTATCTCCGGTTGTCCTTGGACTTTGCCTTGCGCACCGCCTCGTCGTACAGGGGGTGGTAGTCGTTGCCGTAGAACTTGGCCCAGACGCAGCGCAAACCGCGCTTCTCTTCGGGCGCGCCTTCCATGGGTGGACCGTATCTGCACATTTATATGGATAAAGAATATAAACGCAACGTAGTAGTAGGGCTGCAAAATACATTTTTTTACAATGTTATTCAAATTCAAAGGTTTTTTACTTTTTACTCCATTTTAAAGAAAAACCAGTCTTACAATTTTAACGCTTTTTCATATACATTTTGAATAGTGCTCATTAACGCTTTGCTTTTTTTCGCAAAAAGAAAGAGTATTTTGAAAAGGAAAAATCTCACCCATTGTCCATATTATTCTGCAAATGCGTGACAAGTATGTCCTGGTATTCCATGACGCGCGCGCGCTCGAATCTAGAATGCGAAAAGTGCAGCGGGTCAAATTGAATATTCGACGCGTGCGGTGCGGTACGGTTGAATATCGAGTGAGAAGGGGGTTTACCGACCTCGTTCCCACGACGCCCATTATGACGCCGCGGGGCTGGATGGAATCCGGATCGTCGCAGACGACGCCTCGGTTCTCCCGCGAGCCGTCATTGATGAATTCCGTGTGCGACGATACTATGATTGTCGCCGATAGCTTTATCTCGTCGTAGGACAGGCAATTCGCCAATACCTGCAATGCACGCGATGTTTGGGTATTAATCACTTTCGTTTATTTTGTAAGATTTGTCTTTGAGATATGTCATTTTCAATCGATTTGTCTTTTATATTTTTTACTTTACATCTTACACTTATATTTAGATCGCGAACATTTTTTTGTTTTCACTACAATATAATTAGTAAGTGTCATGTAGAAACACTGTAACAGATCTAGTTCATTGTAAAACGTCCGCATAAAAATAAGTTGCTGTTATTTTTCCAGCGAATACTCATATTTCTTGAAGACACGATAAGTGCACTTTAAACAAGCAAAATGATTAATAAACATTGAATTGCACACTTCTTTACTTGACATTGAGTAAGAACAAAAAGTGGTTGTGATGCATCGTTATGATGGGATCTGGATTTGATAAAACTTTACAGAGTATTTCTGAAACAAATTCCCATAGACTTGAGTGTGTGGGAATTAAATTATATCTCCAAATGAAAATCTCATCATCATTAAAAAAATTTACCAGATTTCTTAATTACAAAGTCTGAGAAAATTCGTGTTCTTCATTTTAAAAATAACTTTTTGTGAGATTTGAATTAATTTAATCCACAGTTATTTCCTCGACTTTTGAAATAGTACACATAAAATTTAATTAAAACTTTTAAATTAATCCTTGCAAATGATGTAATTTCGAATCCAGCTCGAGATGATAGACAATTTGCGCTACAATTTCCGGATAACTTTGAAAAATAAAATTTTAAACGAATTTCCACTTACTTAATTTGAAAAAAAACTTCAAATTTGCCCTCTTTTAAATGTTACTCATTCGGAACAACTGCGCTTCGCTATCCCGATCCTCAGGCAAAGCACGTAGCCCTCCTCGAATTAAAAAAGGCTTACCCCTTAAAAAAAGCATTACCAACCAGTGGCTCCTTCTCGTACTCGGTGCCGACGGACTCCCACCCCCCTCGGCCAGTCTTGCCGTTTATGAGGGCGTAGATGTCGTCGTCGCCGTAGAACTGAATGGCCCGCTTCTCGAGCAGCCGCTGCACGAACTGCACGAGATTCATGCCCTTGTACATGGCCTTCTCCATCGGGCTGCCGTACTGCCGCTTGTGCTTCAGCCAGTTGGCGATCAAGGGCAGCGTCGCCTCGTGGAGCAGCGGGTACACCGAGTTGGCGTTCAGCTGCAACGCGCCGCGCGCCTCGATTAATCTTATTTTTTTAAGGGGATGCAATTACCATTTTTTATTTTGTTCATTCAAATTTTTAAATTATTCGATTTTTAATGGGGAGACATTCACTCCTTGAATAATAGAAGCTAGTGTGTGTGGTCCGGATAGTTCGTTAGTCTATAAAAATTTATTGAATCATATGAAAAATTGCAATGTCCGTGTGCGAAAGTGCATAATTAATTTACTCCTCACCCCCGCAGCAGCATATTTTCCTGTATTTGTATATTTAGAGTCGCGCGGTGAAGCGAGGCGAAGAAGTGACTTTGGTCCTTCTCTCGATGTCACTGGATGTTCTATTTTGGGGCGAGGTGTTCTTATGATTTGCAGACGCAGTCATTAGGAGAACTCGGGTAATCAATTACGGGCGTTTATGGTTCGGTAATTAGGCGTTTATTATCGCACCTGGGTAATATCGATTTTGATTCGCTAAAAAATTGGTTACTACGCTTTCCTCCCCATGAGCCGAGTGAAAAATTGATGAACATTTTTTAAAGTAAATATACATCGAGCTGTACGGGTAATGTGACGCGAGCCGGAGAGTCGACGCGAATATCGTTACACGACAACAAGGGGATGATTCCCGTTTTACCTTCGACGCTCAGAGCAAATGTTTGCCCAAGTAAGGACTAGCTTTCGCGACTTGATAAAAAGCCGCTCCCTATCACGAGCTAACGAAAAATTGATAAATTGATTTTTATATTTTTCTGATATTAATTTTCTGCGCTCTTCCGTCAAAAAGCAAATTAACATGCTGATAGAAAAATAAATAAATATTAAATTAAATCCTGATTCTAATTCGACGTCGATGTATTTTTTTTCATCTTTGTAACAATATTTCATTTTTATTATTTTTTTGTAAAAAGAGATTTCACAAGAGAGTTAATTAAAAATTAAAAATAATAAACGAGAAAAATCTTCTTTATTCAACAAAATCGATTACCACGGCTCGCGGAGTCCATAATAAACAAACGAAAAAGGGAAAATCGCTGTCAAGTCGAGTTACTTACCTCCAGCGTGTCCATCCCAAGGCCGCGGTCGCGCAACGCGCGGCATCGCATGTTGCCCACTGGGAACGGCACGGGGAATCCCTCGCTGCGCTTGATGAGCTCGGTGAGGGTGGCCGGCGTGGGCATTTTCACGTCGAGGCAGCCCCGCAGCAGCTCCTTCGTCGCCTCGTCGAAGGGCACGCCGTTCGGCGCCCCCAGCGTGTTCTCCCACGAGATCTCCGGCGGATCGCGTAGCATGTGATGGCTCTCCGATCGCCTCGCGTGCTGCCATTTTTTTTCCCCATTATTCACCTCTCGGCCGCTCGGATCCCGCGCGATTAATAATCAACGAGCCACTCGCTCGAATTGAAGCTATTCTTTATGATTAAACGAGGCGAGACGAATGGTGCTGTTCGCGCGAGGCGACGGTACTTTCGTATGCAGGTTGAAGTGCGCGAGGCCGAAATAATTTCCTCCCCTGTAAAGCAGTGCTCACTGGCTCGCGAGGGGTCGATTTAAAACGGGTGAATTTTTAATTCGCGCAGCCTCGAAATTACACTCGAAAAACAGCGATCCGATGGGTTCCCTTGAACGGGAGACGAGCTCAAGGCGAGATCTCAAAGGCGCGGGTAAAAAATAGCTGAGGTATTAGCATAAAAGAATCGAGAGGCCGCGGCGGCGGCTCCAATTGCACGAAGCTCCGCGAAAAAATGCCACCGCGCTGAATACTCGCGACCGATCGTCGTCTACCCTGTAGCTCCGCGCGTTGTAACGTTACCCCGGCCAAGCGCCGCGAAAAAATTCGATATGTACATCCACCCGCACGACGATAAAAAAAGTGGGGCAAAACTTGGAGACGGTCTCTGTGGGAAATTTACGTCTCCGTACGGCCACCCTCAAAAACAACGGCGCTCTCTCTCCGTCCTTCCCGCGGCGCTTTTTCTCCGTCTCTCCCTGTCTTTCTCTATTAATAAACACACGCTCTGATTGGAGCAAGGCCGACGGTGCCTTTGACACTCGGGCATGAAATCCGCTAAGTAGCGGAAAATTTATCCATTCACCCTAACGAGAGAGAAAATCGCCGCCGCTATGTACACGGCGCGCGTGCACCTCAACACCTGTCTATCTGTCTCGCTCGCTCCGGGAGCCGCGCGACACGGTCCACCTGTGGAGGTGAGATAGCCTGTGTGTTTGTACGTGCACGTCGGGGTCGCGTTTTTGCATTCGCCGCGATTTTGCCAGCTCAGCGACAGGGGTTGGACCGCCGCAAGTGGCTGCGGGTTGCATATCCTTGAGGCGCGAGGACGAGGAACCGCGGGCAAGCGTGTACCGCCTTATTTTCGGCTTTCGCTTCACGGGGGGACTTTTTATTTGATAAATTCGATTTTACCATACGTGGCATTGAGAGGTAGGACGCGGACGGGTGGATTCAATGCAGCTGCAGGCAAACTTTTTTAATATAAAGGAATAAAGTACAGTTCATTGTTTGAGTGGACGTAAATAACGTCTTTTTTTTGCTGTGAAAGAGTTTAATTGATTCGATTTTTGCGGAACAAGTTGGACAGAATTTGTGCTGTACGAGATAAATTTCTGCTTTGTGATCTTTGCTTTTGTTCGTGAGAATAATTTGCTGCGTACAATAGTTTGAAAGAAACAATGTTTAAAAAAAATTACGTTATATGTCATTAGTGATTTTTTAAGAATGAATTTTTATTATAATTAAGTGCAAATCTTCAGACTTAAACTTTTCTGTTGAACACGAACATAAGATCTAATCAGTGTCAAAAATATATTTTTAAAAATTAAATTTTAATTAACGATACCTCTAGACACTTGATTTGTTTGTAATTAATAGAAAATGAATGAATTTATGTTTAATTGTAGTACTCTCATTATTAAGTTACGTTATTATAATATCATACTTTATAATAATTACGAATTTGAAGAAGATTATTTAATACTTAATTGGAATTCATTTTGTTATTGATTTTACATATTACGTGCCTGTTATTTATTTATAGCAATCACAATATTCTTGTGTTATTTTACTGCGTGAAATAATTTATATTAATACTAATTCTCAAACCTTATGCATAAATCGAATATAAATATTTCGTCAGTCCTCATTAGTTTTGTTCAAAAAATCAACAGAAATAGTTTGCTTTAAACGTCGACGATAAGTCAATATTATTGCACTGCATCAAACAAATCTAGTCTACATTTATTAAAACATCACTAAAGAAAAACTTTTAAAATTTCGTTACTCACCCTTCGAAAGCAACAAGCGAAAAACGACATGGTTGGTTTGAAAAACTAACAAAACGAAGCACACAGGATCCGACAAGAAGAAAAGCCCAAGTCGCCGTATAGGTCCGTTAATTGAAAAAACGTCACTGTCACAGTACACACTTTATTTCGTGAATTCGATGCTTTGTGTCCACGCTGGATTGTCTAATCGGGACCGCGTCGCATCCTTAATTAGTACCTCGCCACGCGCTCCCGCACAGTTATGACCATGATTGAATTTTTGCACATGCGCTTTTTCAGCTTTTGACTTCTGCGCATGCCTTGGCGCTTTTTTATGTGCTCCGCTGCAAATATAAAATTCCGCTTAATAATAACTCCTGGCGACCCTAAACTTATTGATTGATTTATAATGTTAACATTGAGATTGTGCAGAGCGTGTTTTTTAACATTTTATTTATTAGGGATTCAATTAATAAAGCTATACACTTTCACAAATTAATTCGAGTACTATTTAAAACTTGTGATTTTACAATAGTATAAAAAAAAACTTTTTATAAGTTATTTTATCTGTTTAATGAAACAAATTTAGTCAAAAATTATAATAGTTATTTAAAATTTATATTTTAAAAGTAATAAAGTAAGGCAATATAATCGTAATTGTGTAGGTAAGATTAAAAAATGAATCCACCACTAATACAGATTTTAAATTGTTAAAGTTTCGTATTATTTTTAAATAATATTTCAATTTTCAAAGTATGCCAGTCGGTAAGCAAGCGTCAGTGGGTAACGAGTTTCTTCGATCTCCGCTTATCCGTTCATTGATAAAGGTACACAAAATATGTGTTAAAAATTTTGTGACTGCAATTACTTAATTTATTCATTTATTGTATAGGCAAGTGAGCATTAAATTATGATGTATCTTTAACCAACATTGGACTATGATATGCTTTTTATGCACGAAGAGTATCGATTAAAGTTGAATCCATATATAGGAAATTGTATGTGATTCGAGAGACCTCTGGTGAAACATACCGAAGTTTATCAATACCGTAGCGGGAATATTAATTTTTATTCGAAAGTAGCACAGACGGTATTGAGATTACATTTCACAATCTTTCATCTAAATAGTAGTTTTATATACAAAAATTTGACAGTATGCATTAATTTTTAAAGTAAATTAAATGTGTGAGATAAAAAAGCATAACATTACTCGATTTCAGCAATTTCCAACCAAAGAATAATAAATAAAAGCGATTGTATCTGCTTTAGATTTTTTATAAAAGTTTTTATATTTCATCTATGATTAAACTAACGTAATGAAAAACACATTCTCAATTTCCTAGATTTTTTTGTCCTCTTGTAATTATAACATGAACAAATTTAATAATAAAGTTATTAAGATATATGTACACTTATTATCGCACTTACTATAAAAAGAAGGTTTTAATGTGATTTAAAAATAAACCTCGTTAAAAAATAATCAACAAACTGTTTCGCAAAAATTTGAATTTTCATCAAACTTTGTTGCCAACGCTAAAATCTACTCTCATCTAATTTCCAACCCATATTCCCGCCGCATTAAAAGAACCTTGAAAATAAGCCTCAGCACCTGGGTACCCTCGTTACCCACCCCAAAAGATTCACGCAAAGCTCGAGTTACCGAAAAGTATACACACCCATCCCCCGGCGACGTCGCCCAAACGTCCGCGCGTAGCAGGTGGCGTCCGGCTCGGCCGGCCGATCGACGAAATCGAGGCGTCGCGAATGGGGTCCAGGGCGAATCGAGCGGCTGGGAAACGGACACGCGGCATCGACCTCAATCGTCGCGCGCGCGCGGGCCGGCGCGCACCGCTACCGCCGCCAGTCGATTTCGTAAGTGTGTTACGCGCGCCGGCGACGGGGCCCCCTGTGTGCACCGTGCAGGAGCGCAGCAGTCAGGTGCGAGCCGTCTGTACGGGCGCGCGACTCCCGAGAGTGCCGATCGCGCGAGTCCGATCCCCCCGCCGCGCCGGCGCGACTTTCAGTGTGCTGCCGCAGGTGCCCCGCGAGAGAGCCGGAGCGGAGGAATTTCGGATCTGGAAAGGAGAGGCTGTGGAGGCGCGAGGATCGCCGAGTTCTCCGTGAGCCGATTTCGAAGCCGATTACCGGTAGGTTCGGTTGTGGACTTTTCGGATGGTGGGAACCGCGCAGTGAATGGGTTTGCGAGGCGGACGAGGTGCTCGTTGCTTTTCATTTGGTAGAGAGTTTATTGATTGTTGTGCTCGTTAAAGACAGTGTCTTTTTTTGTGGGTTCGACGTTACTTGGGGTAGATGGGTATCTGTTGCCGTGGCCATGGTGTTTCTTACTTTGATGTAGTAATTTAGAAATGAGTCATCTACCGGAGTAACTGTATAGGAGAAAAAACTGTTAGGTATACTAAATGTGGCTTGAAATATTTTTTTCATATATAGAATGTAAAAGGAAACTTATAGATTTGCTTAAATAATTGTTACCGATTTTTTTACAATTTGACTAAAGATCTGCAAAACTGATAAAATTCAAACAATAATGTATGCAGCCACGTTTATTGGAAAGTCATAAAAAATTATTAGCTACGCAGTTGCTGTAGAATAGTTAGTCTCAGGAAGGGCCTATCCTTGTACTTGCTAACCCACTTAGATAGTTTTCTAGATTAGCAAGTCGTTCGCTAAAGTTTACAAGATCAAGGAATCAATGTTAGCGAAGAGAAACGTAAAAAATCGATCTGCCCTATTGATAAACAATTAAGTATAGTTGCGCAATATATAAAATTGCGCAACCATATTTAAAATGAAATTTTTTTATGTATGATTACGTAAATGGTTTCGATTCACCAATAATAATGCAAAAAATTATTAATTAACTTTGTGTTCAAACTTCCGCCATGAAGGAAAAAAAATTATAAAATATAACTAGGCTGTAGAGAAGGAAAGTACGTTTATTTTAGTTGACCTTGCATCGAAAGAGGAAATTAATTTTAAGAATAGAATTATACCCACCGATTGACAGCTAACCAATTTTTCAGCTTCGTTAGCTAATGTTTTACACCGAAAATCTGTACCTGTTGCGCTTACCTACTTTGTATACGACGTACGTAACATTTCAAATAGTATTTTTTTTTTAAATTGCTTAATAAAGTTTCTTCCTATCGTCGGGAATTTAAACGAAAAATCTATCGATTTAGTATCCTGACCATCACAAGTAATCAAATTTCAGCGCGTTGTTATCTTTCGAACCTAACCGAACAATCGTTTGTATTGCTTGAATGACTAATCAATACCACTCGATGCGTGCAAAAACTGAGCTCCTCTGCAGTCCGATCAACGCAGTAAACTATTCATTCGCCTCGAGTGGTAAGTTTCTTAAATCGACAATCTCTTCTGTTTTTCATTTATTTCATACTAAAATAGTAACCGTTATTATCGTAAACCTAGCGAATCTCGCATCGCAGCTAACCAAACTACCTCCTACTCCCAAACAAAAAATCCAAAACGAGAACCGTACAGGTATACCAGCGCTCCTCCAAAATATCGCACGTCCGCGCGGCCCGAAAATAAAAAAAATCGCAAAATGCTCACTTGCTCGGTATAAAGGCCTATGCAGCCCGAAGCACCGCGAACTGGAGCCGATGGGTGTGCTCTCGACGCTCCTCGGGAATGAGTGATGATGCGTCAGGCCGCGAGAGCCGCGCAATAGCGGCGCACTCGTCGATCTCGTGTGTGCGTTCCCCGGGCTGCCTGTGGACGGATCGAAATTATCGTTGCGCCGCGGCTGCAGTTTTGCACTCGGGAAATTCCTGCGCGTCGTTTTCCTCGTTCGACTGCAGCCGCGCTAGGTGTATACCTATACACAGCGGTCTGAATCTCCGCGTTGTTTTGGCAGGTTCTTGGGATTTCGCTTTTTTCATTCTGTTCGATGGTTAATTGAAATTCGACCGGCGGCGCGGGTTTGTGTCCGGGTGGGCTGGGGAATGACACAATGACGATGCAAATCGAGCGAATTTGCATTGAGATCTTGATTTCTGGATTTGGTGTAGTCCGCTGAGGTCGGTTTTGAATAAACGCTCGGTGTTGACATGACTCGGCTAATTTCTTTATTCGTAATATTGTTCATTCAGCAAATGAGAAGCAGTGAATATTTAAGGATGGTTTAAAGAGTCGTAGTATTGTCATCAAGGCACTTTAAATTACTATTAATAATATCATCGGTAGTTCCGCTTTAATAATTGATATGCGTATGAATGCTATATGTACAATTTTATCGATTATCGTGAAAGCGTATAGTTTTAAGGGTAGAAATGAGACATTTTAAACTAAATGTATATAAGTAAAAAACAAATTTATTTTTGCAAACTTACAAGTTTGATAACGAGTCTGCAACTCTGAATAATAAAAATAACAAAAAATTCGTTTGGATACAGCGTGCGCCTTAAAAACAGAAATTTTATGACAGTTATCTTTGCGAGAGCTATTCCAGTTATGAAAATTATTGCAATTAATTTTGCGCAAATGTCCGGCAATACTGAGGGCTATTGGCAGAAAATCTTTAGTGCTTCTTACAAAACGTGTTCCACTTTAATTTCCTCCGCGCTTAAGTATACACCTTAAGGAATTTTCTTTGCGTAATTATAACTTTGCAAGCTTAGGACTTCTTTACATTTGCCGTTGGTTCTTGCTTTTTATTTACGCTCTCTTTCCGCATGCACAATTCCAAATGTGGCTTGGAAGTTTGATAACAGAATCGCTACATCGCACGTGCTGCGCGTAATCAGAAAAATCGAAGGAAATATTATGAATAAATTTTATCAAATGTGACTGGTGCTTTAAGATCGCGAGTATTTTATTCAATGTTTCCTTCTTTTGTACTGTGCTTTCTTCTTCAGTTATAAGAGTAATGTCTTTGAAAAAAGTGAGATAAATTTTCAATCGTTTCAAGTTTTGCAGTGAAGGTCTACTCGTACTCCGCCTTCTAAACTCATAGA
Organism: Eurytoma adleriae; assembly: GCA_900480045.1. NCBI lineage: Eukaryota > Metazoa > Arthropoda > Insecta > Hymenoptera > Eurytomidae > Eurytoma > Eurytoma adleriae. Next base: position 54,397 of record UXGC01000234.1, read on the forward strand.
AAAGTAAGTTGTTCAAAAACGGGATCAACTTCGCATTTTCGATAAAAAACATTAAAGATTACGATAAAATCATTTGCTAAAATTTTATTACAGAATGTCAACGCTCACGACAAATAGTCGTTATTAGATTTCACATATCGATCGATCACATATAGAAATTTAATTTCTTGTATTTCTGATAAAAAATGAGCTCACCCGCTTCGATCGATTTTTATTTTACTCTTGAATTATCGAAATTAAATGCGAAGCTTAAAGATGAAGAAAAACTGTCTACATTATAAAAACTGCAAATTAGAATGAATAATTAGCACCGATCGACAGCAAATTTTCCGCCACGATCGCGGTGAAAATTTCCCTCGACCTCTTGACAATCGCGCGCGCGATAACCGTAAATTCGCGGGGAGAGCTCTACAATTTCACCGGCCGGCCGCGTAGGCTCAATGAACTCCCGGTGAGTCGATCATCGCCGTGCCGTCGCGGCGCCTCGCCCGCAAGACACTGTACACGCGTCTATAGACCGGCGCTTCTTCGTTCCTTTTTTTTCCCTTCCTATTGTACGCGGAAGCGCGGCACGCGTGTATTATACAGCGGGCGCGCGGTTGTCGAACTCGGTAGCCATGGCGACCGGCGGCGCAAAGAGAAAGAAGCGGCGGAATTAAATTCGAGGGCGCGGGGGAGGCGCGCCGGCCGATTCGGCCAATTTGCCAAGGCGCTGATCCGGGACGGCCGGTCGCGCGGGATTTTCCAAGGCGGCCGCGCGGGTTGACTCACTCGCCGCGCGGCGACCGCCGGCTCCGCAGATCGGTTCGGGCTCTCGGCTCGGTCGATGCTCCTTCGATCGAGTTTACTTCTTGGCGACGGTTCTGTAATTTGCGAGGGGTTTTTGTGCGGCGGGTGCTCGGTAAACGAACGATAAAGTGTCTAGTCAGAGATCGGCTGGAAAAAGGAGCCAACGGGGAGTTTACGAAAAAACGCGTCTACTCGAAATCGATTAAAGTGCGAAAGGAAGGTAAGGTACGGATCGAGGTTTGGGTATTGTTTTAAAAAGTGCTCATTCAGAACGCGATCGATTTAAATTTCATATTTTTATTCTTCTCGTTTAAAACAGTGTGAAATTGTTTCACGCATTCAGAGATTTTGAAAATCGATTTCTAATTGTCTACCTTCAAACGCGGGATCTGGGTCCACGTATTTTTTAAGCGGATTTCGAGTTAATCCGTCTCAAAATTGACTTTCCTGATAACATCTTTTTCAACTGCCTTTGCGGCTACTTTTTTCTCAAGCGGGTTTTCGTCTCATTTCTATCTTTACACTGGGTGCGATGATTTGTTAGACATGTTTATATTCGGAATTTCTATCTTTCGGAATTTGGTCCATCTGACTTTTTAATTATCGGTATTTTTAGCTATTAGTATTTATAGCTTTAAACACTTTTTGCTCTCGGTATTTTTAATCGTTTAGTGTTTCTACCCGTACAGTAATTTTGCTTTTCAGTTTTGTCTGCACTCACGACTACTTTAATTTGCTTTTCTAGAAAAATCACCGCACCCTACAAAATTGACACAAACTTATGATAAAATGTATAAGCAAATTGAATTGTTTTACATTTTTTAAATGAATTGATTCTTACGTAAGTACATACATTAAGTGCTGATTAGCGATCAGCTTCAGTGAAACAACGTATATGTTAATGTGTACATTAAAATACGGCTTCATCGCTATAATTAGAGTAGGAGTTTTTCATTAATTGCTCAAAAGTAATCCTAGTAATAGTCGTGAGAATCAAACTTAAAACTGCTTTGAATATCACTTAAGTATTTTCAGTTGTGATTAAATTACCATAAACTTATATTCTTTTCTAATTAATTAAAAAACCATAGTCGAATAACATTACAATAGATTGTTTAGCGGGTAACTTTATTACGAATTGAAGAGCTCGCGAGAATCGTAGCATTCAAATGGTGATTCAATATAGCCAATTGCGAGACATGCAATCCTTTCCAGCTATTCGATAGCAGGATATAGATTTCAACTAAATGTCGTCTAGCGTTTCTTTAGAGCAACTCAATTTATCTTTTTATTTCGTAGTGAACGATAGCGAGCAACGAAACTAAATTTATGAAAATGGAACAGAAAGTGGATTTATTATATAAAGTGACATTTTTCCTCTCTATACTTTTGCGTCATCGAATTCTGTGCCGCGTTAACGTTTCATGTATAGTACTTGGTTGGTAAATTTTTGTATAATTGACGAAGCATTATTACTCATCCCGTAACCCGTGATTGATACATTCTTCGATACGATGGACGATAATTGAATCTTGGACTGTATGAAACGCATCGTTCTTCGGTTTTCTTCTATCTATTAGAAATGTATCAGATGGTAAAAAATGAATTTTGGTATAGAATTAATAAAGTTTTGCAAATTAATAAATGCACAGTGACGCGTCTGTTCAATGAAAATCTGACCTAAAAAATTGAATTTACCGTAAAAAGAAGTAGAAAAAGCCAATCAAACTAGCTTAGCAAGTAATAAAAGATCGGTCGTCGGGAAAGGGTGTGCGCGTAAAAACCGGGCTCTCTCGCGGGGAGAGCAGCGCGAAATATCCCGTAAGGCCGCGAGTAATAGCTCAGCGGGAAAGAGAAGGGACTCCCCTTTCTCCGTCTCTCTCCCTCTCGCACGTCGAACGAATAACAAACACGCGCTTAATAAAACGCGGGAGAGAGCCGGCGAACGGTATATCGCGGTCGCTCCGGAGGCCCCCTTCCTACACCGGCGCGCATTCGGCTAAGTATTCTTCCTTCGGACGAAGACCCGGCGTGTTTAGGGAATCGGTGCATCGATTCGGATGGGGAGGGGTGCCGGCCGACTCCCGATCGATGGTTGTTTCGTATTTTATTAAGGGTCGAGGTAAAAGACCGCTGGGGTGAACGTCGATTTTGGGCTTTACCGTCGATTTCGAAGTTTCGTGAAGGCTGAGTGAACGTAGCCTAACGGGTACTTAGGTGCGCAGGAAAAACTGACCGGTGAGACCGGATATTTTCAGCGATTTGCGCAATTATGGTGCGTTTGACACACTTACTTTTGATTTTGAAAAAATTGCGAGCACTGTGACTTTTTATGGGTGTGCGTTTACGTGAAACATTTTAGCGCCTTTCGTGCGTTACGCTTGTACAAGGATATATAACGCACTTTGACAGCAGTCGATACTGGAATTGTAAAAAAAAAATATCAATATGTACGATAATTTAATTCGTAATTCATATATATTTTGCGATTTTATATATATTTTTACGACGTGTGATTATTAAATCAATGCAGAAAAAAGATATAAAAAGGAAAAATTTCTGGCTTATCCGGTAAAATGTTGAAGAATGCATTTTTAGCGCATATTTCGGAAAATGTAAAAGCTGATAATGCATGACACTGTTTTATGTAACACTTGTTGCTACATTAATATTTACAGTGAGTGCAAGATCGATTAATCCTTTTTTTCTTTTAAAACAAAGTACCCACATTTGAATAATTACACTGTGTATAAATAATTAAAAACATTTGTATAAGCACATATTGTTCGTACAAATACTTTCTTGCATTTAACTAATAGACATTCTTAATTTAAAAGGTTCAAAACTATAATGCAGCCTAAGTCGGGACGGAAGTCCATCTTACAAAACGGCTAGATCAAACCACCGAAACTAAATTATTTTATAAATATCGAAGCCACTTCGCCGCGTCAGATCCTCTTAAATTAATTATTAGTTCGTCGGAGGGAGAGTCAGCGGGGCGATGCGGCACTCCCGACCGCGACACGATTCCAATCGTCTTCCGCGTCACTTTTTGCCGGCTAACGAAGTCTCTCCCGAAAAAGGGTAATAGTGCCGCGCTCGCGCCGTCTCCGGCTCGCCGCGGCAGAAAGGTCAGGTTGCTCCCCGGCTCGCGCTCGCGGAGAAAGGCCCCAGTCGCGGCGCTTTGCGCCAATGGAAAGCAGTCGCACGTACAATGGAGCGAGAGAGAAAGAGAGCGGGGCATTAAAGACAGAGAGCCCTGAATTCCTGCTGCATTTGTAGCGTAAAGGCGAAACTAGGCGGGGATCTAATGAGAATCCGGCGCACCGAGTGCCAGGCTCGCGCGACTTTTGAAAACTTAAAGGGACGTTTTGTAGGCCAGCGGGCACTTTAAGCGTTACTACAGGCGTTATTTTTGGATTATCTGCAGTTGTTTCTTTTTATCCTTTTAAAGTGATCCAGTTTGTCGTATACATATCGCTTTTTAAGCTCTTGTTCTTGGTGTACATGTCAGAATGAAGGAGAGTATGAGAATTGTTCGTGTGATTACCTTATAATACCCAAGTGTATTTTTTACTGTTTTAGTTATTTTATAAAGTTTTTGTTACATCTGATTGTAAATAGTGCATACACGAATTTATTTATTCTCATATGGACTTAAGTAATAATCCAGGAAACGGAAAGAAGGATAAAAATTCAATTACTGTTTAATTTTCCGGGTCTCCGTAATATAATTTTTCTTACTGTCATTACATACCATAAAAGCAATAGTATAAAAAAACCAATGAAATTCAAAATTAACAAGGACAAATGTCAAATTAATCCTATTACTAACTACCGCTGCGTGCAACAAACCTAATATTGCATGTTTCAAATAACTGTCCGAATGGCGCTCACATTAAATTTCACAAGCTTCGAAAATCAATCGCGTAATAATCAACATCGACACCAATTCTCTCCCAAATAGACTCAATTCCACCAATCACTGTACTCGAAAGGAATTCAATACCGTCTGTCTACATTAGCAACGTCGTTCGGTCCAAAAGCGCAGCTCAAACAGCGACTATCTATCCGGGCCACAAGGGCAGCGCAAAAAAAAGCGCCGCAAGACAGGAAGGAAAAACATACGTCAGTCGCGAAAACGAAAGGAGAGGCGCAGGGGAGAAGCGGAACGATGTCGCGCGAGTGCGATGTCTCGTCGCGATTCCGAGTGCGCTCGCCGCGGCTCACCTTGGAATTTCACGTTTTCCTCTCTCGCGCCTCTCTCACCTTGGCACCTGCGCAACTCCGCTCCCTCCCTTTCCCTCTCTCTCGCTCGCCCGCGGAAACCTCAGAGCGCGCGACTCCATTAAGGAGCACCGCGCGGGTTGAGTCAGCCGGGGCTGCGCGGACGCGAACAATCGCAGTCGAAAAATAATTGCGTCGATTGTATGCAAAGCTCCCATGGGGGGAGCCGTGACGGGGAGAGGGGCAGCCGTTACGGCTTCTTTCTCAGGCGAGCCGCCGAATTTGTATAATGCCCATTATCGCGTCCGCGCAAATTGAGCGTAGATAATTTCTTAATGACGCGCTGCCTCGCGCGCGCTACCTTTAATTACCTGAGAAAATGCCCGGGGATTCGCCTTTCTCGGCCGCGGGAAATTCTATAAGGATGATCGTCGAGTCAGATTGTTTGCCGCGTCGGTTAAAGTATCTACAGTGTGGTGGTGTGCGCGCAGGAAGATAGTCGACCGAATGAGAGATAAGAGTGTTGTTGTACTCGAAATTTCTTGTCATTGTTTAAGGAAATACAGTGCCACTTACGATATTTTTATTATATTTTAATGCGATTTATGATTCGAGATCTTTTTATTATTTCTATTACTGAATTTGCCGTGTTATCTATTAAGCGTTAATTGCCGTTCGATTGATAAGTAGATAAGTAATTTCCTGATTCTGGTAATCGGTTCATTGAGAGGAAAATTTAATTCGGCTCTGATAATGCAGCTTAGTATCGATCACACATCCGGTCAGAGAAAAAGCACATACGAGAACATGTCATTACGTATGATACGTTTTACGATGAGTGCGCAAGTTCATTCATTGATAAAAGCATCTATTTTAACGAACAATATAATTGTGTGATAACTTTATATCAGATTGTCCTATTGACAAATAAGCGTTCAAAATAAATTCCTAAGGCATCGATTTGTTTTTTCAATTTTTGAATATATAAATGTAATTATTGTATTCTAAATTAACGAGTACATTGTAAATTAAAACAAACAAACAACAATTTTCTTAATAACGTGCAATCAGTGTATTTTATTGGAAAAAAATTCGACTTTAATTATACATTTCTAGGACGGTAATCAATACCCGATAAAAATCTCCTTTCATAAACCCCCGAATTTTTCGTAACACCTTCTCTCTCGGCTCCCAAAGAAACGCCGCGCGAAAGCACCTTGCATTCGAAGGATACCTTTACGGATTTAAAAAAAAAGAAAGAAATCCCGATGTAAGATTAAACCCGACCTCGCGGTTAGAATGTTTCTCATTTCGCGCGTCCAATCCTGGACAATCGCTCGCCTTTCCTCGCGCCGGGCATTGATTTACCAAGCCGATCGCCGTGGAGTCCCTCCTTTCACGCCCGACGAGCGGCAAGATGATTCCCATTAGGCCCCAGTACGCTTCGTTTACCTCCGCCTCGGAATCGCCGTGCTGCACAAAGGGGCGAGGAAACGCGCGCGATTCCACGGCGAAAGGCCTGCAATTTGACGCGCCGGTGCAATATCGAGGCGAGGGCGCGACGGGACCTTCTTTTCCGAGGGTCTCGCGTGTGGGAAAGCCGCGGAAAAGGAGTACCGCGATGCTTTTGCTCTTTTCGCGGTATAAGTACGTGCACTGGTTGGATGCTCGTAGCTCGTCCGCGATTTCATTGGATTTGCGCGGGGGGGAACGTTAATTGATGGGAGCAGCCGCTTGTTTTTCTGGTTAGTGTTTAGATCTGATTTGAAATTAATTTGAATGCTTTATTTTTTGTACATTGTTTTCAAGAAGTGGTTATTTTTATGTAAGCTGATAATCATCTCGTGCAGTTATCTTGGTATTTAAATTTCATAGAAATGTAGAGGTTTATCTTAATACCTACAATGTTAGTAATAATAAAGAAATTTTAAAGTTAGTACATAGGGAAACAAGTTTTCTAAAAATGCAAATAGTGTAGTTACATTTTCATAGACATTTAAGAAATTTTACAATAAAAAATATATAGTAAATTTATTTAAATTTATAATAAATTTTATAAGAAACAATTTTTCTGATCGTAGTTTTTAAGAGCATTTAACTAAGCTATTGTAATTTTTAGCAGGACTGTATATCATTTTGCCGTGTACACGTAGCGAATAATACATTTTTATACCACGATGGGAAATCTTTAGAACGCTACACTCATATTTCAACCTCCTTATAAAAGTAAACAATCGACAATCATATAATTGCGAAATGACTTACTACAAATTGAATCGAGTATCAAGCCTACCAGGGCTCAATATTTACGTCAAGCAGCAATCACAAAAAGATAATTTAACCGTTCGCAATTAACCTTCCAGTCCTGCTGAGCTTACGAAATGCACCGCACCAACGACATTTAAAAAGCATCCGAAAAATTTCGAAGGCACGAGCGATTCACCGCTTTCTTAATTAATCAGGCTGAAAGTGCGGCGCCGCGGTTCATTCGATGGGACCCACCGTGCCTACGTCGAGGCGTCAAAAGGGAATCGCGCGGCCGCGTTATAAATCAGCCGGGCGCATTCACCTGTCGATCCCGAAGAAAAGCCGCGAAAGGGGCAATCGCACTATTATGTAACCGGCGGGCGAGGGCGCCCCTTGCAGCCCGCCGCCTTCATTGTGCGCGCATAAATCTCGGCGCGAAGGCGATGCCCGCGCTTCGTACGATCCTGAACCGGTCCCCACCGTTGGATCGCGCTCGATCCCTCCTTCTCTCGCTCGCCCGTCCGGAGAAGGATTTTCTTCGGCGGCGGCGCGTCTGCCCCTTATACGCTTCATTCCAGGAGGCACAAGCATCTTTTGTACGTGTAGTTGTATATATATAGGTGTTTCATTGTGATGTTGCCTCCTGGGAATCGTCTAGTTTTCTCCTATCGACAAAACGATTTCTCGCCTATTTAGCGGTCAGTTTAGGAAGTTAGGCAAATGGAAGAAAAATCGTTACATCAGTGAAGAAAATTCAATCGATAATTTCCTGTAGGATAGCTCGTTTTAATCTTTTATTGGTAATTAATTAAGGGATGTCTGAGTTTAATTAAGTTAATTCAAAAGTAGGATGAATTGAATTTCAGGAATTTTTAATCAATTAACTGAAGTACTGCACGTTTGTTTTTATATCGGTTAATTTATCGCTAGATTGCAGGAAGCGAGTAATTGTTATATTATTAATTGGATTAAAATTTCTTTGAAATTGAATAGGTATCTTCATACATGAGTAATAATAATTGAATGCAAAGTTTATGCATCTCATTTTGAAATAACTCTTTTCACGATACAAATTCAGTGTGTTATAAATGCACCGTAAGGAATTATGCATAGTAAAGTTTATTCAGAAAGTTTTATTACATCAGTCGTAATTTACATAAATGCGAAAGTAACTATGTCTAGCTGTCGGAAAGTGAGTTGTCCTCATGATTTTTGTGTCATTCATTAAATAAGAAATACTATTTTTAATTCGAGTTATTTAACTGAATTTGGGCAACTTTCGAAATTTACGATAATGTGCTTAGATTTTATATAAAGATATTGAAATTATTTACATATACCTGTACATTGATATTTGTTACTCATTTCCCAATTTCTAATCATTAAGATTTTTATATTATTCCGAGCTTTTATAATTATGTCAACTAATTTCATATCACCCAACCAAAATAAATAATTAAAAATCTCCTAAATTTATCAAAACAATATTCCTAAATCATAAAAGATTTAACACGTTTAACTAAATTGCAGCTACTTTAGACATGAAAAAAATTCAAGCTTGCGAAACGTATACGTAAAGAAAAGCTTCGCCCGGTAAAATCGGAGCAAAATGAGGAATAGCGTCGCGGCAAGAAAAGCGGCGTCGTCGCAAAGCGCGTCCCTCGCTCGAGCGTTAAAGGGGCCCGGGTCCGGCCCCTTCCCTCTCCTCGGGGCCCGCGCGTCGCTTGCCGATCGCGGCGCGCCAGGCTCACTCGCTCCCGAGGCGTGGTACCGGCGCGATACTTTTACATCCAGTCGAACCTGCGACGCGCGTCCCGTGGCACGCGCGAGCGGAAGTCTGCGGCGTGTATACACTCGAGTGGCCCGACGTGTGGTGTCTTATCGCGCGCGCGATGTGCCCGAGCAATTGAAGAGCCGGCGGCGAGCCGCCAGTGCTCCGAGTTCAGCAGCGACCGTCGCCGCGAGTAGTGCGCGCACCTGAGGACGACGCAGGAGCCGAAACGGTGCAGAGTCCGCACGGGACGACGCTACACACACCGCAGCCGCATCCAAGCCCGACGCAGTGTGTGAGTCCCTCTTTCTCTCGGCGAGCCGCGTCCCCTCTCCGCGGACGCGGCCGCCTTCTCCTCCCGTGGGAAGGATTTATCATTGTTTTGGAGCCGAGCGCCGTGAGAAATCGCGTTTTCGTCTCGGCAACGCCGGCGATTATTTATTGTTAGCGGACGGGATGAGCTTGCGCTCTTCTCGTTTCCTACGCTGTCGCCTCTCGCTTTTTTTTTTATTTCCTCCGGCCGACACGCTTCGCGCTCGATGAGGAGATTCGCGAGTTGGCGGTGGTGGTTAATCGTTCCGCGCGTTCGGGAGGTGGATCTTTGCGTCGAGGAGATCACTGCCGGTTTTAAACTGTGCGTGAGAACGAAATTATTGCGGAGGTGCGAGTTACTTAGTTCCTTTGAGGATTTTTTTTTAATGGTAATGCTACCAGGATGTTAAGTAAGGAGAGCTGTCGGTTTAAGTGTTTTAAAATGTTCGCTTCGTTTTTATGGTAGATCGCGCTGACAAGCACCGGAAAAAATACGAGCGGTTCAAGTTCGCCTGCTCGGTAGTTTGGTCAGTGATTGAATGTTAAAATGCTTCCGTACAATTAAAGTCATTAAAAAATGAAACTCTTCTAAAAAAAGAAAAAATTAATCATTGGTGTTATACAAAAATGCTCGTTAATTGGCTGTACAGACCACGCTGAATCTAAACTCTCTAAATTTGAATTTTTATCATGTGTCTTAACGCGTGCAGATAAAAAAAATAACGAGCTAGGAAGATAACATTCTTTTTGTTGGGACTACGAATTCTTTGCCAAAATTTAGAAAACATTCCTCACAAGTAGAATCTTATAGTTCATTCAATTTCATGAAACTTAAAAAACTAAGTAACAAAATTAGTTATTGTCAAAAGCACAGTACTGTAAAGTGACTATATTAAAAGCCAGATGATTCATATTTTAAATATTACTTAATTTCAATTCATGTTCCGCAATAAAAAACGATAATTTGCTGGGAGATAAGATTATTTACTTAAAATCCGAATTACCACTCATTGCCCCCGAGATTGAGAAAAGATGTTTTATAAGTCAAATTAATTTTTTGAATAATTAATTTTATTATATCAGGAAAATTTTTTAAATATTATTGCAGTAAGTTTAATTATTGCTCATCAATAAGCACGTGATTTAAAATAAAATAGATCGATTGCATATCGTTATTAATTAAATATTCTTTAGCCTATCATGGATATTTTTAATGTATTAATTTCATTTAATGTATTAATTCAGTTCAGTGAATTTATCGTGATTAAATAATTATGAAATCTATTGATTGATTAAAGTTTTTCCTTTCAAATCATTTACTACGATATGATGAAAAGCTCATATAATATTCAACTACTAACGACTATGCTTACTTAAGCGTTTCAGTGAATTTGAATAAATAATTTATGTTCTGTATTAAATTTAATTTCATAATCTCAAAAATTTTATTTTTTACTATACATGTTACTCATAAAGAAAGTATTTTTAATATGTAGTATTTATAGTCATTAATTTCTAATGACGTTAACATGACGTTGAACGAAGTACGATGTACGCAGCTCAACGAGATATCGTTAAAGTAAAGCTAAAGATTCTTGAGAGCTGAGGAAAATCTATATCCGAGTGTAGAGCCTGATTTACACATACTGGCCAGAAGAAGTCGAACAAAACTTCAGCCGTGACGCTATGCGTTTTACGAGGTTTATTCTATTTTTAGTTGTTTGTAAGAATTAATACTTCTGGACAAAGCGAAGAGAAACGGTGTCACAAGACATTGAAATTGCTATACATTGTTGCGCGCATTATTTTGACATCGAGACATATAGCCTTTTTATAAACAAGGAAAAACGAGATATCTTTCGAAAAACTGTTGCACTATTTAATCCTTAATTTCTAACGATTTCTCATTCTCGATTTACATATTCACAATAAAAGACAAATTTGTAGTTCTTCAAATTTCATAAAAATTTAAATTACACGTGACAGAAGATCAAATCTGAAAATTAAAAAAAACCTTAAAAGAAGCTTTCAAGCTTCAGTCGCATAAATATAAAAGAACAGTTGCCGCTGGCTTTCTTCGAAAATTACCTCACGGAAAGATATTTACATCACTCAAACGCGCTCGTTTTGCCAGGCTTCCACGACTGTGCAGCCAAACTTTTACATTCGTTTAATTGTTATAACTGCGTTACGCTCGTCTGCGTGTACGGCCACGCTTTTTTCTCTCTCGCGCGAGCTCGCGAAATTCGGTCAGATCGAGTGCGCGCTCTTTGAAGTTTGCCGAGCGTACGCGCGGAATAAAAAAAAATGATTCTGCGGGTGGGGTATGTCTGTCTGGCGAAAAGGGCGAATTCTCGACAAATAAAATGTTTTTTGAATGCTTAAAAAAGAAACTCGAAAACTCGGATGGAAAATAATCGAATTTTTTTGTTTTCCTTTGAAACTGCGCGGAAGTATTGATTTATCGGGGAGATACACAGAGGTGGAATCAAAATTAATATTTAGAGTGCAGCGCGCGCAAAAATTGATATTTAACTTTGATATTTGATGTTTCAATTTTTTATTTTTAAATTTGAATAAATATATTGTTTACGCGGGTCGTTAACCTTGATGTGTAAATATTCAACATTTTACATATTCCCCTTGACCACCATACCGTGCACGTCGAAACAATATTTTTAACGGTGTAACTTTTTTTCGACAGAACTTCCATCAAACTTTTACAGTGCTAAAAGTAGAATTTTAAAACCGATTCATTAAACCCATCGTTTAAATCTCAACTTTATCCTAGCGCTGCCTCGCGGTGCAGTATTCAGAACATCGCGTAAATGACCATTGAAACCATACTTTAGCGCCAATTCCCCGCTCATCCGCATGCAAATGAAAAATGAAATCCCGGCGCCGCGAGCATCTGCCCCGGACATTACTCATCAAACGGACCGAGCGCTGCGAAATCTCATTGGAAAAATGACACGTACCGACCAAAAAAGATCTCGTGGGCGTACGCCAAAATACCCGTCAATTCCCATGACGATGAATAAACTCGCGTGCTTATGTGTGTACCGTGTGCAGAGGCTATGGCTGAACAGCAGCCGGGGTAACGGCGACTCCTCGGTATATACAGTGCGAAATCCCACGCGTACGCTTTTCCCTCGTCGCGGGAAGTAACGACTGCGCCGGCACGTGCCCCTGCTGATATAATGGAGAGGCCGCGATGTGCGATGCCAGGAAGGTGCGCACGTAAGAGCACAGGTTTTATCACAAGGTGTTGTGGATCGAGGACAAAGTGGGGATATTGTGAATATTTTGTATCAGATTGTAAGAAATATTTATGGATATGTTTTTGATTCGGCGATCGAATCATTGCGCATGATGTTATTTTAAACAATGAGAATTGATGATTTTTAATTGTAACGAAATTGTTTAATGACTCAAATTAATTTTATGGTATTTTCTGTTGAATCAAATAATGTGCGCTGAGTTGAATTATTTAGTAATTGCTGCTAACCAAAATGTTCTTGTGAAAAATTAATTACTCATTCATTAATATTAGCAGTATCTACCTGTGAGTCAGAATCGAGGCAAAAAAGTTTCCGCTTAGTGCAAGTTTAGAAACAAAACTGTTTCGAATTGAAAGTAAAAATAGTAAACAATGAATGTTGAAAAACCGGTTTCGCTAGTAAGTAGGAAGTTAAAGTTTATTCAATATTCACATCTTAAATTACAAATATAAATATAGAGACATGCAACATAGTATAAAACACTTAATTATTTACACAAAGACTAATTTATATTACGTACGCCTCACCGTATTTATACCCCAGTAATTTAAATAATTATAAAAATAAAATATACCCAACGTGATTTTCCGCGCAAACTTGCGAAACCACTTCCGCAACCTTTAAAGCATTTTTTGCGCCTTCTCTTTTCTGCGCCTCGGATCAGCCGCATTAATCCCTAGCCCCAAAAAAAGCGCAACAAAAAAGTACAAAACCACCGATGCGTCATGAGAGCGGCAAACGAATTTCCCCATTAAATGCCCGGCAAACGAACGTCATCCGCGATGCGTCCGATTGTCCGTTCAGGGCTATCGGATCTACTTAATCGGAGGAAGAAGCGCGTATCCGTGAAAATTTCGAAACGCGCAGCCGGATGAATCAGAGCCGGCCCGCGGTCGGCCGACGCGCGCATACGTCACGCGGCTGCCTGCATGCGAGCCTACGCGCGCGCCCGGCGCGATTTTAATATTTCAGCCGCGGATTAATTGCACGCGGGATGCGGCCGGGGTACAGCCGAGCGACTCCGAGAACAATGGGATACTCGCCCCCGGACCGTTAGAGCTGATTATGCTAATGCCGTTTGCTCTATAACAGACGCGCGCGCGCCTCTTTATGCGTTATTCCGCGTTTCGCCAAGTTAATCGTCGCGCCGGCTGCTTTAATACTTATACTAATCAGCCGTATACGCGGAATTAGACTCGTTATTTTATTTAGCAATTAAAATTCCAGCAGTGCTGGACTCTTACTATTAGTCATCAAGCTCGCCGCGGTACGCGTATAGTACACACCTCATAAAGTATACTGCACATAACATACGGCATTTTAATTAAACAAAAACGCATGTCTTTGAGCGAAATCCGCTCTCCTAATGTAGAACGAAAAATTCAAAAAAATCACTCGACTCCAGAAGTGCGATCAGCTCAGTCTTCACTCGAATCGACTGGTTTTTCACTCTACCACATTTTAAGAGCGAAGCGCGCCGTAGATGGCCGAGATGAAATCTTTCTCTGCGCGGTTGTTTCCCAACGGCGAGTTTTCCGCGGCGGAAGAAAAGAGCAGCGGGGTCCGTCGAACCGCGACTGTCGAAATTAAGCGATTCGCCCGGGAAAGGCGTCCGCTCGTTGGGCAAGTGGGCGACGGTGTCGCCGAAAAGCGGCGGTAATTTTCGTAATTGTCGGAAGCTCGAGTAGCGGCGCCCGCGCGAGACGCCTCCCACGTGTTGGCCGGGACGGCGATCTTTCGTCATAACTTTCATAACTTAGAAAGTAAGCGAGCCCGCCGGAGAGCGGAGGACGCTGTTGACGAGCCCGCGACTGCACGTGGATTCGTCTGTTCCGAGCGAGCGTGCATCGCGGGGATCGCTGCGCGAATTTCGCACGGGGATCTCGGGGGGAGGCGAACGGAAATGCGGATCGGAACGAATTGTATAAAGCGATGCGGGGATTTTATGGTGTTGTTGATGATTATGATTAACTTTTAATATATTTTTATTATTTTATAAACAAGTTTTTAAAGTAAACGTTTAAATGTGTAGAAAATATTTCGTCGTTTTTAAAGATCTTGCACAAGTAAATGAAAATGTATGGAGGATTTTAAACAAACAGTGATGATTAAATATTTACCTTGTTGCGTCGTTCTTTACATGCTTTACACATGACATAAATTTTTTTCCTGCAGGTTTTGAAAAAAGTAAGATAATGTGCATTCTTTTTCTTGGTGAAGTACACACCGCGGATGAACAAGATATCAGAATGACATCAATATGAATAATTTTATCGTGAAATATGTTGAGTTAAATATAACACCTGCAATTTGTACCGAGAAATTTGAAGTCGCAAGAAATTTTGTTATCTGTCATTAACTGCTTCTAGATCCGCATTTTGTTCTAAATAAATACAGGTTCTGTGAGTTTATTAATGAGACGGATCAATTATAAAGTAATAAGTACCTACATTCTGTACATACTAATTTATTATTAATGAACAATGCCGCATATCGTCTCGAGGATCGATTTAAAATTAGCAGCTTTATCCTCGTGTTATATTTATTTATATTCAACATTTACATTATTGAGAAACTCTCAAGTGAATGGAAGGCACTAATTATGAAATTTGCTTGATTCAACTGTCAATGTTAATACGTTATTTCGACGTAATTAAAATAAAATTGTCTGACGTATCGATTAAATGTTAAATTTAAATATTAATTCTGGGAATAATTAAGAGCCTCCTTTTTAACTCTATTTTCAAGGAGATGTCGAGATGATAAAATTCCGCTGATAAGATGAATAGCGCTGTATAATTTTTGCAATGTAATAAGAGTACCAGAAAAGAAATTTCAACTGACGCAAAAAGTATTTCGCACAAACAGAATTAAGAAACTAATTGCTCCCTTACATAAAAACTTTTACGTTTATATAAAAATGTATTAAACCTCCAAATTATACGGGCGAATCGTTGAAAAGCGCGCGATCAGCACCCACCGGAAAGCTTGCGCAACAGGGACACCTCCGCGAAATTCCGCAACTCGAGTACAGCGCTATCGTATCTCCTTATCGAGTTAATAACTGCGCTAATTACCTAATTCGAGTACCTATCGGGTAATTAAATTGTACGAGGATGGCCGGGCGGACCGAGCTGCGTCGCGTTACCAGCTCGTCCCGAATTTTCGCGAGTCGCATTAATTCATTATAGGAATCGAGGCTAGGGGGTGGTCGTCTCGCCCCTTTGTCCGCTGGACAATGAGACGGCGGACCGCGGGAAAACGGCGAGGTGCTTCGCACGCTGTGTCACCGGCGACTTGCCGAGCGATTAGAGTGAAATCCGCGGGGCGCGCCGGCCGGGAACCGGCACGAGTCACATTTTTCTCTTCGAGTTACAGGACGCTTGTTTTATTATGTGCGATCACAGTTGTGAGGATTGCGGTTACTTGGGTTTTTTCTTAACTTTTTCAAGGAATGTATCTGAATCGTTTTATTTTTTGTGAATGGATATCGATGCTATTTGATCGGATAAATTATGAGCCGTGGAAGGGGAATTGAAAAATTATCGTTTGTGCAGTGAATGCGCGTTTGATATTTTATGCGGGTAAAGCACGCATAATGTGGAGAAGCGCAGGTAGCGATTAAGTGTTTAAAACGAGCGATTTTATACATGCGCGCACTGCATACTTGCATTATGTAGTTGGAATTCACTTTCACATTTTCTCCTCTTGTCTAAAAACTGCAGTGCACTTTACAATTTTACAAGACGCGCGCGAACGATAAAATATTGCTTATCAACTAGTTGTAAAAAAATATGCGATAAGTTGTGATTCGTTCAATCAAGATTAAAGTTTGTACACCAGACATTCATTGATGATCCTGTGCACATTTAATCTCTAGACGGAATATAAATATTACAAAGTAATCGCAGATTAAAGAAATCCGAACCAAACACTGCACCGTGACAAAAATAAACAGCGGCAACAGTGCACCCACCAAAACACTCTCTTGGAAAATCGCACCGACCGATCGCATTCCTGCGGCTTTCCTCGCACGTGCTACTCTCTCTCCGGCGCGTGCTAAAAAGGGAGAAAAAAAGTCAGTCTCCGGCCACCGAAAAATATGAAGTGCAAAAGCGTCGCGGAGAAGGGGCGAGGGGGCAAAGCTTGCGGTTACGGAAAAGTTCCGTTTGCTTTTCACGACTCGGTTTTAGGCGAGCCCCGCGAGTACCGGCCGGAGAGAGAGAGGCCTAGCGGTGCCTGCATTCCAGCTCGCTCCGATCGGTTTTATGCGTGTATACGGCTGTTTTCTCCTCGCCACGAATAGTTTCGGCTGATAATGTAAGTGGCGCGACTGGTTTCTCGGGGGGAAAATGTACAAGATCCACGCGGTATTTTTTTATACGGCTTCGAGGAGTTTTACGTAACGCGCGTTTCTACTTTTATTTTATTAGCGATGGAGGCGCTTTTACGTAAGTTTTCATCGGCGCCGAGCGCGCGAATTCGTTAGATTGCGATCTGGATTTTTCTTCTGTTTGCGGTGAACTTGAAAAATAAGGAAGTGAAAAAATTGGTGGCGAGGTGGTAATGAGTCTGCTGATAAGTAAATGTTGTTGAGATTAGAGGTTGGATAGAGTGTAGTTATTCCCACGTATCTTTTAACCGAGAATTTTATCTGTGTATATCGGTGATTTTTTTAAGACTTAATTTTATTTTTGAAGTTAACTTTGAGTACACTCGTTAATTGACTGTTATTTGTATGACCTCTCTAGCTCAATAATGTATATTTAAAACTGTTTATGCATTTCTTTAGTTAATTGACAAGAGTCTCGATGATTTTAAAATGATTAGTTACCGATTAGATTGTTATCAAAGGAAATAAGTATAATAATAATAATCTGTTTCAGACATCTTTTCTGATGACATTGTAATAGCATTTTATACTACTTAATAAAAGTTAAAGATAAATATCATAAAAATGAACTTTGATCATGTATTTTATATGCAGATAAAATAAGTTAAATTTTAACATATTGAATTAATAAATTTTACTTTATTGTATCAATTTTGCATATAAATAAATCATCGTATTTATAATTCACATTTGCGATTTTACCTGAATACATCTCTTAATTTGTCAAATATTACTTCCATTAAATTATATAATACACAATAAATTATTATCTTCTGATTGCACATGACGTAAATTTATAATTGCAAAATGTAATTACGACAATCGCCATTATCGCTCGATAAAATTATCTGGAGTCACCAAAAAAATAACTCTAAAACGAGCAACCAATACCAACCGTATTTAGTTCAGCAAGCAAGAAATTCGCAGCGAAACGAAACGTCAAATTATCATTGACGATCACACGGAATCGATCCGCGCGCTTCGAACAATAAATTTTCATTGAGTCAGCAATCAGAGCGCCGTGCGGGAAAAATCGCTCGCTAAAATTGCTCGGTCCCGCATCGCTACTCCTCTCACACATGCACCACCCATACTCCCCTCCTCCTTATAAACGCACGAATACACATACTCCGGAGGTTCGAAAAAAAGCGAGGAAACGGAGGCAGAAGAAGCCGACGTGGTAGGGGAACGCGGAATTTGGTCGGCCTCGCCTCGTTGAATTCCTCGGCGTGATGGAATCCGGCCGGCGAGTCGTATTATAAAGCCGCGGCAGTTCGTAACGATTGTTTCCCGCGGCGCGGGTAACTTCGCGATGATGGAGGCGCGCGCGCACTACTTTCCCCGCCGGCGCTAATTTTCGGTTTATTAGGTGCAACGACCACCCGCGAGTTGCGTTGCCGCTGAAAGGCCGCGGCCCGGCTTCTCTCGCGGTTGCAAGTACGGGGAATAGTTTTACGGCGTTCATTTTGGCGCTCGCAGCGTTTAGTTTTTTAATCAGCGTTCGCGGCGCATTTTTTATGGCTGCAGATAAAGTGGGTTGAGGGTACTTAATGATGACTTTCAGGGAGCATGAAAATTTAATTTCGGTTAATGGACTGCAGCGAGATTCTTTACTGTTCAATTTATCGATCTTTTCGGGTAGTTTATTTTAGTTTAAATTGTCTGTAATATTATTTTGTAGTGTACTGATAAAAAGAAATGTTTTTCGTGCTCGTATTTTCATAAAATTTAAGTCTATTAGTTTAGATATTCGTTATGCTGGGTATTGATTTTATCAAATCAGGGTCAATTTTCACTGAAATTATCCATCGCTGAATTATGATCGATGCAATGCAATAATGGCACCTTTCAAATCTACCGTACTTACTTAATGCTATTCATTCAATTGTTCAATTAACACCGTTTTCACTGAGATTACCATCTAATTATATTCATAGAAAATGTTTGCCTATCAGCTCACCTCGACGTACCCTATGTAAATTTAGCACACTAAGCGATCCTTCAAATCGCATCATCAACATTGCAAAGGCACTGGCTGCATTGATTAATCAATCTTGTACAATGGACAATATCGTTAATGCAGATGGTGCGCGTGTCATCTCAAGAGCACTTGATGTGTTTATTTAACCGAAACATAAAGAAGTCCATTCGCATGCCATTGACCCACAAAAGTTATCGATCAATCCTTCTCTCGCACCTTTTGCGATCAAGTACATAATAAACTCTCTAATCTGGCTTAATACATCTCCCCGATGGAAAGTATCTACTCACAAGTGAGTCAATGTCAGAGCTGTAAGCACGCCTTTCGTCTCCGGCGGAACTGAGATTTCAATCGCTCAGCCGAAAGGCCTTTCACAAGCTTCGATACGCGAACTTCCATTGCGTAACGACCGCCGTTCGCCGTAACGCCTCCGCACGCACGACACTTTTTCTTATAAAAAGCTGGCCAGCAAAGTAGACGTCGTGCCAGGCCGCAAAAGGCAGATCCGCGCGCGTAACGCAGTCGTTAAAAAAAAGGGAAGGGACGAGTGGACGTTGGAAAAACCGCATCCGCGTGGCGCGTCACCGTGCGCGGAGGGGCCTTCGATCGGCGCGCGTGAATCAGCGATCGAAGACTCGCGGGGAGATTCTCCAGGCGGCAAGGTGCTCGATCAATCCGCGCGCTTCATATACCCGCGGCCGAGCATTTGTACGCGTCGTTATGCCGCATTCTTGAAGGCGGGATTAATGCGTCGGTGCTAACTCATTCCCTCCAGCGAGTGCCGCGCTCATTTTCCTCGAGTGCGCGCTCGCGGGTTATTTCTACGCCGACCGCTGTCATTTCTCTCCGCGCTTGTTTTGTTTACTCGCCGGGGACTTTATTGCCGCTCGTGGGCTGCAGGCGAGTCTGCGCGGTGAAGAATGAGGGTATTCCTGTACTTCTTAAGGGTTTTTTGGACCTCGTTATTTTAGAGAAATTCTAATGTTTTAAGTGCAGTGGTTGTCTTGGAGAGTGTTTGACACGAGTGGAAAATGTCACTGGACTCTGATTGTAGTACACCTGTACCTTTGAATATCTTGTTAGAGCGAACCGTTATAGTCGTAGTGAAAAGTCACTTGGGTATTACCATAGGACTAGATTGTTGAGATGATTTCTCTCTGCGTCGAAATTCATTGTATATAATTTCTAACAACGGGCTGAAAAGTTTTGAATAAAAAATTAAGACAGTACAGTGTAATCACGGCTGAAATGACCAGCGGAATAAAAACTTCGTGCAAGAGAATCTTCACGACTTTCATCATACTCATAGTAATTTTTACTAATGTCAGTCACGCTGCTTCATCATTATATCAAAATCTAAGAATTTTGAAAAAAAGTAAATCATCGTGTGCGCTTATTACAAGATTATTAACCACAGTTTCACTATTGTTACCTTCAAAAAAATACCTTTCAAAAGCGCTTGACCAGAAAAAGCAAAGCGCACACATTTCTAATTTAGAACTCAATCATCGCACCTCGACAACCTATAAGAAAAAATATGGTTAGCCAGACCAGAAAAAAATATGATTAGCTCGTTCAACCGAGCAAACCACGCGCGTGAATCACTCCGCGGGCGCACAATAAAAATAACGCGTCCAGCTAGCCGCGAGGCAGGCCGGCCAGAAGTTATAACGAGACCGGCGGTTTCGTTCATGGGCACCTGGCGAACGGCCTCGGCAGGCCGCTCGCAAGAAACCCTGATACAATGCGACAATGTTGTGTGTAAAACCGAGCGAGCGCACTCGGTATGTCGGTCACGTAGAGCCCGGGCAAGGTTGCGCCTCTCGGCGCCCGGCGAGCGCCTCGTCCGAGAAACGAGTTCGGCCGCGGCTCCGATCTCCGCCCCCTCTGCAGCCGCTAATGCGCTCTTGATTTATTGAGGATCGCCGGCGCGGCTAAGGGCTCGCGCGCGCGCGCGGAGGTCGCCCGGCCCGGCGCATATTGCCGCTGATCCGCGGCGCCTATTACGCGGGATTTATTATTTTCGCAGTTTCGCCGGGTTAGGGGACAGCCAGCGTGTATACTTCCAGCGTCGACGAAAATATCGCGCAGAAGTGGCTTTCCGTGTGCGGGTTAACTGCGGGTTAACGGGAAAAGTTTCGGAATTTACGGCTCCCCGACAGTGGCCAGGCGATAGAGGCTTTTCAAAGGAAGCATCGGTTGCTTCTCCTCGGAGGAAAGGCTCGATGCATCGTTAGCGCGCGCGTCTCGTTGCGACATAATTGCAGTTGATGATCCTTATGTAAAAGTTTTGCAAGTTCGAATTGTGGAAGCCCGGCGAACGGCGCGCGGTGAATCAGCCGCAATTACAGTTAGCCGTCGAAGTGTACGAATTGAAGTTCTTGACCAAACGCTAAGGTTTTCTCGCAACAGCAAGGTTTCAGGCCAAGCACGCGCTGCTCTCGATAAGTATACGTCGCGGCGCGATGCGCGGCCAGTTGTCGCCGGTGAATTTAGACTTCGGAAATAATAATGAAATCAATCGCGCTGAACTTGTGCCCATTCGACGGGCTGAAAGTTTAGTAATATAAGCTAATGCGAGAATTAGTACACGAGGCACGAAGCGGGTATAACAGAAAACCATTACGTGACTGAAATATCACGCTGAGGTATTTACACAGAGATTTTTCGTTATTTACCTCCGCACATTAATCCGTCTCCTTTACAGAGGGACGCAGAATAATTAAGTAAGAACTTCGTTATTTTTCAAGATTACGAACCTCCCAGAGCTTTTCCAAGAAGATAATATTACGTATTGTACTAATTACACGGTGTAGGCGTAATTTATTTATTGCAAAATTGAGAGAATGAAGAGAATTGAATTATTAATTGCTTTATACACGTCTTTTGTTTGTTTTCATAATGTTTAACGCCTCGTAGTTAATTGTGTATTTCTTCCACTTTATCACTTTATCTTTCAACTTAGAAATTGGTCATAGATTAAATAGTCGTAGTGCGAGAATTTATACTTTAGAGTATACATAAAGTGTCAAAAAATAGAATTACAAGTTTACAGTGGTGCCTCAAGTCTCAAAGTAACGAACTGTCTATTTCAAATTCGATTAGCTATTTCAACTTTAGAATTTTTAGAAAATATCGCGACGCAAAGCAAAAATTTACAATGAATTTAAGCGGTTATCCTCAAAACTTGAACGAAACAAATTCTGAATGTTCTCGCTTGTGAAGTCACCAGTTTTGGATCAACCAATATGATGCCAGCGATAAAAAGATGTATTTGCTAATCGAGGCTTCTAAAAAGGCAAGATTTGTATCGAGAAGTATCGAGGAAAGTACAGAATGTTTTCCTCGTTCAGAGAAAGCGCTGTAGAGGTGTGATTATGCGTCAAAATACGTCGTGTTTTTAATTTACGCGTTAAAATGAATTCTAGAAAAAGAGAATGCATAACAAGCAAGCAGCATGCTTGCACATGCGGCTAAAGTGGATCTTTTTAAAATTCAACCTGATTTATGATTTTTACAGTAAAAATGCATATTCATATTTATTAAGCAAATGTGCATTTAGAAAAATGCTTGTTTTCTTGCTGTAAAATACAGTGCATTTTTAATAAGCTTTCCTCAGGCGTAGACATTTTTATGCTCGCTTGAAATTTCAGCGAGACTTAGAGAGCAGACAATAAAAAGACTTATGCCTGAAACGTGTGCTTTTACCTTGAAAATTTAAACAAAGTATATTTCTTGTGTATTTATTAGTTGTAAGCAGTTGACATTTTAACATATTTCAAGTTTTTAGAAGAATACGCAATAATAAAAAGAAACATCTTTCAACATTTGCAGACTTGATCAAGAGTAAAGTCAATGCTCTTTGAGATCTACTTTGATACCTGGGTCTCCTTTTTCCTTATCTTTTACGAGACTCGCGTGAAGTGAATTACCGGGCGTCTAGTGTTATGTTTGCTGGCGCGCGAGTATGTATAAAGCAAACTGCGAAGTCCGCTTTGTTTACGCCACAGAGTGCGCTATTTCGCGGGCAGAATATTCTGTAAATTTTTTGTTAAAACAGAAAGTACCGCTAAATTTAATTAGAGGAAACAAGCAGGCGTGATGCCGTATCCGTTTCAAAGTCGCGCGTTGATCGTGCAATTTTTAGCAAGTCGAGTAGAAACTGGCATAAATAATTTATAGATTTTATTTTTTTATGGTTATAAGCGAAGATATCTTCATCTGTACTAATCATGTAGATGTGCACTGCATGTACATGCGCTCATTATTTAGACCTTCGTTATTTACTTATGCAAATATTTTATGCAATTTCTGCTAAGCAACTATTTAAATGGCACATGTCTATGTCCAGATAATTATACGAATGAACAACTTTTACAAATTACTTTTAAACGATGAATAACTATAGTGTTAGTCTATATATTGTTTGGAATGACCTACCTACAGAAATTTGCTATAAAAATCCGTAGTTTTCAAGATCGACAGTCATTGTTAAATCTTCAATGATACATTTTTTTTAAAACAAAAAACTAATCGCACATGCATTCATTCATCAACAAGACTGCCTACGCGTCGGGTCCACAAAAAAACGCAGCCAGAAAAAAGAAACTTCATCATTACGTACATAAAATCGACTGCAATATTTTTTCGATCAAGCCCACATCGCAATCCTTTCCCATTCACGCGTCCGAAGAACAATCGATCGCATTGGCCAACATGCAAATCATCTTATAGAAAATCTGTATACTAGTACATAAGTGCGCGTACGTTACGTCAGCTTAGACGAAAGGACGCGTCGTCCTCGGGCTCGTTCGCTCGGCCGTCCTTGACCGTTCGATCGGCCGAAAAAAATCTGGTTCACTCACTTACGCGCGTGTGCCTCTGGTTGTGTTGCAGCCTCGCGAGCGATGAGGCCGAGGCTGGCCATGTTCCTGGGCAGCTGCTGCCTGGCGCTGCTGCTCCTGGCCGCGGGAGCGAGGGGCTCGCGCACCGGCGCCCCCCTGTCCACCTGCAACACCATGACGCCCCAGCACCGGGGCGTCCAGCCCCAGACCTCGAGTCCGCCGTACCAGCTGCTGCTGTCCAAGGGCCACGGGCGCATCCGGCTGGTCCTCGGCAGCGTCGTCGGCGAGAGCTACGAGGGATTCCTCGTGCTCGCGCGCGACGTCGACACCGGCGAGATCATCGGCGAGTTCAACAACCTGCCCGAGACTGCCAGGTTCCTGGAGTGCACACCGGGTGTTAAGGTGCGTACTCTCTTTCTTTGCGTTTTGAGGAAATATTTTTTTTCTGGGTTCATTTTTAAATTCGCATTCGTTCAGGATTTTGTATTGAAAAGTGCAAAATGGTTTATAAATATGTGTCGTTTTTTGCACTTCAGAACGCCGTAACGCACACCAACAACGATAAGAAAATCAACATCGAGTTTGACTGGGAAGCCCCGGCAGATTACGAGGGCACGATAATATTTAAGTAAGTACAACCATGCTCTTTCTTACTTGAATATCAAAATTTTAGAAGGAAGAATTGATTTATCCTCGAGTTTTTAAAAGCGAGCAGTTCCACGATAAAGCCGCGGCTATATCCTCGCCGTTAATGCAAATGCGTTTTCTCTTTTGGCACTAACGGGCGAAAGCCTTCACTTTCCTGCCAAGCGTGGAAAAAGTTCGAGCATCGGTGAAAAAAAAAGAAACAATTCGCGAAGAGTTTTCACTTTTACACTTCTTGTTAAAAGCAAACTTGGTAGCTGGAAAATATCGAAGTACGGCTCGAAGTACGGGCTCTTAAAACGATACCGTGAACAATATTTGCTTAGGATGGTGAATCGCTTTATCTCTCGGTGATTTTCTAATCGTATACGGAGATCACACAGAAGGTGACAGGTTTTCAGACTGTATTTCGAACAAATTTGAGCGGTCGTGATTAAAATAATAAAATTAATTTAACAACTATCATGTATTGTGTTAGAAAAATAATTTTATTTGGCTGAAATCTAAAGACAAGTTTCGTTGCATTGTATTATTTTATGTAAACATTTTTAGAGATGCGTATACTCGTGATTATTTTTTAGACTGAAAAGGAGAAATTGCGACTTTACAATTTCTTTCCTCTTTCGACTTGCGCGAGTTTCATTATTTTTCTGATAAAAACTTATTGCAGCTTCAATAGTTACAATAAAACTTCTGACTACAAAAGATAAAAAAAGATCTATAAAAATAAAAAAAAACTCTGTCACTTCATAGTAAAAGCTCTAACGTCGTCCATGTACCGGCGTTAATCTCGCTCACGTCGCCGTCATTTTTTCAGCTCGACGTTCGCAAAGACCTGGGACGTCTTCTGGGTCGGCGTGGAGTCGCCCCGCATCACGGTGGTGCGCCGCACCATCGACATACAGACGACGCCGGCGCCGCTCACCTTCCCGCCGGTAACCACTCCGCCGTACTACACCCCGGCGCCCCAGAACCAGGTGAGTGTGTGCAGTGCACGCCCGTTGACGCAATTAAACCCGGGACCTTTTTTCCGCGGGGGAAATTTTCTTCTCTTTTTTTTTTTGGCGCGCGGCGTAGGGGACTCGTTGGCGCGCGCAACTATTTTAATTGCATCGGCCGGTAGCGCCGGCTCAATTTACGGCCGCGCGAGGCGACGGTCGCCAGACGATTTTTGATATTTTAATTGAAGGGCGCGGCGATGGGCTCGCTAACGACTCGGCCCGCTTTGAAATGTCGAGTGCGTCGCGGAGACGGGGGCGTTAAGTAGAGCTGTTAGCTTGACGAATTAGTTGGATTGCGTAATTATATGCTAAAGGGTTTAAATTGCTTTGGAGGTTGAAGTGTAGGTGTATTGTTTTTGTATATTTTAATTTTTAATTTTTTGAAAATTTCGCATATGTACGTACGTACAAGATTTACCAAACGTTAATCTTACTTATTAATGACGTTTGCAAGGAAATGTGATTTTTCATTTGCGGTAATTTCGTAAAACAAATAAATACCTAGGAACTCCATTAAGTGTTTCATTCCTAAGACAATATTTTCACAGTTATTTCATTCGTTCTTTACAAATGACAGTAATTTATATTTCTTCGTTGCTGCTGTTCATAACGAAATTTATAACGCAAGAACTCGGCGTAAAATTTATCTGTCGTAATTTAAATTCATTGAGTAATTATTTGACATAAAATAAAGTAAAAATAAATAAATAAGTTTAAAAAATAAATTAACAACAAAAATCTACTACTTAACGACGTGTTTTTTATAATAGTTTTTATGTACGTATGTAGTTTTTTAAAATTTTCTTATTACATTATTCAAGATCATTACCAAAGAAGTGTACGTATTGAATTGATCAATACACCAACTTGAACGAATAAACTTGAATAAAATAAATGCTTTTCCCATCGCTTAAAGCCACCGTAATAAATCAAAAAGCTTTTCGTAAATAAAGGTACTCCTCGTGCATGAAAATCTCACGAGCGACCTAAGAGCTCTTCTTTCAAAAGAAAGCCTTTCCGCGCAAAAAAAAATCCATAAAAATGAAAAAAAAAAAACACTTAATAAGTCTACCACCCCAGAAAAAAGCTCGGTACACTCGCACACATAGGTATGCGCGTGGAATCGGGAATTATTGGATCACCGCGCTATTTTTCCAGATTTCCGAGCTCGGCCGCGGATTCCGCGCATACCTTTTTGAAATGCAAATGATGCGCCGGGCCGGGCTCGCGCGCGGCAGTTTGTTAATTTTGCGCGGATGAATCCGTTGATCGTCGGCGCCGGTTGTTCGACGTACACAGCCGGATGCGCCGAAACGCATCACCCGATTGCGAAATTGAAATTCCGCCGCGCGTCGCGCCGGCATTCGGCGGCCCTCCCCATCGCGGAAGATCGCGCGCCTTATTAATGGGGATCGTTGCCTTTCGATAAAGGCAATTTCGATTAGCGCGAATAGCACCGGATTGAGGTGTGCACACTGCCGGTGGACTTTTTTTAGGGGTTGCTAGCGGTCCGATCGTTTTTATGGGTTGCGATATTTTTACGTTGAAAGAATTTAATATATAATGACATGTTATTTTTAAATTATTATTACTATAGAAATATGTTTTTGAAGATATTGTTGCCTTCGGTTTTAATTCGTTGTGCTTTGAATGAACTTTTAAATGAATGAATTAATTATTAAAATAATCGAAGAAAGATGAATAATAAACGATCTCCAAAGTAATTTATTCATTAGCAATAAGATTCACATGATAAGTATTTTAAAAGCTCATCGGGATGACAAGGTAGTAATAAAAGTGAAAAGAGAGACCAAGGCCGCCAGATTTAATAAAGTTAAGAGGATTAAACATCCGAACCGCGGACATCGCTCCTTTTCAATTTCGATAAATATTACCGAGCGAATATGATAACCGGGGGACAATCAACCCGATGCGGAGTCGCAATCGGCGTCTCGCATCTGCACCCCTCGGCGGCTCAATTAAGCGCGACAACGATCCTCGAGGCTTAGCCGTGGACCCCCTAATAAATTATCGACGTTTAATTTTCCCGCAGACTTTTTATCCACCCCCCGGCCGATAATTGCCTCGTTAAACGGAACCTCTCCTTCCCCGGCCGCGCTGTCTCCTCGATCGAGGCCTTCGATTTCGCGCGAAACTTTTTTTGCCGCCTGGCCCGCGCTCGATTGCCCCGGAGCCGTCGGCGACGCGAGATTTACACTCGAAAATCAATCGGCGGCCTCCGCAAGGAGAAATGTCCCGGCGCCGTATTTTCACGCTGGATTATCGGGCGCCGGAAGGGGGGTGGCGGGCGAAGTTCGCGAGTCATTCGGCGCGAGGGGTGTCGGGTGGCGGCGAGCCCGACAAAGGCCCCCGGGGAAACGCGAGGCGCGCCGGCGGCTACCTTTGAAAAATCCTCGTTATTGCAAGGCAAATTTGCGAGGCGCGGAATATTTTTGCTTTGACGTAAAGGAGAGACGGATTGTTTCGCCGCGCTGAATGAGAAGTTAGCGGGAGTAGGGTTTTACAAAGGCATTTAGTTTGGGATAAATGTTTTAATTTTTTATTATTGCTCTCGCGACGATCATTCGTTGGGGTTAATTGTAGAGCTATGGAAATGTTTTTCTTTCGGTGCAATATTTTACGTTTCATTTATTATTTTTAATTTTATTTCAATTTTATTCCTTTACCTGCAGTTTGAAATGTAATATGGATGTATGCACATTTTTATGTTCTTTTACTGACCTCTACTTTTCACGATGTTTCTTTTTATATAAAATATTTGACAATACAAATTGGTAATATAAGAAACATGAAGTTGATAAAATGACAAATAGCTAAATTTTTTTGCGGATATAGAATTTCATTATTAAAATATTGTTCTAGTCCTAAAATTTTATTTTTCGTGCAATTATTGCAGCTCAAGTTAACCATTTCCAAATTGAAACTATATTTTTCAAGTTTACTTTTATTTAAAAGCAACTCTACAATACATTTAAAAAATATCAATACCTACATAGATTCAGGATTCATTTCCTTTTTTTTTATAAAAATAAAATTACCCACTTGTCGAAACCACGCAAACTACCGAAAGCTCAGCCCTTAGCCGCAACCCCCTTATATCTCCCCGCAGCGCCGTAACTCGCAGGCGAGTATCAAGCGTCGCCCGCGACTTTCTCAAAGCCGCGCGTCTTCCTTGCAGAACCCGGGCGAACAAAGCCGCGGCTCCCGCGGAGCGTGTCGCAAGGTGAAGGCTGGTCGTTAAACCGGCGAAACTCGAGCGCGACCCATTCGCCGCGGGCGCCGAACGGCCGGAAGTCCGCCGATCGCGAATCGAGCTGGCGAGGCTGCGCCCTCCTTTTTCCTCGCTCCCGCACCTAAGGACACTCGGCTAATTATCGGCGCGCGGGAATTATCGCGTTAGCGCTCGCCGACAGGTTCGAGGTCGCCAAATTACTTCCTTTTCCCGAGCCGCGAGGCGTAGCCCGATTTTTATTGCTCCTGAAACTTTTTTTTCCTTTAAACGCGACACTCGCGTGTCTCGAGTGGAGAGTGGACTAGGTGTTCGTAGAGGAATGATTTTGTGAGAGAACGGGGTTCGTTTTTTTTTCGTCGGCTCGCTGGTTTTTACATTTTCAATAATTGCATCTGAGGGAAGCGGTTATTGAGCGGTTGAGATATTGCGCGGGAAACGCTGGCGCGCGAGAGGTTTTTTTTTACGGCGGCATTCTTTATTGGGCTTTTTTATCGCGACGTCGTAAAGCTACTACATTTGTTGCGGCTCAAGTACTCAAACAGATTGCCGTGTTTACTAGAAAGTTGCGCGCGCATTTTTATTATTATTTTTCGCTATTTGTATCTATATACTGCTGCTTTTTTTGCAAAGTGAAAAATTAGTCTTTACGTTTTCTTCGCTTATTGTATTGCGCTCGATTATTTTGCCATTACTCAATGCTGTTATAATTAATTTATGTCTTACTGAATTATTATTTATCTCGAGATAATTAAATGCTAATAATTTGTTTTTCGACTTAAGTGTGCACTTAATAACCAACTTAAAAAAAAAAAAATAAATAAAATAATATTATTGTGGAATTCGCGATATTTTCAGGACACATCCGACCGCAATCCATTTTACAACGGCTGCGGATCAACGAAGAATTGCTTCGGCCTCAGTAATGGCTGCGTGGCCAAGAGGGATTGCTCCGCAGTTGTCTCCGTCCTCGTCGAGGGTGAGCGTTACATCTTCGAGTTGCAGTCGATCAACGCCAAATACGTCGCGGTCGGTCTCTCCGAAAACGACACCAAAATGGTAATTTTTTCCCGACTATCTTTAAGAAGTACACCATTTTTACAAATAAAAATAATTCCTGCGAAATTTATGTGAAATATATATATGTGCAGCCCTCTAAAAGCAGTTTGTCAATTTCAGGGTAGCGACAGCGTCGTCGAGTGCGTCGATAATGATGGCCGAGTAAGTCTCCACATGTCCTGGAACGAAGGCCACGACAACTTCAGGATCCCTACGGTAAATATGTGCTCTGGTTTTTCTTCTTGAGAGGAGCGCGCAGCCCGGAAGCACTCGAAAAAGCGGATCTCTGGCGAAACCGTGTTTTTTTTATTTTATTTTTAATAACTTTTCATTTTTGTTTATTTTTAGCCGGCTAACACGGTGGAACTGATCTCGAGCAGCGTCGCCGACGGCGTCATGACCTGCAAGTTCTCCCGGGAAAAGGTGACGGAAATTCGAGGACAGAAGTTCGATCTCGTCAAGAAGCCTTATCATCTCCTCTTAGCCGCTGGTAAATCCCTGAAAGGTACGTAATTAAGCGAGCACTTGACAAAAAATATGCAGAGCTTTTTTCAATCTGACGACTATGATTGTTACTGAATATAAAAGCGAAAAAGTAAGAAAGAAAGAAGAGAAAAGAAAGTACATTCATTCTTAAGATTAAACAAATTTATAGAATATTTTTAATAAGAGTCGGCGATCAAGTGTCCACAGTGACTACCACTACTTTTATTTCACAATATACATGCTATTATGTTTAAATCCGCTTAAAAGCACATTTGGAAGTATTTTAATTAAGAATTTTTAACGGGCTTTGACATTCGCAACACCAATTTATTTGGTAAATTGCCACTTCGTTGCTTTTAGCGCATTTAATTATTTCACCATTCAGAATTTTCGACGAAGTAATTAATATACTTTGAAAATAAATTAGTTAATTCAAATAAATCATTATTTTGGAATTTTCTTTGAGGCTATAAATTATAATGTAACGACGCTTTTATATATCAGTTGCACATTCTTATTTATATTTTTTTACACTAATAATTCTTTTACACTGTATTTACAAACAAAGAAAACAATAGAATATGGAAGTGAAAACCAAACATATTGTTTATCTATATCTGCGGGTGTTCTACGTGTAGTGCTGGAGTACCTAAACAAATAAGACTTTTCATCTGAAATAAATTGTCAAATATTTACCTTGCTGCTGAATACAAATATTTTTTATTGCTGGAAAAAAGCGCATGGCGATAATGGGCCAGCTTTTAAAGTCGTTAAAACGGTAATCGTCCTAGAACCATTAAAAAGTGAGTTAAAAAATTCGGTGTTACGTAATTGAAACTCACAGCGTTTGTACCTACGGCTGTTTAATCTTTAATTTGCATGGCTGCGATCGCGTTTACATTAATCATTTTATTTTTCGATATTAATATTTCCGTTTCCTGAGATACGAGCATTAAAAAAACTGGATTAAGAAACCAATAAAAGATAAGACGATAGTCATTTTAAAATGAACTTTTCTATTGGCGTTTACTCATTTATAATAGCACTCAGAGTTAATTAAAATTGAACAGTGATTTCCGAACGTAGAGCAACGCGTTTCAGTGCCGGCTAACCGGAATATTTTTCACATCGTCGCTATAAATAATTCACGATCCTCTCCCGATCCGGTCCTGACTCCCCCTCGCTACTCAAACAATAATTAATTTTCATTTTTCGCCGAAAAGCAATTACATTTTATCTTCTTAAAGCGCTGATCATTTCCGGTTCAATTTCGTTGCCATCGCCGCTCTCGAATGTAAATCCTCCCCCTTCCCCATCGCCGATACCTAATAAACATTATGAAAAAAAGCGCCAGCCGTCTAATAAACGCAGGAGACGGAGGAGGGGTGAAAGCCTGGCGACGGTCGTACAAAGACTAATTCAATTCGAGACTAAAAGCTCGGTAAAAAAAGGGGGGAAGAAGTTGAAGGAAGAGTACCCTCGGTTCCCTTTGCCACCCGTTCTCATAAGATACAGGAGGAAAGGGGGGGATGGGATACGGCTTTTAATCTCGGCGACGACAACTGATTTCCGGTCGCTTTCGCAGAGAAACCGAGCAGCATCGACTACCACGACCTGGGACGAGAGGCCTCCGGCGCGATACGACTGTCCGACGTGGGCGCCGGCCTGACCGCCGCCGGCGACCTGCTCGTACGGCTGCACGGAGCTCTTATGTTGGCCTCCTGGATCGGCACCGCCTCCGTCGGCATGCTGCTCGCCAGGTACTACAGGCAGACCTGGGTCGCCTCGCAGCTCTGCGGCAAGGATCAGTGGTTCGCCGTAAGTATTATTCTTTTGCTTTTGTACGTTGCATTCTGTTAGTTACAGAAATATTTATAAAAATTGAAAATCAATAATCGCTTGTTGCTTGAAAAGAAAATTTCTTTATTTTTCATTGAGGATATTATTGTTAGACTGATTTTATTGATTTTAAATAAAAATAAATGAAAGTAGTAAAGGAAGAAACTATAAAGCGTTGTTAAATAGAGAATTAAACTTATTTTTGCTGCAACGGGTAACCAATATTTTCATTAAGCCGTCCAATATCGGCAAAGTAGGTAATTTTTCTCGATGCACTAGATAGCCAATCGTATCAGCTCGAAGCATATCGTTCACCGAGAAAACCTGTCCTCGACGAATTGCCGACGTATTAAATCGATTGTCCCGAAACGCCGAGATACGAAGATGAACTCGTCCTACTTCGTTTCCCCTCAATACTTTTTTCGAAAATAAAATTTCATTCAATTTTAGAAGATTCGATTTGGAAACAATTTAATTTATTTAACGCCTTATTTTTACCAATTTTAATTTACTAAGATTGTTCGACATTTGAACCAGTAATTCTTTTATTTGATTAACCGATAAATAACGCAGACAAATTTATTTGAACTTTCGGAAACAGTAAGATATTATTAGCATCTATCAAGTAAATAATTTCAGATTGTCTAGACATTGGAAGACTAATAAACATGCAGAAAGCTTGCACCTGTAATTTTAAAATATCTCATTTTTGTTCGAGCACGTTAAAGTCGCCTCTCTATAAATCATGCAATTTTACGAACGTAAGTATAATAAAACGAAAATTAATATTAAATCATGAATTCGCAACAGTGGCATCGCTTCTTCATGTTCCTCACGTGGGCGATGACGCTCGCGGCTTTCGTGATAATCTTCGTGGAGCTGGAGTCGTGGAGCTCGGCGACGTACCACGCGTCCCTGGGCCTGGCGACGACGATCCTCTGCTTCATCCAGCCGTTCATGGCGGCGATGAGGCCCCACCCGGGCGCGCCCCGGCGGGTCCTGTTCAACTGGGCCCACTGGTTCGTCGGCAACGCCTCCCACATCTGCGGAAGTGAGTATCTCGCGCCGCGACTTAATTGCGCCCTCGTTATACAAGGAACGTGGGGGGAGTTCGCGCTCGAGGGCGAATTTTGCTTTTTTACCCGGTCGAACCTTTGCGCGCCAAAGTTTTCTAGGACTTAATTCGCTCGACTTGCGTCTGCACTCCGGGGGTGCCTCTCCTGCGCCGCTGCTTTTAAAAGCTCGAATTACGCGGTAATTGGCAGCGGTTTGGAGATATTTTTTTTCTTTTCCGCTGTGACGACTGGGATTTATTATTTGGGGAGGCGAGAAGAGTGTAGTCGGGTGCGAGGATCTTGCGCAGTTTACAAATAAGGAGTGAGAAGAAGATAAGAGGTAATTTTGCGAGCGGGGGTACGAAAATAAATTTAGTCTAGCCAGGGGCTTAGAGTACCTATCATAGTGCTGCTAAGTTTTGACTAACCCTCTAAATTGATAATCGGATAATTGGCCCAAGTTTCAACTTCGTTAACGTCTAATCCAGATTTAAGCTCGCATTGGCTTCGCGGTTACTTCGGTATACATAATATATCTCGGCTAATTTAAAATTTAAATTGTAAACGAACATTTGCAATGTATCAACTCGTACTTATTTTGAAACTTCCATTTAACTTAGTCTAATTGTCTCTGACTTTAGCAGATAAGAATATATCATCTGCCTATGTAGGTATATTGAACAAACTCTTGCGAGTTACGTTTGTGTAAATTTAAAAATTTTTTACTTTTTCAGTGTGATTCAGTAAAAAGTTCAGTAAAACGTGAACGATAGAGCACGTATACAGCTTCTTTCGGTTTCAAATGCAGTACACTCGACTGAAATAATTTTTTTTGGAACACCAGTTCTGTAGCTGGCAACGTAGTCCATATAAACAATGGAATAAACGTATCGACAACCTCGAAAATGTTTCGAAAAAGTTAAAGTAAAAAAAGACGAAATTCCAGCGAAATAACATTTTTTGAAACATTCAATGCTCTTCGGACATGTTCCAAAGTTATTTCGGTTGAGAGTACATAGACGGAATGAATAATAAAGAAATGAATCATTTATCACCGTTGTTAAACAATGTACTCCATTAAACATCGATACGCCTGTAAAATGTCAACATTAACGAATCACTAATTAAATCAGTAAAGGTTTTGCTAATCCGGTTATAAATTCCAATACTACGCTTGTAAAAGCTAGACACTTTCCAATCTTTAAATAGTCGAGTCCCAAACCATTAACAAGACCGGAACTCGGAGTTTCCAAACGACGTAGCGCAGTCGCCGTCGTATCGCGGTCCAATTAAAAGAAGCAGCAAATTCAAGAAAGACCCGGGGTGGAAACTTGCGGGACCGGGCGAGTTCGATCGAGGGCGCACCGAGGATAGCGGGAAGAGGTCACGGCAGGCGCGGATGCGGGCGCAGCCAATGTCAATCGGTTAACCGCTTTGCTCGCTCGTTTCACGCCCTTACGAATCCGTGTTTATTTTTCTTCATCATTTGCAGTAATCGCCATATTCTTCGCCGTGCGACTGGCGAAGGCCAAGCTGCCGGAATGGGTCGACTGGGTTCTCGTCGCCTACGTCGTCTTTCACATTCTAACGCATCTCTTCCTCACGGTAAGTGGCCGCGCATTGTTAATTATTAGTTGTAATGTTCGTGGACTCTTTTTTTTTCGTAATTTTACGCAAGAAATGCGACACCTGCGGCGATCCAACACCCGCTAATTAGACCTTGCAAGCCTTTTGCGACGTTGTTACGACTTTGCTCTGATGGCTACGGTTTTTTTATATATATTTTACGTAGCTATTACAGTTTATGTATGTATCGCGAAATTTTATTAATATTCCTGAGTTTTTTCAATTT
The DNA here is from genome assembly GCA_900480045.1 of Eurytoma adleriae. Classification (NCBI taxonomy): domain Eukaryota; kingdom Metazoa; phylum Arthropoda; class Insecta; order Hymenoptera; family Eurytomidae; genus Eurytoma; species Eurytoma adleriae. The sequence goes on from UXGC01000234.1 coordinate 89,429, forward strand.
GTATTTAAAATAATTGTTTTAAATGCGTTAAAAAGTAAATTTAATTAATTTCTCGAAGATATATTTTTAATTTAATTTGCGCTAATTAAGAAATAATGCTTTGTTTTATTTTATTACAAAATGTATGTTTGATAAAATGTGTAAAAATTAATGGATACTTAATCTATGTAATCTTGTTACTTCTAAATTGTTTGCAAAAGGTAATGTATAAAAGTAACTCAAAACTATTTTTACCCAAATTTACATCAATTACTTTACCAATCATCCTGTAAAAAGAATTGATGAAAAAATCAATCCAATTCAAACGCCACAATAGCTTTTTTTTTAAAAAAATGAACACTTTACCGCACTAAAAAGGATTGCCCCGTCTCTGCGCGGGGCACAAATCTCCATTCGGAGCGATATATCAATCGCGCACTAAAGTAAATGAAAAAGCCACCGCCTCGGTCTTTGGAGATGTAAATTTGGGTAATAACTCTTTTGCGCGCATTGCGCGTCGCCCGGCGCGAGCTCGGAGGTCCGAGGGGCCAGGCCGAGGTTCGGCGCGCCTCGGGCAGGCCCCCGATAGACATTCGACGCTCGCGCCGGGACTCGGCCAGCTTCCAGCTCCGGGCATCATGCGAGATTTGCATTTTTTGCAGTTCGCCGGCTGCGCCTCGGACAGGCAGGGCAGCCAGAGGGTGAATTCCTTCCCCATGAAGGACGTGCACGCCCGCAATTCCATGACGCATCCGGACGCCAGACGGGACGCCCCGGTAAGACATTGCGGAACTGTTATATAACCCGAGGATCCAACCTGCTTCCTTCTCCTTTTTTTTCATTAAAATTCCTCTCGCGCGGGTTACTTTGATTAACCGAGTCCTCCCTGGGAGAAGATTATTAGGACCGTATTTTCGCGCGATTATTCTTATGTTCCTCAGAAAATTTAGTTCCTTCTTGAGCTCCATCTTTTTAAATTGAATAGAGATTATATCTTGTCGGATATATTACTCGTTTATTGTAAGATCATTTATTTTCTTCTTTAAATAATTAAGAGGGGTATGATTATAATATAGACAAAACATTTTAATTAATAATGATTTTAGATATTTGTTGAGCGCTGAATTGAATATTATATAGGAATTATCTAAAATTAAGTTAAAAATAATATCCTAACTGATTTGAGCATAGATATGTGATAGTATCAAAAAACTATTATTTCTTATTTGATTGGGTTTTTGAAAATAGTCTTACTAAAGCAGTAAACTCAACATTTGGAGAAGGTATCGAAATAAGTGAAACTCATTCGAACTGGATCCGGAAAAATGTTGCTCGCGACGAAAACTTGGCACACATAAAGTTTACTTTTGATAAAAGTTAAGGAGAGGGAGAGACGTTACCCGTGAGACGGGGTGAATTTCATTCTTGAAAATAGAACCGACGACGGGACCCGAGCAGCTATCATTTAGAACGTAAAAAAGATTACCTTAAAAAATTCAGTGTCGCGGCCCCGCAAAACTCGCCGTTAAAGTTCATAGGGCATAATGGAAAAAGACACCTATGGATATACAAAGTAGTAACGGCCGGGTACGGTCAGACGCCTTACATCAAATATTTTTTTAAAGTTTTGAATTTTTCTCCTTTAAAGTTGGTTGCCATGCATAAGTTTAAGTAAGATAAACATGTACGTTCGTAAAATGTAACTTTTGTCATTTAACTGCAAAAGTTACTTTTAACATATACATACAAATGCGCGGTACAGTGAAGAATGAGAAAAATACTACTAATAAAGTGAAATTTGTTATAGAACTGAAATTTGTAGCTTCCTCTTCATTTATTAAACAAAATTTTACGCGCATTATTGGATATCTGAAAAAGCGAAATTAAGCACCAACGTAATAAGCAGGTTGCGTCTGAATCAAGCGGCAGAAGCGATAAAGCGAGAAATTCATTTTCGTAAGCTTCCCCGGGAACGAGGCGCTTCCTCGACTACGGCCGTCTGCCTTTACGCGCCGGGAGCATTAAAAAAAATATTTGCGCGTCGTAATGTTTTTCAGGATCGCAAGCCCCGTTAAAGGGGCTACGGAGGCTAACAAAACCGATGAAGCGTTCGCTTCTTGGGTAACCTTCGCTCGCTCGAATCACCCCTCCTCAAAGGAGTCGCAGCGCCGAGAGGACTTAAATCCGGCGGCTTAAAATCACTTCGTAATTAGCTCCCTCCGCCTATCGATCCCCTCCCACCCCCTTTCGTACCCTGAGAGCCCGTCTTCTCTTTATCGGATTAATTAATAACCCGTCCCCGAATGTTGCAGCACGCCGGCCTGCGCAAGCTCGTCTTCGGCATCTACTTCGTCGTGATAGCGGTGCTGGCGGCGGCCCTCGTCGTCATCACCGTGCTCGCGCCCATCGGCGACTCCTGGAACAGCCTGATGGACAGCCTGAGGAACTACTGAGCTGCGGCCGGATTCGTTCAATTACTGCCCTGAAGAACGAGAAGACCGCGGCTTCGCGGACATGGACACTACCATCATCGCCTGCTCCGAGGAGTCCGGGCACTTTTGACTTGGAAAGATATAGGAAAGCTACAACGACTTTTTTCCAATTTCATTTCTTCAATGCATGTTTTACTTTTCTACCGTCAATTTTTCGTAATCATTTATTTCGAACGTTTGAAATCGAGTTGAACTGCCTTTCGATTTTAGGTTTACTGTACATAAAGAAAGTAGCTTTCCTATAATGATATGTGCGAAATGTCCCTGGTCTAGAACTATGTTTGCGACTTGAGTTCATTCGTTGCGCGACCTTTTTTTACTCTTATTTTGTACCCGTCCTCGCGTTCCCGGTGCGTGTGCCATATTTCTTGTACTGGCGGCGAGTTGTTTTGTTAAAACGCGAGGCGAGGTGAACGCTGGACTCGGTCTTCGATGAATTTCCGTTTTTTAAATTTTATTCGCTGGACATGTTTCTACACCACTTTTACTCCTTACGTTTCGAATAAAAGACACATTCTTCTCTTCTAAATTACTGTAAGATAAAAAAAGTTGAAAACAAGAAAAGTGTCTTAGGCGATGGATAATTCAAGCTTTTAAAATTGACTTACTCTTATTTAAAAAGTAAATCGAAAAGTGATTCAAACCAGACCCTACACTGTAAATATTCTCATGCAACTCGTTCGAGTGCGTTCGACGTCGTGTAAAATAAAAGGAAACAACCCTCCCCACGTCTTTACCGGCACTCCGTCGCCCCGTAAAATCGCAAAGGAGGAAAGAGCTCGTCGCGCGAGAGACGTGCAAGCGGCGCTTCGAGGTGGAGAGAGCAAAAGAGAGGAGGATGAAGTAAAGCAGCGTTCGAGTGAATTCGGCGGGTCGCCACAGAGCAGCTCCGCTTTAAGAGAGCCCGTTCGATCCGGGATGCCGTTGGAACTGGCCGCGGCTCGCGGCGCGATCTCGCGCAAATTTTTGCCCGAGCGCGCAAAGGCCGGCCGCTCCATTGTACCCATTCGACGCGTCGGCTCCCTATTTATTGCGTTTATTACTTCGAGATTGCGAGCCAACTGCATCGCTCCGGCGGATTTATCGTTACGACTATGTAAAGGTTTTAGCTTTAAGACGTACGAGGCGCGCTGATGTACGCGCGAGGGGAAACATTGCGATGACTACCTTGTAAAGGCAGCGTTAATATTTTTCTCCTTTCGCTTTTACCGATTTTACTCTTTTACTTCTTTTTGCGAGATTAGTTCTTCGTCGTCGTTGAAGAGAATGAAATTGTTGCGCGCTAGGTAGAGTGGCGTTAATTTGATGACTTTCGTAAAAACGAATTTGTAATGTGCAATTTGTCTTGTTCTTTATAATTGTAACCAATGTCGAAAATTTGTACAATTACGATTGCATTTAAAAAGGTTTTTAAAATTAAGAGTAAAAAGATTCTGAAGATCTTTTCATGAGTCTAATAAGAACCAGGAATATTTTTGCCATTACTGCTTCTGTGTGATTATCACTTTTGGAGATGTGTTAGAAAAAATATTCTACCTTTGTTATTCGATATTTTTAGACTTCAAAAGGATTTTACATGTTTATCTTCAATAAGCGAAAAAGTGTTAATCTCAGTAAAACTGTAAAAATACATTGTAAGTTATTTTTTAGCATATTTATTTTGTACTGCAAAAATTTTCCTTCACTTTCTTTAGCATTTATGTATTTGAAGTTTAGTACTTAAAGTTTAGAATTCGAAGTTTGGATGCAACAACAACAATGAAACTCTTAAAGTTCTGAATTAAAATTTAAACAAAATGTATTTACTACGTAAAAGTATGTAATACTCTCTTGAGAGAATACGGTTTTTAATTATTTATTACCAATAAGATATTTTTTTGTATTCTGTATTGTAAGATTTTATTTAGAGTACATCATTAACATTAAACCTGAATATAAACTTAATTAAACGTAGAATAAAGCTAATTCTCATACAATGAATTGTTTATTTTAAATTATTGTATTCGTTCAATAGCGTACATTTAAAAATGAAATGTTTTCAATTAACGTTGATTATAACGCACACAAAATAAGAAAACCTTTCTCAGTTTAAAATTCCTCGAATAAAAAATTACTTTGATAAGGCAGCTATATAATAAAAATCGAATGCAAATTGAATTTGAAAAATTACGAATTAGCGTACAAACTTTTATCGTTCAAAATATAAATATAAGAGCATCGAAGCAATCTGTTTTAATAAAAGAAACATAAGCTATAATGTAAAATATATCAGAAATCACAATTTTTTATGTCACTTGTTTATGCGAGAAAAGCAAGTTAACCTGAAACTGTTTATCTATAGTTTTAGTAAATATAACTGTCTCTATTTACACAGTTATTACAATATGCGTACTTGGTTAAGCTCTATTTTAAATAGCTATTTCCAGTATTAGATTTGCAATGTTTACCTCGATTGTCACCCGAATAAGTTTAAAATGTGTTTTAATTCGATTAAACTACTTGTGCAAAATGTACAATAAAGCAGACTTTGAACAGCTTCTGTTTTTACCGTCAACAATCTGAAAAAAAAAATATTTTAAGTGCTCCCGTGATTATAAAAGTGCTGCACGGTACGATATAATGTTGTACCCATGTAATTTTTATGCAATGCAAACTTCAATTAATGAATAATAAATATTTTTAATTAAAAATCGAGAGCGTTTTTTTTTAATGCACTACGTTGTTCGATAATTTAAATTAATATAAAGCCAATTTGTTTAAAGTATCTTTTCTGCATGGCAGACTACGAAAATTATAATTAATAAAAGTAATTAAAAAGTATCGCTAATGCGTATATTCTTGCTCGGTATTATTTTTTTACATTTTGAATTAACAAATATGAGATTTCAATGCAGCAGTATAAAATTGTTATTATTATACAGTTTTTAAAAAATAATATGAGTTTTATTAGAAAGAAAAGCACATTGAATTGCATTGTCTGACCAAAATCGACTTTATCTACTTGAATTTATCTTTATTTTGGGAACAATACTATTGTGGAAAGGCTACAGTTTCATTCATGAAAACATATTTACAATAAAAATAAAAGTAGTTATTAAGATTTTTTATATAATTTAGTAAACTAAAGCGGAATTTTTTCATTTAAATTGATAACACACATTATTTATATTTTTTCCTTCAATTCTATCTTCTACAAACATTTCAAATAATATAAACCAATTCAGTCATGTATCTCCGAAGTTTAAGTATATTTTTTCATAAAAAAATCCAATTACATTTACCTATCAACTATTAAGCACCCAGCAAAGAATTCAAAACGAGAAAAAAGCCGTCACGCGAGCCCAACAGTCCCGTCACTCAATCATCGCGCAAATCACGCGAGTAAGATCAAGGACGGCGTTTTATGCCTTCCCCCGTGTCCAAAAAGAAGGCAGAAATTAGAAATTAGAAATTTCCCAAGGAAGAAATCAAAGAACCGGGGGTCGCGGCAAAAAGAGGCGCGGGCGCGTCGACGGGGGCCGGGCGGAAAAATGAGAGGGCGCGAAGACGCGCGCGAAATAAAGCCCCCGAGGAATTACTCGCGCAAAAAGCTCGCGCCCCCACCCCTCCCGCCTCGGCCCCGGAGTAGGGAGAGAGCGGAGCCGAGCGCGCCGTGTATGTATGCCGTGTACGTACACCTCCGAGGAGGGAAAAAAAAACAGCGCGCCCGACGGCGCGATCGAAGGCGCCGCGGCGTCTCTCCGCGCTACGACGCGCACCCCCGAAAAAAGCCGCCCCCGCGAGGTAACGCACCGCGTACTCCCGCGGCACTGCTCTCGCGGGGGTGCGTCGTGCGCGCGAAAAACAGCCGGTGCGCGTAGGCTCGCGGGGAATCCGGGCTGCGTGCCGGCGCGCCGTTTACGCTCTCGGGTGTGCGCCCCCACCGCCGCCCCCGCGAAAGGGGTGCGCGCGCGAGGGGGACGGGGGCTGCGAGGCGAGGGGTGGGTGCGCGCGCCGGGGCACCCCCACCGGCGCCCAGGCTTCGGCGCAGCCCGAGGAGGGGAGCGCAGGCGACGCGGCGCCACCGTCGGCCGACCCCCGCAGTTCGATTCGGGACACCGGCCGGCAAGCACGCTGGCCGCGCGAGCTCCTCCCCGCGAGCGAGTCCGTGAGCTGTGCCGTGTGTCGTCGCACCGGTGGGACGCGCAAGCCTCCCCCGCAGCCAGGTACACGCACACACTACGGCGGACGCGTGCGCTCGAGGGCGCAAGGTGGTTCGCGCGAGAGTACGCGCTCTTCTCTCTCTCTCGTCGTCTCTCTCGGCGCGCGCGCGGCGTCGGGGTAGTTTCGTAGCTCGCCCCCGCGCGCGCGAGCTGTGTGTACACGGTGGTGTGGTGCGCGCGTTCCGGGAAGAGGGACGGCGGTTCCTCGGAAGAAGGCAGCGCGGAGGGGCCATTTTCTGCGCGGCCCCCCCGCGAGGATTCACACCTGTGCGTGCGGCGTACACGCCTCGGCGGTCTTTCTCTCTCCACTATGGCGGCGGTTTTATCCCGCGGTGCAACCTAGTGCTTCATCCCCCCCGAGCGTGAGTAATGGCTTCGGGGGAGGCATCTTGCCAGCCCTTCGCTGTCCTTCGGCGCGTCTCCCCGCGGATGCGCGAGGGGCCGTTGCCCTTTTTTTTCGCGGAGCTTTTTTTCTTTTTAAGCGACGAGGTGACTCGAGGATGATGTTGCGCGGAGGTAAACGTGCATGGATAATTGGCTGGAGCGAGCGGGGCGATTGAATTCGAACGATGAACGATTGTGCTCGAATATCCATTAGTGTTTTGATAAAAAAAGAAGTATCGAGGAATTTTACTTTTTTTTAGAGGGCTAAAGGAATTGTTTAGTTGCACTGCCCAAATATTTGTTTGTAAAAGTAAAATGGGGCATATCATTGCTTTTAGCATTTTATAAATGTTGCGTGTTAACGAGCAATGTTTTTAATAAAATTGAAATAATTGAATGCGCAAAAAGCAAAACTTTTGGTAGTGGTATCGTAATTAAGTTTCCGAGTGTTTACGTTTTACACTGCACATTTTGCTTCCGAAATCAATATGCAAAATAACAACATATCTCGGTTATAGAATGGAACAGGGGGTTTAGTTCAACCCCGATTCAGTGGTATCGCATGTTTTTTTTTCATATTGAAGCGAATGTTATTTCGAATATTGTACGTACATTATTGCACATCTAAAATTTAATTTCTTTCATTCCTGTCGACAAATAAATGTTCAATATAATATTTTCCTTTCATTTGAATATTGAACTAAAATTTCGCGTGCAATGTAAAATTTTTAAAATTATGTCTATTTTAATGCAGTTTCATTAAAATAATTTAACTTTATCATCAAAGAAGTACCATAAAGTACAATAATAAAACATACATAAATTAATGACATATCGTACAAACGAAACAGCATTTCTCAACGTCCATTTAATTACCCGCAATTAAAACAGCTTTTTCATAAAAAAATAATTGTCCCTTTATCCTCATTGATTCGTAATAAACTCCGGTCCCAAACCCTCGCAGCACTCCGGAACTCATACATCACGCAACAACTAAAAATTCCCCCTCCCCTCGTCCGTACGTAAGAAGCCTCCTCGCAACTTTCTAAATCAGCGGCGAAAATCTTGCGCGGAAACAATCTGCGCGGTCGCCTCTTAATAACTTTCTCACGTCCGCGGGTCCAAAGTTTCGCCGGAAAAATTTCCCGGCCTTCCGGGTTCCGGGCGCCTCGGGTTCCCCCGGTCTTACGCAACTCGCTCTCTCGCCCGCCCGGCGGAACCGTCGCTCGATAAAAGGGAAGAAAAAAAAAACGGAGACGGGAGAATAAGAGGCGAGGGCCCGTCGCTGGACGGCGGCTCATTGAATTACCCGGACGGGAGGATAGCGTTACGACGGATTCGTCTTGCGCGCGGGGTGTCGGCTTTCGTCCGGCCGGCGAAACTCAAAACGGCCCCGACGGAACGGGCCAATTTCGGGCTCGATGAATTATGGGTCGGCGGCGCGTTCCGACGGACCGGCTCCTCCTTATTCTTCTTCGCGCGAGACGCAAGTCGAACCGGAGGATGGATTGGGTTTCATGGGGTAACTCGAGAGACGCTTGTTGCCGCTCGACTTCGGATGTGCGCGTAAGTGACCCGAGAGATTGTCCTTTGAGGATGGATCTGTAAGGCATGTTATTTCGCGGTAATCGACTCAATTTTGTATTGGTATATCTTATACAAGGATGTATTTTATACTGAAGTTGTTTTTCTTTATCGATAGATACTTCATCGGTTGTATGTTCTTTATTAATTAACGATATTAATTTCTACTATTTTAATTTTCTCTCTTATAAATATAAGTTAATCAATCGAACGAAAGAAGTATCCGAAGCTATCGAATACCGTCGACTATTATGGTTTCTCAAAAAAAAAGTTCTTTGCGTTTCTTTTTCTTTCAGTTCGTCGAAAAGAGGTATAAATTTTTTTCACAGTTTTTATTGTTATATATTTTTCCCGATAAACTCTTTCGCCTTTTATTTTCAACCCTGCGCCTCTCTCGCCCGAGCGACGCAACTCAATTTGACCCGACATTTTTATTCGCCGTAATGAAGCGCGTCCGTCTGAAAAAGTGCGCGCCCCGTTCGAGTCGCGAATAAACAAGAAAATTAAAGGAACATTTGGGTTAAGCGTCGCGAGTGCCGCGCGCGTCCCCTGCATATTTAAAGAGCGAAAACTCTCGGCGGTATACGTCGAAAAAGAAGAGAGGCGGAAAAAAGAGCGCGGCGCGCGCTCGCGCACGCACGCGATATTGGATTTAAATACAGCGAGCGGGGCGAAAGTTCGTTTGCTCGCTGCGGTCACGAATGAATTGGCTTCGATCGGTGCCATCTCTCTCACCCCTGCCGGAGCCCCCCCGCTGTCTGCTGTATCCGCTGGCCCGTCGCGGCTTTCGCCGGTGTCTCGTAATTGTCGGCGCGCCGCGTCGACCCGCTTTTTTTCCGCCGAGCGCCGAGAGACAGCGACAATCGCCCGACGGCCCCCGGCGGAAGACGTCAATGCGAGTGGCTGATGGATTTCGAGATAAGAGATCGGTACGGGCAATTTCACGCGTTCGCTTGATTTTTGTTACGCGGAGAAAAATTCTGTATTAAAAATTGCTGCGGTCCATTTTAACGCCATCACAGGACAATATTTATTATTGTTGGAGAAAATTCTTCCTTTATAAAATTGAAACACATATTTGCATCGTAATTATAATTATGGCAGTATTTATATTTGAACAAAATACCAATTAAATGACGCGTGTTTGTCATATCCCGAACAATATTTATACCGCACAAAAGAGTAATATCACGAAATATTGTTTGACTTCTTTCATTTCATTTTGATTGTTCTTTTTTTACCTCGCCCTAAATAAGGGGTGGTTCCATTTACCGACTCCCGGGGATCGCATTCCCCTTGAAAAATATTACAGCGAATGCAATGTACTACAATTGTGCGGCCCCTCCCGCTCGATCATAAAATCATTACAAATCCGCGGTTATCGCTCGCCCAACAAACTCAACAAAGGCCCGCAAAGTGCCCGGGCTCCGCGCACCAATCGAATTTCCCCGAACAAAGGGACAGCGATTCGCCGGGCTCCCGCGAGCACATCGAATCCTCGTCGCGGGAAGGAGGCAAAAAAAGGGCACTCCGTCGCTCGAGTCGCAAAAAGACCCTGGGACGGAAAAAAATAAGCGAAAAGCGAACGCAAACTAATTATAATTACCTCCGCGAGCGAGGCAGCCGCAGGAAGGGATCCGTCGGCGCGGCGAAAGTTTCCCCCGCGGCCCTCCACGGAAATTGGATTCCCCGGCAGTCTTCGCCGCGGGGTGGGTAGGGTGCACGTAAGTTTGGAAATCGTCATCGGCGCCCCTCCACCCCCTCGGCTGCAAAGACGGGACTGCGCGTGCCGCGCATGCTGAGCGCCGGAGCAGAGGCCGGAGGGGGGTACCACGGGCGCTTATCGCCATTCGTCACGATCGGACCCACACCCTGCACCACTAATGAATTCACATTTTCCTCGCCTTCTTGGAGCGCGCACGCTGCATCGCCGATGCTAAATAATCCGGGCGCGCGAAAGAGAGAGCCGCCGCGGGAGTAGGATTTCACACGTCTCATGGCTCGCGATGATTTTTCTTTTTCTTATTTTCGAAAGGTGACGAGTTCCAGTGACGCGGTCTGTTTTAGTGATAAGCGGACCGGATACTTTGATATCCGCATAAAAAAGTCCGTAGAATTTTGTCTATTATTTACATTGTCATCATTTTTCTTACGGGAGAGACACGATTAATTTGGTAATTAAATTTCTCATCTGCGAATAAAATAAAAATTGAACCTTCTTGTAAAATCAAATAGAAGCCGAGCTAAACTAAAGATTAAACTAAAGCTACCCTCGTAAAAGCTAAAAATGAACGTTTGTGCATTATTCGAAGTACACTCGCGCGAACCACCAAAAGCTCGATCGCAGCTTGGCGCGAGTCTCGCCGGTACTTGGGCGATCGAGCTTACGCGCCAATAACCGCGGATGTGAAATGCGCCGTAGGTCTCCGCGAGGATCGTCCAGGAAGTCACGGCGAGCGGCCCCAGTGAACGAGTGCGAGTTGAGTGTGCGACGTCGTGCTTAGGCCTCGCCACGAGGAGGAGGGCCCCGCGCGGGCTGCTCGGCGGGTATGCCGCTGTGAGGGGCGAAGAGGTACGAGGTACAGTGCGAGAGGTGCGCGCGTGCATGCCCCGAGGGGAACGACGACGACGATGATGGCCGGACACTACTGCCGACTGCTCGTCCTGGCGGCGCTCAGCTGCTACTGCTGCCTCGCCGACGGCGCCGGCCTCGCCACCGCAGCACCGCCCATGAACGCCATTCTCACCGACGAGAAGATCAACTTCGAGGCTGCTTTTCAAGGTATTTTTTATCTTATTCTTTTCTTGCGTGCTTTATTTTGTTTAATAACTTTGTGAGGAATTTTTTGGGGACTTGATTAAAGTAAAATCAGTTATTGAGTCAAATCAATTGGTTGAAATGCAGTAAATTTTACTGGTTTTATTTTAGGGTATGGTAGATTGTAAAATATTAATTAATTGCGTTATATTCTATTGCGCGATATCATATCTCCAATTAAATTTCAATTTATTACAACCGTGTTGCAGTGAAATGTGGTTAATCAATAAGTTATGCACAATTTATTATATATTATTTTATTCTCGGTGTTCTCCGAAAGTCTCATACATTGTTATCTCGCTTGTTTATGTGGGTTGCAGATTCCCCTTATGTATACTTGAAAAATATCCAAAATACATAATATAAAAAATTCAGAAATAAGCTCTCATTAATCAATAATTTAAACTACTATGGTTGCTAATCGATTCATCGATAAATATTTCACCAGCTCCAAACAATGGTTTCAAGTACTGGTATAGATAATTACAATCACCCTACAATAGAACCAGTCCAGTGCGACAAATTGAACCCCCAAACGACGTTTTAATTTCTTCGGTGCGTGCGTACAGTAACCAGTCTTCTGCAGGTACGCAGAAAACTGGACGCGAGGACCGTTTATATAGGAGGGGGGTTGTAGGGGGTGAACGAGGATTTAATCACGTTGCCCCGGAGGGCCGCCACGCGCCTCGGCAAACAATGCGCGCTTTATCGGCGTCACGTATGAACTTGAAATCGGCGGGCCGGGCAGTAGTGGGGCGCCGGGTCCGGTCGGACTGCGCCGGTGAAAAGACGCCCCGCCGAACTGAATTTAGCCGGCCGGGGATTGTCGCAACGGGCGAGGAATTCGCCTTCGGCCTCGAGCCCCCATCCAGCGGGAATGCGGCAGATATTTTGAGACGGGGACAAGAGATGCCGGAGACCCGCGCCCGTTTACTTACTCCCGAGTACGCGGGCCTTTTCATTCCCAGAAATTCCGCGCAAGATACTTGGCGACCGGCGTGCCTTTGCGGAATTTGTAAGCGATCAAATTTTATGAATAAATGTCTTTATGCGCGCAGAAACGATACGGTGTAAAAAAATACGACATAATCGGTATATGAAAAAATTGGGAAATTATATTTTGATAGTTTAACAGATCACGCAGGGTTAGAAAGGATTAATAAGTTGGTTTGAATACGAATAAATACGTATATAATAATACGAATAAATACGTTCATCTGAACTAAAAAACGACAATATTTTTTTACATGCATGCATACGTTAGTATAATGAATTTAACACCAACGTATTAAAAGTATAGTTTCTACTGTGTATTTCTTACTCTCACGTGAGTACTTCGTGTTACGGTACCATAAATGATTATTGTACACTTTAGACTGTCGAATAAATTTTAATGAAAAGGATCGGAGAAATATTCAAATTCAACGGCTTAATGATTCTTTAACGAGATCGAGCGAGCGGGGTTCATTAAGATGTTAAATTTTATGATCACGTGTGAAATTACTCAAAGTTATGCCATCGAGTAGGTTAGCATAATAGAGATATTCATCTTGCACTTCGGCAACTTTAATCCCATTGGCATATTTAAGGGCTACTCCAGACATCTCCGCTGCGCGCAAAGTTTAACGCGCTACAATCGCAAAGTTTAATTAATAGAAAGGCCCTTTGTTTTCGACGTGGCAACTTTTTTCGCCATCCGCTCGCTCGTCCGGTTTTGCTCCTCGCAACTTTTTGATCTGAAAATTTTCATTGCATCTAAGACTCTTTAATTTCGTAGTACTGCCTTTTTCTTGCGACTTTTAGCGCGATTCAAACTTTCAGCGCTATTCTTCCTTTTGATTCTTTGTAGAAAAAAAAAACGAGAGCGATACGAAGTACGGTCCCCGCTGCGAAAAAGCCGCAGCGCTAAATTATACAAAGTTAAGTAAATTAGAAACCATGATAGAACTTTTAATTTAGTGAAAAAAAAGTTCGTACAACGATGCGATTTTTAATTTACTGTAACAGAAACGTCTGCTCGTTTGTGCTCTGTTTGTTAAAAGTTTCCTTCGCTATTTACAAGGACTACGTCTAAGTAATTAAAGTAGTACGTAACATTTTTTATATAGGAAAATATTTTTTTGTTTTATAAATGCTGCGCATTGTAACGTATTCTAACATCTAAACTATAAAAGAAAGTAATTTTTATTTTAAAACTTTTTCATAACTACGACACAATGACACGACGGCACAAAGTACACGTTATTATGTTTAATACTAATTATTTTACACTATTTCACATCTTTTATCAAATCTTAAAAAGCTATTCTTTACAATAAATCAATATTTCTCTGCGACATTATTTCGGTAAAAAAATCCGGAAAAATCCATTATGTAAAGCCATTTTTCATTGCACGCACCGTCAAGCCAGAAGCCATAAACAAGCTTCCGGGCGAGTGCACCGGAGCGCGGACCTCTCCGGAGGGAGATAAGAAGTCGCTTGCAGCTGGGCATCGGCGTCGGCCAGCCGGGGGCCCCGGCGTCCCCGCGCGGGCATTAACGCTAATACAACGGCGCCGGCGCCGCCGCCCTAGGTCCATTCGCTAATGGGCAGAAAGCAATTAGTAACGCGCGCGAGCCTCGGAGTATCGCAGCCGCGAGCCGCGGATCGTTACGTCGAGGGGGCCCCTCGATGTGTGCCCTAACGACACTGAAAACGACCGATCGTTATCCGGGCACGCGCGCCAGGCGTCAAAGCACCGGCGAGCTTCAGAGAGGGAGAGAGAGAGAGAGTCCGCTTTTTTTTCGGCGCCCGTCACGCGTATCGAGACGCGAAATCTGCCTCTTACTGCGCCGGCATTAATAAATGGTAACGAAGGCTTTTTACGGGGCTTGCACTGGCGAGGTTCGTCGAGCTTTTCGGTGTGGCGTAAAGCTCAAGCGAATGCGTACTTGTGTGAGAGTTGTGATTTGCGTAATGTTTTTTCTTTGCGTTACTTTTTACTTTGTTAATGAGATAAGGATGCTTTTGAATGTACTTTACTCTATATAAACATGAATAAATCAAATCACTCAAAATTAATGATAACCAAATTAGTGATACTACTGATCATCAATAATTAATGGAATATGTTACTAATTTTTGGTACTTTTTCCCTAATTCAACTTGAGAAAGTAATTTTTACGGTAACGTCGAAAAAGTTAAATCAAATCTTTTTTGAGGTATCTGTAACGTTTATTTAAAATAATTGCATTTTCACGATGAATCACCCTTGTGCTACAGTGAACAATTGAAAATGTCCTTAGCGAAAAGAGAGGCAAACGCGTAAAAGGCGAAAAACGAGTGGGGTGTAATTGTGTGGTTTTTGTTACTCTTATCCACTTCGTTAAAAAAAGATTAAACGTGTATTATGAAAATGTGTCTGTCCACAAAAAATGCATTGTACGTCGCTTCATTAAAATTGTAAAATCTTTTACAAGAGGAGAATATGGCTTATATCCCAGCTTTTACAATTGCATATGAAATGGTCGTCATATATTTTTGCGCGACTAATATATTTAGCGTGAAAATATTAAAATGTTCCTGCATCAAATCGAGTACAACGTATAGTAAAGTTTTACTTTTCCACGAGTTATCAATAATTGTATTTTGAGGTCAAAAATAACGCTAATTAAAGTGTCCAGACAGAGTTGTTTATATGTAACAAAATTTACAATCCATAATACAATCAACAATATTGCGTTGCTAGAAATAAAGTTTGAAAATCTGAGAGACGTCGCCGAGAATAAAACTGGCGCCTGGTGTGCAAAGCCGTCGGCGAAATTATGCCCTTTTAAATATGCATGAATGTATGTCCCACATCCGCGAGGAAAACTGCGAAATTGATTCAGTCTGGAATTCCTTAGCGGCCAGTCGCTACGTATTTTTACTTTGAGCGGCAGGCGCTACTTATCGCGATCGATGAAAATCATTAAAAAAAAATCACTTTGCAAACTTTGCGTGTCAATGCACCTGAAAACCTCGCGTGCTATAGTCCAAGCAATCCACTTTCTTTTCATTAAAAATTCGCTCTAATTTCCTTTAATAAAGTGATCCGAGCTACTGATTGTAGACAATGTAAAACCTTAAGTTGATCATTTGCATAATTAATGTACTACCAGAGGGCTAAAATAATTACGCGAGACCGCACGCAACCCATTATTTAAATCGAAAAATTTCTTGGAAAAATTGATTGAGTAATTCAACAAGATTAAATGTTACCTAACATTTTGCATTTTTCATTGAGAACGAGCGATCGAGCAAACTCAATTTATAAGCCTTTATAAAAAATTTAGCGGTAAGCGCATTCGCCGCCCCGCTCGCCGAATTGAAAGACATTTTATTAAAAAAAGAAAACAACCAGGCGAAGATAAAGCGCCGAACACACAATCTCATCTCAAGAAGATTAGAAAACACAAGCTCCTCCTTGTACCGCCTGCGCGTGAAATTCGCGCCTGATAGCTTTCCGTTTGCCAGTGCTCGCTGCCACCGCGGCGGCCCGACGCTCGAATTTCCAATTTCATCCTCATTTTCAGCTATCCATTTTTCAATTTTTCTTACCGTTCACAGGCTATCTCTTGATATACGTGTGCGAGCGCTTTTATGCGGATGTGTTGCGTACTGTGTTTTACGTAGGTGCGCTCGCGCACGCGTGTGTGTATATAAATACGCGTGTATGTATGCGCTTGTGCGAATGCTCGCGCAAATGCGCGTGTAAATGTGTAAGTCCGTGTATCACGACGAGTCGACTAGATGTTACATCCTTCGGTCGAGGACGAAGAGGCTGCACGGGCGACGAGGCACTCGTGACCTCTTGCGCTCCTCCATTTCTTTTTCCTTTCTCCAAAAAATCCGACTCCCAGCCGCTTTGTCTCGAGTGGCGGCGGCGAGCATTTGCTCTTTCAGAACTCCCCCTCCGGAGCTTTGTTCATTTTGAGCTTTATTGTTCGGCGTCGCGCGCAACCCGCCAGGCTCCCCCGCCCCTCGTTCGCTTTCGCGCTTCTTGACTCGGCTTGATCGCCGAGTACGCTGCAGCGGAAGAATTAAGTAAGCAAATGTTACGAATTACGGCTCGAAAGGATAAAGTGCCAGCTTTGCCTGCAGCGAGTATTTTTCCCGCTTACTTGCGCCCACCCCAGTATATTACCCGCTTGTTTTCTTACTCCGGAATTTACCCCGTGTTTGGAGTTGGTTCGTAAAGCACCGGGTATCGCAAGAAACACGCGCGAGTGGGAGGGATCTAATTCGTAAAGTAAGAATAATTTGTTCAATGCTCGACGCTTACGCGAAATCGGATTAAGTTCGAGCGAAGATGACATTTTGTGTAAATACTCTTGTGAAGCGGGAGAAAATGCAGTGTTTAAAGAGGTATTTAAACTTCAAAGATATTCAACTTCAAAGAGGATCGCGTTACATTCGACTTCAAGTTATTTAAGAAATGCTAGGCACTAAATACTGTCTATGCTATATTGTAACGTTAAAATTTACGTTAGAAACTGCAATTTATACAATAATACTCTTCCTGATTTAATCACAGTTTCCACAGTAACAAAAGCTTGGCAAGAACAAATTCTTAATTAAATTTCTCAATTTATAAAAATGACTTTCAAAAATAATTTTTTAATAATTATAAAACATAATAGGTTTTCGTAATGGAAAAATTGATCAAGTAATACTTTTTATTCGGTTGACGGCGGGGCTTTATTAACCCGTAAGATGAGCGAGTTCATCGATCCTATGTAAGGCGACTGACACAATGAGGTCAATTTTAACCAACGGCTTCCGCGGTCAAACTACAAGATCCACCCACCGCACGTATTCGATCCAGCAGCTTACATTTCCGACGTTTAAAATTAAAATCTCGATCCCTCATTTTTCCGCGAAATTGAACGAAAAAAAGGGCCGACGCCTTATTTAAAAGTTCACGAAAGAACCATTCCGGCGGCCGTCCCCACGATATAAAAGTCCCGAAATTCACCTCCATCTCCATTACAGTTAACCAAATTTCAAGCGGTGAAAAATCGCCGAGGCAAGAAACGAAATCACGCGAGACTCGCCGCGCATAAAGGTAAATTATCCTGTACTAGCAGGTGGTGGGGTAGCATCGCGAGCGTCGCCTTGCCCGGCGCGAATCAAGACCATTCGTTTTCCGCGGGCGCGCCGGAGAAGGAAATAAAAAGAAGAGATAGAGGAAGAGGCGCGGAGGTGGGTCGGGGCAGTTGTACCGCCGAGGGGGATGTGTTCGGAGACGTGACTCGCTTCGAGACCGCGGCCCGTAAATTACATCAGCATCCCGCATTCTCCGGGGCGCCGCGCCCCCAAATTAAAATTACAATCCTCGCGACTCGTTTCTCTTGCGGAGTGCGTCGCGGGCTCCCGGTGGGAGTGGAACCGCCGACTGCCGAGGTTCCCGCTAAATTATCGCTTTGGAGAATTCAATTATCGGCGTTTCGGGAAATTTTCGGGGAAAACCGGCGCCGGGGATTGCCGCGGAATTGAACACCTCTCGTGATTATCCGCACGGTTTCTTTCCGTGCAGTTGGCTAGGTAACCTGTTTTCTGGGTATTCGATTCTTAGTTTAATTCAGGTCGTTTTAAGGTAGTTTACTGGCAGTTTGGCTTAACTTCGTGCTTTGAAAACTTCTAGTTTGCTGCATGTTATTCCCTTTTTAGCCTAGTATTGCATTTTTTAAATCGTAGAAAAAGTTGGCTTTATAATTAATTAAAATGCGTTTTTAATTATAGTTAACGATTGGCTTCTCGCGTTAAAATACAAAATTTTGAAATAATTTAATCTCAATTTTTAATAAAATATTACACAAATTCTTGATAAAATAATTAATTATTTATTTAATCAAATAAATGAGACATAATCTCCAATATTTTCTATATTTACATATTTTCCAATATTTATAAATAAATATTATAGCCCTACACGCAAGTAAAAGCGGATTAATTACGTCAGCAAAATTGTTAATTTTTTTTCCATAAAATTCACGTAAAATTTAAATATTCGAGATTTTATACATTTATTAATAATAACAATCCCAATAAAACTTTTAATTACTAAAAGCTTCAAAACAAAACTCTTTTGCAGTAAAATGCTTGAAAATAGCAGACAAATTGCCCCAAGTACGTATTCACCCATAGTTCGAACCCATTACCCGTCGAGTCGTGGCTCAATGAGCGCAGCGATCTTAGAGCGCTATTCCGGCACCGCAATGCGAAATACCTGCGGAGGCATTGTAGTCGATCGCGCGTCGCACGCCGAAGGAGAAACAGTCTCCTCTCTCGGCGCAGCGGCTGCCTCGTGCGGACGCAGCACCTCGCGCGCCGCAATACGCTCCGCGGCATAATTTATGTAATGCGTTAATACGGCCGGCACTCCATCGGCGCTATTTTGGCAGCGCCATTAATCTTCGCTTTGCAGCGGCGCGAGCTTCCCCGCGATCTTGACAATTAACCGGAATCTCTGACGAATAGCTCACTCCCCCTCTCCTAATTGCCATTAACAAAGACTATCCATTACCGGCGGCTCTCACCTTTCGCGCCCTTCGCGCCGCCAGCCCCGACGCGTATATTAACGTCGAGTTTGCGGTCCGCATCCTGCCGCTCCTCTCGTCCGCGTTTTTTCGCCGGCTCTCCAAAATGCACCCCGGGAGGCGCCGCGGCTGACGCGAATTTTGCAAAGTCCATTCGACTTCGGCAGCGGCGAGCTATGATAATTGCGTTGACGGGGGAGTTTAGAGCCGACCGGCGACGAGTTTTAGGATACAAGCCAACTTTAGATTGATTTTGTAATTAGATATGGCCGACGCCGGAATAGTTCCGCGCCTTTCGCCGCGAACTGTTTTAACCGCCGTCATAACACGGATATTCAGATTCCGCGGATCCCGTGATTTTTCCCACCCTTTAATCCACGGTGCACGTACACCTTACAGTGTAAATTACAGTTGTAAATTAGTTCCTTAGCAATTCAGGCATGATATGAGTCACTTCTCGCGTTAGAAAGTTGCTTAGGTAATCCAGCAGTTAAAGCGGAGAAAAGTATCATTTCTCACGCTTCACAATTTTATTTTTTTTCCACTCAAGCGCGATTAATTTAAAAAAAAAACCTGGAATAGCTCATTTTCTGCCCCGCACTGCAAGCTGCACTGTTTTCCCCGGCGCAGCTGGAAAAAGCTCGAAGGAAGCCAATAAAGCCGCGGAAAAATCCGGAAGATTATAAGTTTTCCCAAGCGCGTAATAAAACGTGCCGCGCGTATGCGGCGCACACGCCGCGGAGTAGCCCTGTACATGCGCGCGCCGCGGACGTGCTCGGCCATCCGTCAGGCGAAGAAACGCGAAACGCGACTTGTTTAAAGGGGTGGAGTGGCACGCGCGTGTCCGATCGTCCGCGGCCCGATATTGGATAATAAAACGGTCGTCGGAGGGAGGCGCGCGCGCGCGCCTGCTGAGCCCAGCGGCACGTGAAATTGATATCAACGGTCCGTCGGGTCCGCGCGCGCCGTCCTTTATGCGTGCCCCTCTCCGCTGGTGCGCGCCGTTCAAAGGGCGCACGTTAAAACGTTATTTTCTCTTTGATTGGAAATATCCTATCGCGATCGGTCGCGTCGCTCCTCCGGCGCGTTTCGCCTTTTAAATCACTTCGGAGGATGGATGGTGCACGTCGGCTTGACGCGGCTGCACTTTGTACAGCGGCGCGGTGAGTTATGCCGCGTCGGTGTATTTATGCATTATTGCCGCTTCCATCGCGTGCACGCATTACGGTGTTATCTTTACCGATGAGTGTTTTACATTTTCTGCTTTTGCGCTGAAATGAAAGTGATGTGTACACGTACGGCGGAATATGTACTGTTCTGAATGTGGGATCGAGTTATGGAACGTACGTGATGGCAATAGCGGGACGATTCGCATTGCCTCACGCGCCCGGCGGTGTATATACACAAGCCGGCGGAGGGTGACCTGGTATTGGATAAAACAATTTGCAGTTCTCTACATTTTCAGGATTAAGATATAGTAACTGTTGTACTCGTAATTTGAATTGTGTACTTTAGAAGTTTTTTTTCGTAAACGGATGAATTTCTATAAATAATTTAATTTGAAAAATCGTTTTTAAAAAAAGTATATTATTGGATAAAAATGAAGCAGCTTCTTCTATATCATTCGTTTTTATAACCTTGATATTGAGACGGTGCAGGGTATCTGATGACATTATTAACAAAGTACTCTATAACCAAGTATAAATTTAAATAATATGTTTTTCATAAACTTGAAAATTAAACTTTACGGAACAAATAATAAAAGAAAATAAAGCATCATAGTGAAAGAAACAAAACGAACATTAATGAATATGTACATTAATATAATAAAAAAATATGTTTATTTTTACAGCTCACTCAATATACAATGCCTTTATATTTTTACTATACAAGTCCTTCGATTTTTTTCTCTAACATTGAAGATAATTATTGTTCAGAGTTGGCTGGTAAAGTTGCAAATTAATGATGGATCTCGAGAAGTTTTCGACCCAACGAGAATTTGGTAGTAGCCCCCCAAAAGCTGTTAGTAATTCAGGATGAGGCTTTAGCCCTCTCTTCTCTCGTTATGAAAGGGGGACGTTGTGTAAGCGGCCGACGAGAGTAATTGCCCGTAATAATCATTTTAGGGGGTGGCCAGCGCGCCCGGAGAGATGAAAAATTATAATTTCCCCTCTCGCGTTTCGCCGGTTGTACGGTGCTTTTTACCGGCGTTTCGAGCTTTTCAAAGGGTCAAGTTTGCGACGCAAACGAGGATAACGTCATTTTAATGAGAATACTTCAAAAGCCCGCGCTCATCGAGCTTGCACCCTTTTTACCGCTCCTCCACATGCGTTTTCGTTAATGTCGCTGAAATTTGAGCGACGCCGAGTATTGCAAACGACTAATAAAGGAATTAAACAGTAACGTTATGGCGCGGTCTTGAATAATTAAGCCGACCCGCGCTGCAATTGGAAATTTCGGCAATTGCGAAAAGGTTATTAAAGGCAGAGAATATTTATGCACTGATTAATAAACGTTTGCTCAATAGCGCTCCTAAATTATTTATGAAACTAATAAAAAAAAAAATTAATTACTTCAGTCTGGTGGAAAGCTTTCGCGGCAAAAATGAGTAATGAAAAATCAATACGGAGACAAAGATAAATATACCTGGGCAATATAGATTGCAGATGGTTTTCCACTGTCTTTTCGTTCATTAATTTTGCCTGAAAGATTGACCTTTGCGGACGCCGGATGTGTGCGGTCACGCAAGGTTCTTTTTTACAATACCTTGCAGCTATTATTTATAAATACGTCTATTTCGCTCTGAGCCTTAACAGACATATTTTTTAACACCATTATTTTTTTTTATTAAAATTGCAATCCTTATCAATCGTATTTAAACTGTTTTAAAAATTGTTACACAAAATAAGACGCAAATTTTTTCACGTAAACGATGTAATAAAGCTGAGATAAAAGGCACGTAAATTTTATTTCAGCGGGCGAAATATTGCACGAGAGTGGAAAATATTTCGTGCGGGGCTAAATCTGAGAAAAAAGGTCTTATCTCTTCCGCGCAATTGAACGAAAACTTTAATTAACTGAAATAGCTCCTTCAGCACTTCCTACGCACGCCCACGCGCACATATATACCGCAACTCTTTGCGAAGGAAACGAAAAAAGCTCCCTCGGGAATTATTTATCTAACCTACATACACGCCAGTTGGCAATCGGATACATTACGAAACTTCTTTTTTCTCTTCTCCGTCTGGGCAAATTATATTTATACTTCTCGCAAAAGTTTGATTTAATTTTCTAAAAAAAAATTCTCATTTCCCGAAAAAAATATTTGACCGCGTATAAAATACATAAAGAGCTTTTATTAATATAAAGAATGATATCGTCATTAAATTTTTATGAAAGCTTAAGTTTAAATTCACAATGATCATTTAAATAGAAACAAAATAATTCCCAAACTCTGTTAAATAAAACTGTTACAAAGCGCAATGTCGAGGGACGAGAGCGGCAAACGTGTAACGAACTCCACCAAACTTGTAAATAATCGAGTCATCGAAAGCGGCGATGCGGGCTAACGGGAAACAAAGCATTTAACAGGACGCATGCGCGTCGGAGCGGGCGTGCAGCCTAGAGCTTCCCATCCGGGGCTCGCTCGGCGCGTCGCCGACGAAAGACACAGCTCCTCGCTCGGTTTGAGGTCCTCTGGTCCTCGCGCCGGCGAGAGACGGACGAGCGGCACTTCGTACGTACGACACAACCGGTGGGAAAGTTCCTAATGGACTCCCGGGGCGATGGATCAGGCGCGACCCGGACCTGTGGACGCTCTCCCCCCCGCCGGAGCGTCCGCCGACGCGCTAAAACTCGTCCGAGGGGTCGCGGCGTTTTGCCCGCTCGGCGGTGCTCTGTCTTCGCTACTCTTTTGCATATCGCCGCCGCTGACCCGCTCTTTGAGCGCGCCGCAACGAGACCCGCCAAACTGCACGTCGACCGTGTCGCGCGCGGCGCACACCAACGTTTTCCGGCTATCCGACGAACAAAGGCGGTCCTCGAACGGACCGTCCGCGTAACTAGACGCTGGGGGTAGTTGATAGGGGTATCGAGGCTAAACTCAATAACGGCACGGTTCATTTTTTAAAGGAGTTCGATTTTGGTAATGTGTGTATAAGTGAAGGTATTTTTAAAAATTTTTAAATTGCACATTATTCAAATTCAGGATATTAGCGTTTTATTTATTTTTGTAAAATTGAATAAAGTTTGCAAAGTTTTGTGATTACTTTATACGAGCAGTCGCACTATATTCAATTCATTCTACTTTCATTCGCAGTATACTGTTGAATCTAATCTAACAATGTAATATTTAATTAAAGGAAAATAATTGATCTATTTAAGTGCGTGTCTACTACATTTTTCCCTCAAGTTGAAATAACAAACTATTAAATTTGGTGCACTCACAATTCTTAAATTCCAAAGCAATCTTACCAATAAAATTTCAAACTTACCTTTCTCACCAGCAAATAGCTAAAAACTCAATTAAAGTAAAAAAAGTGCAACATGTACGTGACAACGGCGTCAGAAGAAAACAGACTGTACGATGCAAACAATCCCTCGCGTCCTCGTAACAACCCCCCTGGAACCTTTTGAAAGTCAATCCTTTATGCCGGGCGGTCATCAATTTAGTTCTGAATGCGCGACTGCAAAGTGATCCCTCTTCCCTTCTCTGTCTCTCTTCGATCCGGACGAAGCTCGACGCCTCCCTTCCCCGAAATCGCGTGCCCGCTGAACATATACATCCCCGGGCCAGGAGATGACCTCCCCTCTCCTTCTGTCTCCTCCTCCGCCCCTCTTCGCACAGCTGCAGCGCACGAGGCAGACTTGCTTCCGACTATATCCGCTTAGAGTGCGAGAGAGTGTGAGTGCAAGAGAGAGGGAGGGAGGGAGAGAGGGAGAGAGCGAGAGAGTCTAGGTGAGAGAGAATCGCGAGCGAGGGACTTAATTGAGCCGTTTGCACGCGCCCGCGCGGCCGAGCCATCGGGAAGCCAGCTCCACAGCTCAGCTTCCTGCCAATCCTCAGGACTAGGCTCTCTCTCTCTCTTTCTCTCTCACGCCTATCTCTCTCTCTCCTTCTGGCCCCGGCGATGCCTACTCGCCCCCTCTCGCTCGCTCTGCTCACTCTGCATTCGGCGAAATCGCACAAATTAACGGCTCCGCTGGAGCCAATTATCGGCCGATTGTTCCCTCACTCCTCCCGCCCCTGTACCCTCACCTCTCCCCCACGACCTGCCGTCGGCCCTCGAAATGACGCGCACCCGCGTGCGGATCGACGCTGACGTGATTGGCGACGATCCGAGATTTTGCGCTTGTTCGCCTGTTCCATCCCCTGTTTTTGTTTCTGTTCCTCGCGAAAAGCCGTGGAAGATCCCGGAGTACACGGCGCCTCCCGGGGCTCGTCCTTTTTGAACTCTGCGGCACGACTCGCCGCTGACCTACATTTTTTGGGCGAGGAGCCGTTTAATTTATGCGGGGCTCGTATTTCTCGGAGATTTGATTTTATTAGGGTCGCCAGCTGTTACAGCGATATAGACGTTTACATAAAAGGGCCGCACGAAAGTGGCTAGTGCAGGAAACTCGCTCACGCGAAGGAACTTTTTATTGCATATCATTAATTTGTTACGCCCGGAGTGTTTTACGCTCGTACATCAGCGTTTCCGGTGTTGTTACGAAGGTATATACACTTTGGAAAGTTTAATGCGCGGCGCAAAAAATTAAAAAGTGTTTTATCAGAATTGAGAAATTTTTCTCGTCGATGTTGCGCTCGATCGAGGTTTGAATTTAAAAACTTGACCGGCACGGCAAACGCTCCGCAGTTAAATAAAGAAAATTTATGATATCCCAGTTCATACCGGCGTAGGCATTACGTTAACAAACGCATGGGGCGGAATAAATTATGAAGTGCATAAATTTCCGTTTATCGGCATTATTATCTTTTTGTAACAAAGCAGATCGTTGCAGCATATTTTTGCATAATTTCACCCATAGCGATTTCGTGTCAATTTTACGCATAGAAACAATTCCAAATGACAAATGCTTTATGCGCCGCTCGATCGATACAACCGAATAAATGTATAAAGTATTTCGTTAAATCTTCGGTAATAAATGTTGTGCACACACACTGAACATGAAAATGTGGAAATCGCAAGAACCGAGTAAAATGTATGAATTACTTTATAACAATTATCAACATTTTAAACAATTTTTAAATACAAATTCAACTTTCTTTAACTCAAATAATAACTGAAACAGATAAAATTTAAAAGTAGTAAAAGTAGACCTACCTGCACGAGTTATTTTGGCATATTTTTTATCTGGAAGTAGAAACAGACAGATACGGTAAGACATTCAGAAACGTCTGCGTTTGTTAATTAACTCCATTAATAATTCAGGAATCATATTTCATTTAAATTAAACGTTCATTAATATTTTAAGAGTATAGATTTATCCATAAAAGGGTCCTCTTCAACGGAAGCAAGCTACAGCTCAAAGGCGCTTAAGTAGTACAAGTCCGTATACGGTCAGACATACCGCCGAAGCTAATACATTAATAACAAAATCTCTCGCTTCCGTTCAATCCGAAAAACAATAAAACCTCCAGTCTCCCTGCCTCGAAAGAGAAAACATTCAACCCACGGGAATCCTTCGAAGCAACGAAATAAAAAAAAAATTCGCGGAGATTCTTCCGCAGCGCGCGAACGGAGTAGTGCACTCGGAGAATGCGCGCCTCGGCCGGATTTGCATGTGCGGGGGGGCTCGCGATCGAAAAGTAAGCCGCGCCGCGCGTCTCGCGCCGGAAGGCACGGCCGGCATCTCGGCGGGGCGAATCGACGCCCGGGGAATGCGGCGACGCGTCACGCTCGCGGCGCGCGCGGAAGGAAGTCGCGCGCGCCGCCGCCAGCCTCCCCCGCCCCGGGAGTCGCCGGCTCGCCTTCGTTTCACGGCCCGCCGCCCGCGAGCGCATGGAAATAAGGCCTCGGAATTTCATTTCCGCCCGCGCGATCAATCACGCCGTCGGGGACCCACGCCCCCGCCCCCAGCGTCTCCTCGAAATTTTCGAAGCGAACGGGGGGAGAGGCGTTTCCGCGTCTATCGTACAGCGCGGGAAATTTGAATCTCTTTTCTTCTCGAGCTGGAGGTACGGTGCTTTTGGCTCGGGGAGTGTTGATTGCGGTGTCTATTTTATTTAGGACGGAGATTTAATTGGAGCGAATTATTTTCGTAGCGAGGCAGCAGCGGATGATCATCATATTGAAATAAATTGCGTGCAGGTATATTTTGATAATCATTATCGGGTATATTTATTCCGGATTACGGGATTAACGAGCTTGAGAGGTATTAGGAAATGATAATTAAATTTTATTTTAATCACCAGTTCCTTTTAAAAGCTCGAAACGAAAACAAAAACGAATTGAGTTTGCGTAAAAAAGGTTTTAAAAAACAGGATCAATTAAAATTTAAATCGATTCTTGCTCTCGAAATTCAGCAAAAGGTAATCGTCACACCAGTAATTACTTTCCCAAAAAAAAAAGGCCAAAAATAACCACGGGAACGTAAACTCATCAATAAAATCTTCTGCCCGATCGCGTGATCTTTTCCATTAGCATCGCGCGGTTTCGCACTAACCGCCGCTAATTATTCCATTTCCAATAAACATTCGCAGTTCTGTTTTCACATCGGAGTCCTTCCACCCGCGTCAGATCGCCTCCGCGCGAAATACGCGTAGCGCCCAAGCTTTTATCTTATCGACCCTACCCTTTTTTTCGCTCTTCCCTGCGCACTGGCCATATATCTCGTTTCGCCGCTTTCCTTTTTCACCTCGCGTCTCATTTTTTTCCCTTCCGAGGGCGCAGACACCGCCTCTCCACCTCGCTTTCTCGATGTTGCCGTCTCTTTGGCGCAAAGTTGGCGGCGCAATCACGGGGCTCGTGGACGCCTTGTGCCCGGGCGCGAGAAAAGAGCCAAAACAGGAGCGAGCTGAAAAAGCGCGGCTTTTCTTGCACGGCTGGCGTAGTATTCGGTGAACGAGGTTTCGAGAGACGGGGTCGCGGGAAAAACGTAAGGCCTGATGCTATAGCCGAAAGGAAATAAGGATTGGAGATAAGAAATAAGAATGGCTTCTTTATGATAAATTCGTATAAGATCTTATGAAATTTCATGAGCGCTTTTTCTTACTCTTTCATTTCTGTTTAATAAATTTGATATATTATTAAATACAATTTCTTTCTTTCTTTTATTTAACTATCACGAATATTCCGTAAATTATCCAAAAAAATTGTATTTTTAATTTATCAATAACGATTTATTTTATAAACGTGACATAATCTCGACTAATAATACTCATGTAAAACAAAAATACGAAAGGAACGAAAATCTCAGACAATACCCGACTCTCGATGTAATAAGATCGGCTAGCAAAATTTAGCCTGCTTATCTCATTATTCTCACATCGTTCATTACCACTTCTGGGTGGGTAATGTTCGCTAGCGAGTGCGCCTCTGTCATCGAGAATCGCCTTTAATTAAAGTCGCCCGGCTTTTTCTCCTATCGACTTTTCTGCCGGCCGTCTCATCAGCGCGCAATTTGAATACATGATTAATTAGTCGAGTCGCGACGGCTCCCCTCCCCAACGCTGTTTTTTTTCTCTTTTTTATCCTCACTGTCTGAGTTTCCTAGCAGCTCTTTCTCCTCCCGTCGTTATTCGTTCTTTGTCTTAAAGGATTATTATTTTTTTTATCGATGACAAGCTTCACCCGATAGTCTTTCGAGGAAAGCTGATTTAGCGCTGAGGAAGTTTAAAGATAATTTTAAATGAATAGATTATTGCTGTCAGGGTGTTAAAAGAAACATTTGTTTTCATTCTTTGGTATTCTTATATTTTAATGTCACATAAAATAAAAGTAAGTAATAAAGTAGGTAAGTAAACCATTTATACCAGAAAAAGCTCTTAGCTGTAAAAACGACCGTACTTCTACCAAGGTTGTACTTCTAAGTAAAATCAAATATTTACATCCCATTTTACATCAAACGAAAGATTTTCTGTGAATGTACAATTTAAAGCTTATAATAATGTTTTCTTACTACTATAAGATTCGTAGAATAAAATTCGAATTACGCCTTTTTTTTAAATATTTTTCACCGCCATTACTCTTACAAAAAGAATGCGAACATCCGACAGTTTAATTCGAAACATAAAAATCCACTAAAAGCGAACTAATCTCTATAAAAAAAGACCGTAATCCAATAAAAACAAACCCGTCGGAACACGAAAAGAATACCAGGCATTAAAGGCGACGTACGTAATTTGCGTGGAGAAACGGACGCGTCCCGCGGGAGCTCCTCGAGCGCGCGTATCGCCTCAGAAGCCCCCCGGTACATTTTCAATCCTCGGCGTTTAAAAGCCGAAGAAAGCGTTTTTCCCTCGTAGCCCACAGGCCGCGATAACGATCCCCCATCGATCGGGGGTCCCCGCCGCCGCCGCTCGTATAACCCCGTTCTCCTCGGCGGTGGCGCGGAAAAATAGCGGGGCCGGGCTCGTCGTCCCGGAACGCGGCCGGGGCGCACTTTGAAGTGTCGGGCCGGCTTCGCGGGCGCACATCAAAAGAGGCCGGATGTACATTTTGTCCGACTTTGCCCGCGCGCCGCACTTGTTGAGCCTCGGTCCTCTCTCCCCTCCCCCCCGCCGAAATGACTCGCCCTCCCGTGCACCCCCGCGCCACCGGAGTAATTTCCGCGCTAAGCGAGCCGACTTCGTCCCTTTCGCG
Organism: Eurytoma adleriae; assembly: GCA_900480045.1. NCBI lineage: Eukaryota > Metazoa > Arthropoda > Insecta > Hymenoptera > Eurytomidae > Eurytoma > Eurytoma adleriae. The sequence continues at coordinate 118,254 of UXGC01000234.1, forward strand.
CGAGCGTGTTTGATACACCCTCCACCTTCTCCACCTTCTTCTCTTTTTTTTTAACCCGCTGCCTGCGGGGCGGAGGGCTCACAAAGGAGGAGAGCGCGAATAAATTGTGTCCTTTGATGTCGGCGTCTTTTTTCCCTCCGCTGGCCAGTGTGCAAGAGATCCGCACTTTTTTCGCGGTTTAACGTGGTACGGGGCGTTCTTTTTTTGTCGACGCGGAGGATCGAAATATTTCAGTTTAGGAAAGTTGTTTTGCGTTATTGTTCGAGTAATTTAGTGAGGATCTTTTATCTCAGCGAGGAATTTGTCGTAGGAATTGGTAATCTGATTTGATACGCTTTCAATATTTATACTTGTATGTCAGTTTAATAATGCGAATTTGCAGAATAAACATTTTCGTTCTATTCAATACTTTTTCTTGTGTTAAAATTGAAAATTGATTGTACAATAAGAAACGTAGCAAACTTCGAGAATTCATTATAAAACTACATTTGATATTTCCTTTTTAAAATAAATATATTCAATAAGATCGTTAAAAAAAGATAAAATAATTTGCGAAATAATGTTAGCATGATAAAGTTATTATTTTTAAATTTTGGATTCCTACAGTGTAGAATTAATCACGTAGAAGTAGAACCGATATATTGATAACAATAATAAGTAATGCATTATTAGTACAATTATTATCAATGTACATTAAATCCACGTGTAGCAGAATTTAGTAACATAAATTCAATCGATTTACGTACATGATTTAAATCCAATATGTAAATGAATCTTGTAAATTGATTTGCTATCGAATCCAATTAAGTTATCGAACGAAACTTCATGTTAATAATTATGAAATTTCCAGTACCATCTGCTTGAAAATAAATTTAAAAGCAGACTTCCTAAGGTTCAGTTAAAAATAAAGTAACGAAACAGTTTTTATCGGACACTCTTGTTTTCTTCTGACATCGAATCATCTCTCTGACGTTACAAAGCAACCGTCCCGATGCAATATCCAAGCTATAACCAGGCTGGCCGGTATACCTCGGAGGCAAGGAAACATAAGGAGAAAAAAAAAAGAACGCAGCGACGGCTAAGCGCAGTCGTAAAAATTATCAAGGATAAAGATACGGGGACAAGACGAGGGAAAGAAGAGAAAGAGCGGAGCGAAGCACCTGGGCGTGCGGTCGGGAGTAGGTCGAGAAAGGCGCGCGAAGGGCAGAAAAAAAAGTAAGCCAAGAGACGAAAAGAGAGAAGAGGCCGAGGTGAGCGTCGGTAAGAAGAAGATCGACGTTACGTAACGTATTACGTGTGTCGGGGGCTTCTTATCGCTCTCGCAATAAGGAGACCGCTCCTACCCTCCTTCTCTCTCTCTCGCCCTCGCCCCGGAGCCTGCCGTCGTTTTCAAATCCCGAGTCGCTACTTATTTCTGCAGAAGACGACGTGTCCGAGTAGCATGTTGCTATAGCAACGTAAAACTCGGCTGGGGAGAGCAGCCGCCGCCAGCGTCAGCCATGGCGGGGTTGGCGCAGCGGTGCTCAACCCGCCCCGGCGCCGTGGCCCGAGGCATCCGGCCGGATGAATTATTTACGCCCGGAACGGGGGGAGGCCGTTTTTCGGGAGGGGGAGGAAACGACGACGGTATCGACGGGCGAAGGGCAGGGTCACTGCTCGATAATGAGAATGGCGCATGTGCGCACCCCCCGCGCCGCGGCCGGGCCCGTTCTCGCCTCGGCGCCGGATCTGGGTTACGTTTTGGTCCTTTGAGTTTACGAGCGCCGGCTAACGTCGCGGGTCATCCGCTTTAGCTGCCTGCCGATGCATAGTTTATGGAGAGGCCACTTTGCGCGACGCCGGGACCCGATAAGTATTGCAGCGCTCGTTTCTCACTTTCGCCACGAGGCGCCTAATGTTTATTCAATAACTGCGAAATACTGGATGTAGGTCGGACACTGCGCGCTTCGGCTAATGCTGTTTTGTGTTTATTGGGAGGAAAATACATTGGATATGGGGTGACGCGAAATAACTCACTGCGATCGAATTCTTACTTAGGAATGTAATAAATTGCTGCGATAAAGGAAAAGAAAAAAGAGACCGAAACACATTTACTTTATTTTAATAATGGTATATATATATAATAGGTACGAACGCCGTATTCTAGCTATTACGAAATATGTTCGTTTCGATTCGTGATTATATTGAATTATAGGGAGGTAAATTTTGAAATTAGAAACATGAACATCGTATTACGGTTATTGTTCATGCAGATGCTAGTCTGATGATTTATAATTAATAAATTATTTTACCGCAGTTATAATTTACAATTCAAAGTAAATGCTTGTACATAAAAGATTTTAGACTGTAAAGGATGATATTTAAATTTTTTATCACTTTTTTGAAAGAAAATTTCGTTTTAAATTTAGTTGCAATGTTAATTTTGGGATTAAAATTTTGTTTAGTTGTAAAGCGTTTATTTATACAATCGTTAAATTAAATGAAGCAATTAAACATCCTAGAATTCGAAATCGAACTATTTCATTGGAAAATTCAGTCCGTTTATATCATTAATTGAATATTTAAAATAAAGTATCTGTATAAATTTATATCCAATTTCCCAGAATTTCAAATCCACACACTGAAAATCGACACAAACAATGAAAGGGGCAAACCGATTTATCGATTGCAAAACGCCTCATCGCGTTCATTTCGTCGTTGTCGTCATTGCCGCCTGTGTGCCCCGCGCCGCGGATGCTAATCCAGCGCAAACACGCGCGCCTTCCGAATTACACCAACCAGTCTATACCGACTGGAGAAACTTGACTCAGGGAAAAATAGATGCAAATCGTCGCGGAGCCGTTTCCCGCGCGCGTTTTATCAGGAGCCGAAGTAGATAACTGCATTTGCGGAGCACACCGCGCCTCCTCGCGAAAGCAAGAACAAAACCAGCTAGTCAACCAATCGGGCGCGCGTTTAATTCCGCCGGACCGTTTTGACCCAAATGTTATTTAGTTCGAGGCCGAATTGTTTCCGCGGGAAGAAAAAAAAAGCGAGAGAAAGCGATAACACAAAAAGTTCGGCGGTAACGGGCCGGTAGCAATAAAGCGTAAGCGTGCGCGCGCCAAATTGAAATATCTGTCGCCCCCTAGGAGCGGCCCTAACGGCGCGTTTTAATTACGGCCACACAGCGGCGTAATAAATTCAAAAACTCCCGAGCTCATAAATCCGTCATCGCGCGGCCATAAAAGCGACTCTTCCCCCGGCCTCGGCAGCCGTGGAAAATACCGAAGAATCTCGGGGATTAAAAGGCGGGATCGCGCCCCCGCAGCCCGACTTCTTAATTAATAAATTTCTAATAGATTCCGTCGTCGCGCTCGCGAACTATTCGAGGCGGGGGTGCCTCCCTCCGCCTCCCCATTCATCATGGAAAGCAAAAGCCGGGTAATGACATCGGCGCGGTGGGGCCGAGGCAATCTGCTCCGACATTTGCGCCCCGTAGTCCGCCCTTCCCACCGACGACCTTGGCGCGGCGTCTCGAAATTGCCCGAAATCGCGACGCTGTTGTCGAATAATTACTCCGGCTGAATGATTTATCGCGATTTCGGAGACGAGTAACCGGGCTTGTTCGCGAGAACAGTATTCGCCGCGATGAGACTTGGATGGTGCTTAATGTTTGATGAGGTAAGAGAATGAAGATTGTCTTCTTCAGTTGATTCTGCCTGCTCTTCGTACTCACTTATCGGAGATTATTTTACAGTCTGTTTGAAGATTACACACAGACGGAATTAATGATCTGCTTTACTTCTAATTAATTACTGTTTACTTTCATTTTTTAAAAAGAATTATAATTATTAAGATATAATATTATTTTTTGTATTTAAAATTGCAATGCTTTAAGATATTCCATAATGAAGTATTGTTATAATTGAAGACTCAAATTTAAAAAATCTCCAAGGTTTGAAAATATTTAAAAAAGTGATTTAAAATTCTGAAATGAAACTTTAAAATCCTATCTTAAAGCCAAGTCAAAGTGGACGGATTTATATAGACGGAGACAGGGTTCTGATCGGATTACTGTAGAATAGTCTGAATTTGCTGAATTTTACTTATTGTCGCCGTAAAATTCTCATCGTGAATTATCGAGAAAAATAATGATTTCCCAACGAAGTTTTATTCGATAATTTAGTTTATTCAAGATAAAAAAAAATTATTCTTTTTAAACCTTTTTTCCCAGTTATATACCCCATTTTTTTCCTGCATTTTTATTCAAATAGGGGAGCTTCACCATTATACAGATATATAGAATTTCATTCAATTCATTTTTCGCTGAAAATTATCTTTTCACGACAATTATATATTTAAAAGCTCCTGCGAGCGAGTAACTAGGTCAAACAGAATAAATTCATTTATTTAATTTTAAAATTAACAAGTCCCACGCTTTTTTAAATTTATAATCAAAGAGCTTCAAACGTTTATTACTTCTAATCAATAAATTCGATAACCTGCGCAACATGTTTATCGCACTTAAATTCCCCTATTACAACGGAACCATTGATTTTACAACGCAAACCTTGAGTCGTTCGTGCGACCGTAATCGCGTCGTTCCCACCCCCGGCCGAAAAAAGGGCCGCGCCGACCATAAGCAGGGGCGTCGTCCGGTTCAATTTTTAACGAGGCCTCGGGCGACGCGCGCGTGGCCGTCGTACTTTTCAATACATTGTCCTCGTGCGCCCGTCGAAAAAAAAACCGAGGCGTCACCCCCACGGGACAACGGCCCGGCCGAGGCTCTTTCTTTCCCAACCCCTTCCGTCCGTTCGCAGCCCGTTAACCCACAGAGGCCAGCCCCCGCGCGCGTAAAATCGCTTTTTGCAAAGGAGCCCCGCACGCACGACGCGCCGATCAAAATTCATGACCGCCGAAAATATTCACGACCGGCCGTGAATGCCGGGTTCCCTTCGCTTCGGGGCAGCGCGCCCAGATGTCCGGGGGTGGAGCCACGTGGGCTCGAGGGTCTGGTCGCGGCAACGACGTGCTTCCGGCTTCTTTTTTTTTTTGCTCGGTGTTTTACGATTTTTCTTGGTACACGTGTATCGGGGTCACGAGTTTATGGATTCTCCGAAACTATTGTTCGCGCGGGGGATCGATAGGCAAAAGACAATCGATGTTTTCGCCGCTTCGTTTGAAGCGGCCGCGCGTTACTTTCGTTACTCGCGTCACAAAATTCGTTCGGTCGCGAGGTTTTTTCAATTGAAAAATTTGCCGAATGAACAAACGGGTGCGAAGTGAATACCGCCCGCGCGATTTATTTTGCGTTTTCGATTTTCAGTTTCAATTATTTATGCGTAAAACAATGCCGGAAAATTGTGAAACGTACGCATTACTTATTAATTTCATTTAATTGAAATAATCCACTTCGTTTCGCATTAATGCAAATATGCAAGATAGAGTCACGCGCGAGCATAAAATTGACTACCGCAGCAATCTGTCATTTGCATATTGAAGATGCGGCCGGGTATATGCATATTACGCGTGACGCGATATTACGCGATTCCGTCGCGTACGTATGCCACCGCGAATTTTTTATTTGCCACGCGTTGGGAAATTCGAGAGTGAGAGAGAGAAAAAAGAGGAGCTCCGGCGTGTCGGGAATGCGGATTAATTTTCATGATTATCGAAGCGAGATTCGAGAGTCGCCCGATAAAGGAAATGAATCTGCGAGGTTGAATCTCGCGGAATGCACTTTGCAGCGAAGAATTTCTACTAATGATATGGCGAGGTGCTGCGCGATGCTACTGTGATTATTATCGGAAAAGTATTTGCTCTATATTAAAATAGAATACATTTAAAAAATTATACTAAATGAAAGCGAATAAATAAATATGGGGAAATTATAGAAATTAAGATCAAAAGCTGGAACGTACGCATTTAGGGCTGACATATATTGATAGTATCTACTGAATGATTGATGTTCTAACTCAATTAATTGTAGAAAACAGCAGTTATTTGTGACCTAATTGTAATATCTAATTTTTCAATTCATTTGGTATTGAACTAAAGAACTATTTTAGGAAAAAATGAAATAAATATAAAAAAGTACTAAAATTGATGAAAATAAATTTACGTAGTATGATATCACACAGAACGTTTTATTTTAAATTTCATTTTTCGAGCAATATTGTCGGTCACGTTGAAAAATATCTCAACTTTAATGTCTAGAGGCAACCATTTTTTTCACTCGAAAATTCTTTTAAAGGACAACGCATATTTTTTCACCAAACAGATGTATATACCACTCTATTAAAACGATTTATTTCTCAAGCATTCCATGACAGAGATCAAAACGACGTGTACAGCAATAAAATTGTCAGAAAATAATGTTTTCAATTTAAACTCTTGACAATAGCTTTATCGATTTTTTCCGTTTAAAAAAAAGTCTACGTAAATATGAAAAGAAAATTAATTGAGTTTACTGATAAAACTTCAATGCGCGCCAGTAATTGAAAAAAAATTTTTGCAATTTCGCCGTTAAACTTTCGAAATTCAATTTACAATACTTTAAATCGCAGGAAATTCTATCAATAACTATCTACTCAATATTAATCCAGCTTTATCAGTACGATCACATCGCCAACAAGCACATTTCCATAATATAATCAAAGGCAATTTATGCGCTCACAGACGGCCTTATTGCGTCGATCAATCGCCATCGTCGTAATCATGATGATGATGATCATCATCATGATCATCATCATTATTATCATCTTGCGCGCGCACAATGATAATGCGAGGCGGGAATGACTCGGCCGCGAGCACAGCCTCGTTTGCTCGCTCAACCGCGAAATGTTGCTGCCGCTCCGTACGGCACTCGCCCCCCCCCTCTCCCCAATGTCAGCAAGCGAATTTATACGCAAACAAGCGCCGCTGCGTAGAGCGCCGCCGTCGCACTTTCTAATTATTCATCGCACAATTTGCAGCGCGGGACTCGCCGTGCGTCCCGTACGCGCGGAAGCGCTCTAAGAAACATTAGCTTGGGAGACTGTCGTGGATGTATGCAGGTGGGTGAGAGGTTTGATGGTTATACCGTACGTTTTTTTTTTGTTCTAGGAAAAACTGTACGTATCTTATGGTTACTTCTTTATTTATGTGTTCTACAAATTTTAGATGTGGAAATAAGCATAGCACTTCTTCAGAAGAAGACTGTACATAGATCTTTTGAAATTTAAATGTGACGAAAGAAAGAAGTGTTATATCGAAAAGTGAAGTGATATATCCACAGGAAGTTTCATAGACGTGCGCCTCGACGTGCGCAAATTATATTAAAATTTTTATTTCCTCATTTTACGGTATTCTGTATTTGCTTAAATAAAAATGTAGTTTCAAAAATGTAACGATCAGATAGAAGTATTATATACGTTTGATGCACTTATGAAGTTACAAATTAAAGTGTAGAGTTATTGAAACTAGTACAGTGTCTCAGAATCCTGATCGATAGAGGAAATCATAAAGAATACATGCGCAAGAGAAGCTAATAATAGATAAAGTGGTACTACTGGTGACACCATATTCATAAATTTATTTTGAACTTCGTGCTAGTTAGAAAGTTCTTCTTAGAGTAGGAATTGGTTTTTCTTGCAAATACTCTTTGTCAACTAATTTTGATCTCACTGAAAATTCTGCAGTCTGTTATTTTGGTACATATTTCAGGTTAGAAAAAAGAGTTCATCGGTTTCTGTTCTTAAAATAATTAAAGTATTTGAATAAACTTCAAGAAGGAACTTATTCTTGTAAAGTAGCACATTGATTAGCAGATAATTGGATGAACTGGAAGAACGATTTTCAATGATTGAATGAAGTTTTATTACAGTACAGTATACAGCAATGACCTTTTTACTGACAATTATCAAATAAGAACGATATAATTATCCGATTGAAATACCAACTGACCTGGGGAAATGTTTGAAGAATGAACGGATATACATCAATTTTGTATTGACCTGAATTGTCTTACTGCATCTGACTGTTTCTACTTAAAGCATCCATTAACTCACACTACGTTAAATATTTTTATTTGAAAAAATGCTTTTAAGTTAATCCCTAGATTCCATTCATTTCGCTGTAATCCGCAAATGAACAATCCTTTATCTTCACCCGAATAAAAAAAATTTACGATTTCGAAACTTTTTCCCGAGAAATCGACCGATTAGAATGAACGGCTCGTTCGGCGCGTGTGAAATACGCGCGTTCGAACGCCCCTAAATCTGAAACTTGGGACAGCGGCAACCTCCGCATAAAAAAAGAAGCGAGGGGACGAACAAACGGGCGCTCGGACAGGGGACGATCTAATTCGCGAGATTTAAAGCGCCGCCTCGTCAAGTTTACTGCGAGGTCGCGGCTCGACGAGGAGGGGGGAGGGCGCGGGCTCCGTCGTGCATGCACGCGCCGACGAAAAATCGTTAGCGCAACTGTTACCGCTCGGCAGCGGTGGCACACCTCAAAGTGGCTCAACTGCACTTACTCGTCCGGGGGGCGGGGAGGCCGCGCGACTGAGAATCGGAACGAGCCATTAGCGGGGCCATCTCGCGACGCGCTCGTTTGCGAGGCGCGTAGCGCGCCGCGGAAACTCGCCGCGGCGAGAAATAAAGTTTTAGAGGAGCGGGGGGATGGGACGGGGCTGAAGATGCTCGCGCGGGTGTTCTCCCGGCTGAAAGTCCGGGGGGAGGGGGCGGAGGGAAATTTTAATGGCCGGGGAAAACTGGGCAGCGACGTTTCTTTAACGCTCCCTTTTTTTCGGAGGCGGCGCGATGAGCGCGCTTTCTTTGATGCCGGAAGTTGGCCGCCGCGCAGTTTCAACCTTTTGGCGCGCGAGATTGCGTCGGACGCTGTTATCTTAGATTTCGACGCTTTAACGTCACCGTTACGAGTGTCTTTATGAGCAGCTTTATTTTTCTCACTTGCGCAGTTTACGCGATTGAATTAAATGTTTAAATTTTACGTTGCAGCTAAACGCTATTTCTGCTGGGTAAATCTGGGAGCTTTTTAATTTGATCATGCGACTAATTTTACATAACTTGTGCAAGTTTCTAGAACAATATTGAATAAGATATTTTTAGGTGCCTGGAACAAAACTTGTCAAGTATTTGAGAGACGGGAAAGCTGAGAGTAACAAGGGTGCAATTTTCTAAAATAAGTAGAAAAGTCAAGATTTCATGCGGCATTCAGTGCAAGGGTGTCATCCACAGGCATCCTTCTTTGGTTTCAAAATGATAACGCCCGTAAAAAAAAATAAATAAAAAATAAACTATTTATATTTACTATGCATTATTTAAGACATTTAAAGTGCTTCCTTTTCAAATATACTATTTATTTAAAGATTTCGTTCACGAGTATTGATTGCTTTGTAGAGTTAGCGACAGTTACGAAGTTCCTCTTTGAAATAGTTCTGTACTACAAAGTACAGATAATAATACCTACTTTGAAAATTAAGGCTATACTTCTACAAACTTTGTACAACTTTCAATATTATATCTGCACTTGCATTTTCAAATTCTATTAACGCAAAACGATTAATTAAAATTTTAATTAAAAATTTGAATTAAGAAAAAAACATTACAAATTGAATAAAAAAAAAGAAAACCTCACTTTTTTTAACTAAAAACCCAAAAACGACAGCGAGAGTGGGAGAGAACCCCCCGCAAAAGTATAGCTCCCCTCATTTCCCCAAGAAACTCAGCTGGCGAAGCGAATTCCCCTTGCAAAATGCACCTCACGCCTTCGGCGGCCTCAATTCATTTGTCAGCGGGGCCGGCGAAACGGGCGCCCCGAAACAAGCCGCACCGGAGCCGTTAGCCCCGCGGCGGGCCGAACACGGCCGCGGCTCGATCTTTAAAGCATTTATTAAGCGGCCGCCGCAGTATCGACGTTTCCGGCCGCGCGCGCATTTGTATCCCTCGCTCCCGAAATTTCCGCCCTGCGCGCGGAATGCTCGTCATTCGTCGCGGCCTCGTTCGGGCCGCCGCGATAAATCGCCCCTCCGTACATGCAGACGCGAGAAAATGGGAAACGCGGCGAGGGACGCCTCCCCGGAGAAAATGAATGTTTCTTAACGCGAGGGATCCTCTTGGCTGTTGCAGGGAGATGCGGCCACGGCTCGCCGTGCGAGCAGCTGTGCTACGAGCTGCACGACGGCATGTACGAGTGCGACTGCCGGGACGGATACGTGCTGCACAAAAACGGATACAGCTGCGCCGGTAAGTGTCGACTTTGTGTCTAAAAAGAAGCCCGCCGCGGTCCTCCGCTTTTACGCTCGGCGAATCTTTTCATTTCGAGGACTAGGCGGACTAACCGATTTTCTTCTTTTATTTTTATTTTTCCTGGTTCGTACATGTTTTTTTCTGCGCGGCAGGGAGTCTTCCTACTCGAGGACGGCCGTAATTGTGTGCTACGTCTTTTCTGGAGTTTTTTACTGCAGACTTTTTTCGCGTCGTTCTCTTTTGCATAGTTGCTATTTGCAAAGTTTGTAATAAACTTTAATATTCCTATGCAATTAAGAATAATAGCTGGTTTGTATTGTTGCTGAGTAAACAGTATTTCTTGCTGTCCATTCATTTATAATTGCACGTGAAATAAATTTTCATCTTTTTTACAAGCTTTTATTTTATTTCATAATTTTACTTACTTTATAGTTTTAAATAGTTTACAATATTATTTAAAAACTATTGCACAACGGTGAATAATTAATAATACTTTTTTATTTAAAAAATAATAAAAATCCGAAAGAAATAGTTTTGATAAAAGAAAATGAATCATATGAAAATGTGTAATATTCATTTCTACAGTTTTTTGTAAAAAAGAAGGAATACTCATCTCGATCTATTCGCTCTCAGCTCACCACTGACAAAATTAAAATCCCGATACACCCCAAATAACGATATTACTTTTTCATCTCATTAATCGAGCGAGCGCTCATTAAGCCGCTCCATCGATCCCCACAAAAAAGCTCGCGAATAAGGACACATCACACCGGCGACCGAATTTCCCGGAATCGAGGCTAAAAGAGTCGCGTCGCTCGTAGCAATCAGCCGGGAGGTTTCGGGTCGCCGGGGCGCTCTTCCCGGCTCCCCGGATGATAATTCGCGGGGCGCTTCCCGCACGAAATAACGGCGGGAAAAAGATGCCGCGCGGCTTAACGGCGTTTCGATATTTCCCGAGTGGCGCATCGTCATCGGCATCGGGGAAAAGTGTCACGCGCAAGCGGCGGCCCCGCGTATAAGAATCGAGCGCAGACGCTGCAGCGTCGCGGCTCCCCCGGGGCTCTCTCTCTCCCTCCCCCCGCCTCCCCACCGCCGAACGGCAGTCTGGAGCAGACATCGCGGGAATTGTAAAACAGGACACGCGGGTGCCAGCCTCTCTGTCTCCTCTCCTCCCGCGGCCAGACCGTGTCATCCACCCCCTTCCTCCGCCGTGCGCTGCAAAGAAAAGCACCGCGCTGCGGCTGCATCGACGCACGCGCGCCGGAGGGGCCGGCCGTTAAGATAAGATTCGGCTCTTTCCCTCGGTCGCTGCGTTTTTTCTTTCTAGCCCCGGCCCGAGAGAGATACGCATCGCCGTTTTATGCGTCGAGGATTAATGGGGGGCGCGCGGCCTGCCTACCGATGCGCCGAGCGCACCCGGGCTAATTAATGACGATGATACGACGGAACTGTGTCGCGCTGCGGCTTTTTTACCCGCGCGCTGGTCAAGGGTTTCCCTTCCGCGCGCGGGTCTCTCTCTCTCTTTTTTAAGGGAGAGGCTTCCGGCGTATTGCGGGCGATTCATTCGGGGATTTTCTTCGGAATTTTCATCGGTGCTCGTGATTAATGAGAGGACGGGGGACTCTTGACAGCTTCTTTTTTTCTCGCCGGGGATTTTATTTGATTGATAGCTCGATTTTTTTTGGAAGCCGGTTGGAATCGGAACGAGTGTCAAAAATGCGCCGGCGCTTCCGGCGATTACCGCCGGGATTCCATTGTTCGCTCTAAACAATTACAAATTGGCCGCCGCTTTGTTACAAATGATTGCAAGTTGCTGTGATTTATTGCGCGCCGTTGGTGTTGTTGCTGCAATTATTTTTAATACATTTTTTTTCATTTTTCAGAAAAATGTTGTATTATCCGGGCTTCTTTTTATTTTTCACTCTGTTCCATTACTCGCTCTTGCATTTGAATGTGCACATTACATCTTGAATGTGAATTCGTTTATTTTCTGACAGATTTCACTATGCGGAAGTATACTTAAGCTTGATGGCTCGGTTGATTGTTTCGCTGATGTTTCCGCAATAGTAAATACGAAACGCTTACGGAATTTAACAAAAGAATAAGTGAGACGATACGGTTCTAATAATTTTTTAAACAAAATTTCATTTTTCACTATCTTTTTGTACACAAACTCAATATTTAAATTATAGTAATTATAATATTAATGAAATGACGATGCATGCTCATAAATCGAAAAGGTCGTTTAATTATTTTATTGAAACAACCACCGTGAATTTACATCTCATCATCCAGTTAATTAAACCATTATTCGCGTCAGAAAATATTTATTTATTAAATTAGTTTTGCATTTCAAAAGACCAGCGTAATTATTATACCTCGCCGGACTATTACTATGAAAATTAAACATACCATAGGGTACTTACTTAAATATTCCAAAATTAAACAAGGAATATATTGACTAGCGCTTACGATGATAATAAATGTCATTAATTACTTTCGAAAAGTTAATAATGGTATCGAATAATTGTTCATAATAGCCGTATAGAGCGTTTAATTAAAATAGACAGTTTTATTAAAACGGGCGTTCGCTAGTTACACGGAGAGAATTTTCCTGTAATATAAATTACGAGAAAATTCTTGTAATCGTGGGGCAGATAGCTGCACTGGAAATACCATAAAAATTATCCGAAGTTTTCTTAAAAATTTACAATATGGCAAATAGTTCCACTATTACGAGGTTGTTCTCGTATAATTTATATGGGAAAATTTCCTCCGTGAATAAAAGGACCATTATATAAGAGCTAAAAAAAGCTTTAATTTTGTTCTGTATTTTCGTCCTGGAACGTATATTATTCTAAAAAATGCTGCGCAAATTTACGATTGGCACAGCTATCAAGAATACGTAAATTCATGAATATAATCTATTGATTGTACTAAAGGTCTTAATTCTATTACAATTCCTTTTCAAAAATATCGACATTTAAATGATAGCTCAATTTCAAAAGGTACTGCTAGGGATAAAAAGCATACAAAACAGAAAATTAAAACGGTGTTTAAGTGCAATTAAACATGTTAAAAAATACCGTCATTTTGTTAATTTCCGGGGTTTAAAAGCAGAAAGCCTTGACGCATCTGCATCTAAAACGTCGTTAAAGGAATAAAAATTTTCCTCTTTTTCAGCGACTGTCTGATTATACGCCGCGCACAACTACCCGCGTTCAGTCGTTACACCGAGAGCTCTGCATCGTGCCTTTGTTGCCGTTGAATCTTTCACGACCCGCGCCGTCCTTTTAAATCGCAAAACTCCTCTCTTTCGCGGCCCTCAAACGATCCCATATACAAAACTAAGCTCGCGCCGGATTAATCACGCTTAAGCAAACGTCGCGTAATCAAGTATTAAATATAATTAGCATTATTCATGCGCGAAAAATCGAATCAGCCGGCGTTAACGAGTAGAGGCTCGGAAGCGAGCGTCGAACTAAAACCAATTCGACGGTAAACAAAAAAGGCCGGGGGGGCACCGGCATAATTAAGCGAAAACGCCCGGCGAACAAACAGCGGCCGAATCGTCGCGCCGCTAATCACAATTCTAATTAACGCGCGTATGTGCGCGCAAAGCGCAATGGAAAAAAAGCGGATGCGCACGCGCCGTCGCGTCGTTTATTTCCTAATGAAGCCGAAGCGCTCGACGGCTAATGCGGGGGCGGCATTTCAGCCCCGAGAATATGGGTCGCGCGTACATCCGCGTAAAATGCGCTTCCGTAAAATGTAGCGGCGCGGACGTCGGTGCAGTCTTCGTCGTCGTTGTCGTCGCCGATAGTACCCCCCCGGTCGCCGACGCCTGCGGCCGACTGCTTATACCGCGGGGGTGTGTGCACGCCCCGAGAATTGCCGCGTGCACCGGGCAACGCCACGGCGAGACTTAAATTATGAACGTCAGTCACAGTCGGGCCGCGCAAACAGACGCTACTTCCTCATTTTCCGCGACGGCCGCGCATAACCTTTTGATATTTCCTTTTGTCGACGCGCGCCGCGCCGCTTTTATAGATTGTTCCACTGCGCTCGGCTTTATTTACCCCTCCGACGCCGCCTCTTTTACGCTCGATAAAATTCTCACGACGACCTGCTTCACTTACTTTGCTGGATTAAATTGGTTTATTGAAATTTTTTTTAATCGGGTTTTTATCTAGCGCTTTTTTCTTCTTAATTCTATATTAATTCTTTCTTTGGATAACTATTTAAAGGTTTATGAGATTATATTCGGTCGATTTTCTTTATCTGATTTCAATTACGATAAAAGATCTTAAATTTCTTCAGAAAAATTTAATATTAGTCTTAAAATCACACAGAATCAAATATTAAGAACAGTCAATTAGTCGAATGAATTTTATTAAAAATTTGTATTGAATCAAAATAAACGAAATCCAGAAAACCAGTAAATAAACCATGAAAATTTCGTACGAAACTCTATGAATTTTCTCCTTTATAATTTAAAATCAAGTCAACGTGCAGTACATCCACTACCAACAGACTGTTTCCTCTAATTACGTCGTCGGTGTGCGACTTACTCTGTCGCGCGCGTAAAACGTCGTTACGCGGGTTGGGAAAAAAGCGGGTATGGAAATTTGTAGCGTCGTTTTAATAACGTTCCGCGGTGTCGGATAGCTCGAGGTTGGAGCTCGGTTATGCGCGCCGAGTGCGCGCATATCGCGACACTCTGCGGGCTCATTTCAGTCTGGCGTCGATGACGCTCTTACGCGTGCGAATCACTGCGCCCCGCCACGCGCGTTCGTTAATATCCCACCGATGCGAACAACCCCCACTCGCTTTTAATATGTTTCACTCGCGACGAGTGAGCGCAGTGCCGGGTACTTCTCGTTGGAAGTCGTCGTGTGCTTTATCGTGTTTTATAGTGGCTGTGAAGATGTTGCATTTAAAATTATCGTGGGTTATTTGTAAGTATTAAGAAACAAAATTAAGAAAAAGTATATAAAAAGAAGAATTAATAAGACAAGCAATGCAACCATAAGAAACATTAATTAATTACTAAAACAGTTAGAAAATGTTGACTTCATTTAAGAATATATTCATGAATGTAAGGATATTAAAAAATTGCCTAAAATATTATACACATTTATTTTGCTAAATCTGTTATTTTATTTAATTTTTATTTTTTTAAAAGTTTTCAATTTACCCACTTCAGATATGTTATGTATTTTTTTTAAATTAAATGTAGAAAACAAAACTAATAAATTGGTTCTAAAAACATTTGACCATTGAAAAAAAACATTCAAACGATGAAACATGAAAGCAAACATCAAACGATTTTAATTGATTGCGTTCCTCCCACTCATTAAACAAAACCAAAAATCATTTTCAATCTCTCTAGGTTAATTCTACCGAATCCTCCCATTCAGCCCCACGGAAATGGACTTCGTCACCGCTGAAGCAAAAATTTGGACACTCGCTAAACATAATTAACCACTTGAATGCGCACCTCCTCTAAGCTCGCGGCAAAGACAAAAAAAGCTTTCACCCGCGGCAAAAGGCTCAAAACTGAATTCGCGCTTAACCAGCCGGCGGCCTATCGCGCAAAGAATGCGGACCGCGTGACTCCGGCGCACAATGAGCTCTCATTAGCGGGGCTCCGCGCGTTTTTGCGCCGTCGACGCTTCCCGTGGATCTCGAATTTAATACACGCGCGCGGCAGTCGTTACTCCGTAGCCGCGGGGCCAGAGTGCCTCCCCCCGCCGTGATATCGAGGGGGTGGCGGGCGGTTTTCTCGCGCGGCTGCAGGTGCAAGTGCTCTCGACGTCGCTCGTGAAATCTCGCGTGACTCGATTTATAAATGGGATGTACGCGCCCGGGGAGACGAAAATATGCGGGGAATTCGGCGGGACGCGCTCGATATTGTGAATGCCGACGGCTCCCCCCGTCGCTTTTAAGGATTTTCGTCAAATACCCGACGAGTGCGCGTCGGGAACGGAATGTCGGTCAGGACCGGCTTCCGCGCGGAAGCTCCCTTTTTCCCCGCGAAAATATTTTCCGGGAATTCAAATGAGCGCGCCTAATTGTTGTCAAGTACACTAGGGCCGACGAATGTCTCTGTTCCTTTGGCGACCCCTAATTCCTTTCGCGAAACGTCTCCCCGGCGGAATGTCTCGCCGTGAGTTTTCTTATTGCTGCGTTGTTTCCTTTTCGGCGAAAATCGAGGCTGAAGTTCCTCGGCGTCACTTGAATATGCGTTTATGGTGTTATTATTAAACGGATTTAGTGGCGCAAAAATGTATTATCAAGCAGTTTCTCAGTTTATTATCTCCTGTAGGAAGTTGAAAGTGCGGTAATATCAATAACTAGGAAACTTATCTTTTGAGTTATAAAAAAGTTCCGCTCGCTCTGAGAAAAAGATGTCGACTTTTTAAATGAGCTTGAGAAACTAGAGACGTTTTAACAAGCTTCGAAAAACTTAGAACTTATTAAAAACATCGAACGACGCTCATGAAAATTTTTAATGAATATAGTTGATTATTAAAATACAATCAGCAAGTTAAAATGCAAAAAGTGGCTAGTTAAGAATTGCATGATAAAAACGGGTCCTTTTTGAGAATAAATAAGTAAACCTTTGTACTCTGATTTATTCTTGTTATAAATTTAAAGTAAGTAGAATCAGCGGAATGTAGGCAGCTTTTTCTTCCCTAGCCAACGACCAAATAACTTCGTCAAGTAGGTAGTTTCCAAAGAGTCGTTAATTACTTCCGCTTTTTAACCATGAATGAGATTTATTCAGACAAAATAAGGTCGCGGAGATACGCACAATAACTCAATGCTCTTTCGAAGTTACTTGAAAAATAAATGCGCGTTTATTTACCTCAGGAACTCCATCGAACCATCAGCTGATTTAATTTATAGTCAGCGATATTTAATTATGATAACACCATAAAGCAAATTGCTATTACTTTTAAGTCTCATGAGAATTCCGTGCATCGCTTCTTTTATTATTCCACAATAATATCTACCAAAGAAAACAATGGTATTAACAAATTATAATGAAGTTTATTACGCTTGGGGAACTTGCAAATACATGCCTTTTACAAAATACACGATAAATAAGTTCGTTCATTTTGCTAATTGTTTAAATGATCTTGTTAAGCGCACTGGTAATACGCGGGATTTCCTGAACATTTGCCAAATAACGCAAGCATGCGTTTTAATGCGATAATCCGCGTGTTCGAAATAAAGTACGTTCGCGGCGTAAAAACAAAAAGAACGAAAATGCAGTAATCTGCCGAAATACTTGCATTATTTATATCGACCGGCTACCTGCAACAACGACGTCGTAACCTGATTGAAAAGCATCGGAAGGCATTTTCGAAAACTGACGACGATAAATTTCCTTTAAACACGCAAAGAAACGAGCAAATATTTCCCTGGGAAAATGGGTGTTTCTAAATAAAAGAAAACCCGCATAACTTCTAAAGTAAAGTTATTGCCGGATTATCCGGCACGCTGAAACGCTTTCAGTTTATACGCTGCCCGGTAGTATTTCATCTCTCGGAGGTCCCTCCGACGCCCCCGCCACCCCCTGCACGCCCGCCCCGTCGCGCGCGCTGAAAACACTTCTGCGCGGGGCACTCGATGGCGCGAAATAAATGCTTTCCCAATAATCTTTTTTATGCATTTGTTTTTTTTCGGCGCACGCGCGCGCGTTCATTTCGAATGAGACGCTCGAAAGTGAACGAAAAAAAATCAGCCGAGAAAAAAACAATAGCCGGGGGGGAAGGCGGGCCGGGGCACAATGAAAAGCGACCAGCCAGCTAACCGGAACGATATAAGGTCGTCAGCGTTTTCGCGAGCTTGGCTCTGTTTTTTTTCGATTTTTAAACTGGCGCGCGAGCACGCGTCGTTGGATCGAAAGTGCCAGCTGCGCTTCGTGGTCCATCAGGATGGAAATAATACGTGCTTGCGCGAAAAATTGCGGATCGCGCGAATTAACGCGAGATTAAAGAAGAGCCGCGGAGATTCAGCGGCACTCGACCTCATTTTTTCGGCGCCAGCTGGGTTCTTGAGCTGCGAGTGGCTAACATTTTTTTGTGGGAATATTAAACTGTTGAAATTAAAAAGTTATGATTACTTTGTATATCTGCTATTTCAAGTGCTTACTTTTTCTACAATTTTATCTCTTGATTGATTAATCATCAAATAATTAAAATTTTATTGATCGATTAGTTTGACCTTTTCAGAATCGAATTTTTTATTTTTCTGTATTCTATATTTTGTCGTTTACAAATACATAGATATTTTAGAATAATAATCTTATTATTAAGCATTCGTCAGTAGATATATAGTTTAGCAAATAAATAAACATTTTTTAAATTTTGATAAATGTATATTTACATGTTATGTTTTATTTATAGTAAATAATATTAAATAATCTGTTAAACAATAAATTATAAGTCATTACAAAGAAAATTCTATCATCCTTAAATAAGCAATATTGAAAACATACGGCGAAAAATACAATTCACTAATTATAATTCTTCTTAGGAACTCTTGAAATAAAACGCAATTTTCTAAGTTTATACAAATCTCACTAATACAGTCGCGCCAATCTACATCATTTTAAAAACGCCAACTTCCTTGAGCTCCTATGGTCGGCTCCCATCTTCCTCCTGGCAGTCTCTGACCGCCACCTCCAACGGAGAAGTGACCATCTTTGCCATTATAGACTTTGTGTTGATAATCAAAATTGTAGGTCGGGCGTCTTTCTGGGCCACTGAGCGGTTTCGTATGAGTGAAACTGATGGATCCATTATCGCCGGGGTTGGCCTCTCGCTTGAATCTCCAGCTGCCTTGAACTCCTACATGCGGTTCCCATCTTTGACCGGGCAGTTTTTGAGCGCCTCCGCCAGCCGAGACCTGACCGTTCTTACCCTGCCAGATGTTGTGCTGATAATCGACATTCCAGGATGGACGTCTCTCGGGTCCGCTCATCTGCTTCTGCCCTTGAACAGTAATAGAGCCTCCCTGAGGGTTGGCTTCGCGCTTGAATCGCCAAGTACCCTGAACTCCCACATGGGGTTCCCATCTTTGACCGGGCAGTTTCTGAGCACCTCCTCCAGCTGTGATCTGACCATTTTTGCCCTGCCAGATATTGTGATTATAATCTACATTCCAGGATGGACGTCTCTCCGGTCCGCTCATCTGCTTCTGCCCTTCAATAACAATAGATCCTCCCTGAGGGTTGGCTTCGCGCTTGAATCGCCAGGAACCTTGAAGTCCTATTTGAGGCTCCACTCTGCTACCGGGCAGTTTCTGGAGGCCTCCTCCAGCAGTGATCATACCGTCCTTGCCCTGCCAGAGCTTGTGCTGGTAGTCGACGGTCCATGCTGGTCGCGTCTCTGGCCCGTTCAGGTTCTTCAGTCCGTGAACATCTATGTAGCCATTCTCAGGGTTAATTTTCTGCTTAGTAAGGTGTTCAAGACGATCGACTGGAACACCAGCCGAGGCCGTAAGAATTGTTGCCGAAAGGGCGGAAAGAACTAGCAGGACTTTCATTTTTAATGCGCTGGAACAAAGAAAACATAATTTATTTTTAATATTTCAAGAAAATATAAAAATATTTTTTGTTATAATTTCTATATTGTTGCTTTACAGTTTAAAATAGTTTTTTCAACTAAAAAACTAAAGTTAAATTGAATTAATAATGACATACTGTATTTGTTATAAAAATTAAATTTCTAAGCCTAGACTTTGAAATTGTTAAATTCGCTCACCTCAGTGAAGAGACACTGCAAGTTAGAATGCCTCGATTGAACTGTGCTGGTTGCCTCCATAGCAGTGCTTATATACTCAAAAACTCCACGTTGACTGAATCATACCATCAGGGAATCACTTTGCTGGTCTTTCACTGGTGGGATTCACATCGACTCTCGTGCCACCGAAAGACGCTGCGGCGATGACCGTAAAAGAGAGAAGGAGGAAAGAAGAGATCAGATACTTAATGCTGCTCATGCAAGACGCTTGCCGTTAAAAATTCCCTAGCCTTTTTTTTCTTGCAAACGATAACGCACGTAGATTATTTTCTGGAAGTACATTATTATGTGATCGCGTCGCTCAATTCGAGATGAGCTCAGTATCAAGATAGTTTTACTTTCCTTGTTTGCACACGTGACGTCAAAGTCGTTGTTTTTGACTCGCTTCGTATTTATTTCGAAAACATTTTCTAAGATGATTCATATACTTGATCGTATCTTTTGATGAACATTTAAAAAGTAATTTGAAATATCATAAACAATTGAAATGATTTATTTATAGATGGGTTTTTTCTTTATTTATAAACGGATCTATATCCGCAGTTTTTATAAAACTGTTACTGTTATTATAAGAATATAAATTAATAATCGAAAAACTTTAATGAATACTATTTACTAGATAATACTAAACAATTTCTAAGCGAATAATAATGAATTTGTGTTATTAGAAACACATAGAGTAAATAGAAAATGTTATAGAATTTGTTGATAATTTATTCTTTTCTACTTAAGTTAACCTTCATCAGACAAAAAAAAATGGGACAATAATGTTTTTTTCAGACAAGAAAATAAAAATGATATCGTGTTTTCACAAATATTTTATTAATTCACAAATTTATTCGCTGTACAAATTTTTTTAGGTGCGCAACATATTACCCAAAGATCTATTTTTTGTCAAGAAGCCGTAGATTACTATACCGTAGCTTTCTGATATCCGCAGCCTGTAAGGATGCAAAGATTTTCATAATTTTATTCTTTGTGTATGATTTTCCGCTCTTGTGAATCTTGTGACCAAATTCTCTTGCCTAAATACCTAGGATCATATGGTACATACGAGTTATTTTATCATTTTATTATAAAATGGAGCCAGACTCTTTTTCATCAAACATAAAAATCGATTTTGAAACACAAAAAATTAATTCCCAGGCTAAAATGTTTTTTTTTTATCAATAACCACTTTGGAAATTACTTAGTGAAGCACGGATTACTCATCGTGATTAAAAATCGAGATAACGACTTCATCGATGAAAATTTGTTCTCTGTTTTATAAAGAATAATTTAATTTCCGAAACTTTAAAGATTCTGTAACTATTCTTACTGTTTTTAATTTTGCCAATCTCAATAACTTGCCAGTATGCAAAAAGTTACTCTACAATTTGCAGCACCATAATCCAAATTGGTAGAGAGCTCTTCATTCAACACCGTAAAAAAGCGGATATGTTAATAAAATTAAAATTTCTATATTTTTAAATTCTTATTTATTTATATCGTTATACAAATATATTTTAGAACATTGCTTATTGAGAGTACATTACACAATTTAGAAAATAAACAAATATTTTATAATTTTTGATAAACATTTATTTATTATGTATTAATTGCATTATTATATACATTAAATTAATTGTATTTAATTAAAATTAGACGAGAATTCACATAACTTTAAGTACACAGTCATAGAAAATAACTTAATTACAATCCATCACACGTATCAACATCATTTTCTTCACAAAAATGTAAAAAACATATAAATTACGGATTGCAATTCTTTTTAGGAACTTTATAGAAAAAGAAGAAAAATTTCTAAGAACACATTATTTTAAAAACGCCAGGTTCCTTGAGCTCCTACGGTCGGCTCCCATCTTCCTCCTGGTAGTCTTTGACCGCCACCTCCAATAGAGAAGTGGCCATCTTTGCCATTATAAACTTTGTGTTGATAATCAAAATTGTAGGTCGGGCGTCTTTCTGGGCCACTGAGCGGCTTTGTATGAGTGAAGCTGATGGATCCATTATCGCCTGGGCTGGCCTCCCGCTTGAATCTCCAGCTGCCTTGAACTCCTACATGCGGTTCCCATCTTTGACCCGGCAGTTTCTGAGCGCCTCCGCCAGCCGAGATCTGGCCGTTTTTGCCCTGCCAAATATTGTGCTGATAATCGACGTTCCAGGATGGACGTCTCTCGGGTCCGCTCATCTGCTTCTGTCCTTGAACAGTAATAGAGCCTCCCTGAGGGTTGGCTTCCCGCTTGAATCGCCAAGTACCCTGAACTCCTACGTGCGGTTGCCATCTTTGACCGGGTAATTTCTGAGCGCCTCCTCCAGCCGAGATCTGGCCATTCTTACCCTTCCAGATATTGTGCTGGTAATCGATATTGTAAGAAGGACGCCTCTCAGGACCGCTAAGAGGCTTATTTCCAGTAATGACAACAGAGCCTCGATCCTGAGGACTAGCTTCCCGCCTAAATCGCGGTCTGGGCATGGTAGGTCGATTCTGAAAAGTAATGTAGTTAGTTTAATGTGTACGTAAGAGATTGACTAAATCTAAAACTTGGTACTTACGATGTATGGTGGATGTACTGGAGGACCTTGTCGAATACCAGCAGAAGCCACAAGTACGGTCGCCGAAAGGGCTAATAATGCTAGGAGGATTTTCATTTTGAATTATCTGAAACAAAGAATACATAATTTATTTATCTAACATTGCACAAACGTTAAAAAATTCTAATGTTCTAAATTCGAAAATCTATTTTTTCTTATAATCGTTAATTACATCTCTGCATTATGTAATTTATCTCAAAATTAGTACCCTCTATATTAATAATCACATATTGCTCTTATTACAAAAGTTCTATTTTGATCTAAACTTGGAAATTGTTAGATTCGCTCACCTCAGTAGTGATCACTGTAAGTTAGAATGCCTCGATCGAACTGTGCTGGTTGCCTCCATGGTAGTGCTTATATACTCAAAAACTCCAGGCTGACTGAATCATACCATCGGGGAATCACTAGCAGGTCGTTCACTCCTGGGATTCACACCGACTCTCGCGCTATTGCAAGAAGCCGCTTCGATCGAAGACCGTAAAAGAGAGAAGGAGGAAAAACGAGATCAGCTGCATAAATGATGTGTGTGCAGGTCGCGTGCCGCTGAAATTCCCGCGGTCTTTTTTTCCTTACTGACGATAACGCATGTAGATTAATTATCTCTCTGGAAGTAAATTATAAGCTCGCTTAAGATGAGCTCAGTATTACGAGCATTATTTTCCTTATTTGCACATGCGACCTTGAAATCGTCATCTTTAGCTCGCCTCATTGTTTTTGCGTAAATTTTCTGAAGATAGTTAATTATCTCGATTGTTTCATGTAAAAGTTTAAAAAGTATAGGCGTATATCGACGGTGTTGTTAATAGTAAAAAAGAATAATTTATAGACTAACAAGAAAATGTTTTAATATTTATTGGTAATTCTTTTCTACTTAATAACTTAAATGGACTAAAAAGTACATAACATCAAATGCACTCTAAAGATCCATTATGACGTAAAAAGATTCTTCTACATCTATTGACAGTTTTTCGTATTTAATAAATAAAGTTTCTGCGAAAACTCAAATCGACTTTTACAGTTTTCAGAGGTATCGTGCAGATCCAAGATTAATACAACTTTTTCACAAGATTCTTCTTGAAACTTGCGTTTTACTTTTGAAAAGAGTATTTCAAGTTTTAGAAACTTAATTTTTACCGAAAGAAAAACTATCGAACCACGCCGCCTTTGAAAAAGTATTTTAAATTTATCTTTATATTTATCTTTTTTTAACAAGAACTTAACTGACTATCAGTCTTGTGTCTAACGACTTCAATATATTGGTTTCAAACCTTAATTTTTTCATTCATTATTACGTCTATTGTTCTGGGATATCAATTATTTAAAAAATTTGTTAATAAAATAGTATCTAAAAAGCAGAAAGTTTCTTTGATCATTACGTGTAAAACGTGAAATTATAAGACTTTGCTTTAGAGTGCGACAAATAACGTTTTTTCAAAGCATTTCATAAAAGTTACAACACTCGAAACTAAAAAGCTCGGCACACAATGAAGTGACTGCAGAAATGAAGTCACAAGCACTCACCGTGCAATTCTTTCTTATAAACCTTGAATTGCTCTCATCTCTTCGAAGTTGTCCTCATTTTTTAAAATAAAAGGAAATAGTACTACGTTCTTAAACTTTTGACTACTTATTAAAGTGACGAGTACAAAGCAGAAGCATATTTAACAATTCCACTCGCAGCTTTAACTAAAAAATTAACGATTTCCATTCGCGCGAAATATTAAATAATTAAAATAAACAAAAGAAAATTAGCAAGAAAAACCGAAGAACATTCCGAAGAATTGAAATTGTATTTTAAATTTAAAATCAGGTTACACCCACCCTTCGCACGCGCCGAGTCCTTTTTATTCCAATACTTAATATATTCACGACGCTTCACTTTCCGCGACAACGTAACACACGGGCGCTTCTATTTTATCTTCTTTTCAATCTCCGAGATTGTATTTTTCGCAGCCCGCCGCGCTTGCTACACGCAGGTACACCCGGGCGCGCTTTACATTGCGCCCCGCCTTTCTCCCCTTTAACCCGAGAGGTATTTTTGCTAAATCCCCAAACACGCGGAATTTATCGCTTAAGTTTTCTTACGGCGCATTGCGCGCGTGGCAGGGTCTCCGTGTACACACTTTTAGATTTTTCGTCCCGGCGCCCCGCCTCACTTCACTCAACGCGCGCGCGCCTCTTTCTCGTGCAGCCGCCGGCCGCCCGGCGTCGTCTCATATGCATTTCCGTCCGCGCGGTCGCCCGGAGTTTTTCCGACCAGAAAGTCCTTTTCCGCTAGCCCGGGCGATCCCCCCAGTCCCTCTTTCATCTTCTCTTTTTTTCACTCCGCCCACTCCTCTACTTTTCCTCACTTTGTAGCGGATCTTTGGCGCGACGTGGAGACTCCCTGCCTTTTCTTTTTTCGTTGTTTCCTTTTTCCTAGGCGGCGTAAAAAAGAAGCTGGAGGGTCGGGGAGAAGAAAGAAAAGCCAACGAGTTTGCGCGCGGCTGGAGAGGGTCGAAGAGGGAAAAAAGGCGCGAGGCGAGGGAGAATGGAAAGTGTGGGCTGAACTTTCCTCGAAAATTACAATGCGAACGGATCGGGCGCGAGTGGGGAGAGCAAGTTGGCGAATTAATGTAACGGACGTGTTCGCCCCCCCCCCCTCTCTCGCCCCGCCGGGCGCGGGAATCGTTGATTACTCGATTCATGCCCTAAATTCATTAGCCGGCTTAATGAGAAATGACTGCACCTAAGTCCGCGGGATTTCGGGATTCAATGAAAAGTGGGTAGAATGCCGCGGCTTTTCGTTTTCTTTTTCGCGCGGCCGGACTTTACCTTCTCTTTGCATCCGTAATTGGTCCGGCCACCGACTCGTGAATTATTATGCGAGAAGAAATGGAAGGAACGAGGCCCGCGGAGCGGAAATTATGCGGGCCCACGCCTTTATTAACTTGGGTTTCGAATAGTTATTGCTTCGGTTGGTTCGTGAGTTGCGCCGCAAAAAAAAAACTGAGAGTTTTGAAAGGAACGTCTGTTAAATGTGACTTTTACCAGTCCAATCAGTGTACAGAGTAAAAAATTAAATGTTAAATTATATATTTATACACAGTGTAACGCTAAATGGTTTTTCCATAATTTATCGTACACTATAGAAAAGAGTATTTTACTGACCTTTCATATTGAACACGCATTTGAGAGCAAATTTATGGCCCAATTTTTTTGTGTGCATTATTAGTAATGAATAAATTAAGCCTTGACAGTCTGTATATATCTGTTGAGATTTATATTCCTTTTTTGACGAGAAAGCTTTCAAAGCAGTATATAAAATTCTGATTTATTCATGATATCGATTTCCATTTGCTTACTGTACTCCACTGTAAATAAACAATGAAAAAATAAAAATAATACGAAATAATCCTATATCATTATTTGAGTATTCAATTGATGAGACTATCATTGTTTATATGTAGTTATCACTGAAAGAAGGAAACGATGATTAACGAGATAATTTGACTCGTTAATCATCGTTTCCTTCTTTCGATGATAACATTATTTAAGTATTTAAAAGAAAGAACTTTTTTATAATTCACAACTGGTACACGTTTTCCACAAGTACGCAATCGACAATCAAAAGCTTAGAAGCAGTCTCGATTATTTAAAAATCCCAAAATAATCGCATTCAAAGCCGGCGAAAAAAAGGACCGTCCCATCGGGGTAAGCACCTTCAATTTCCAAACGCGCGATTTTCGACCAATGCAAACAACCAAAAGTACCGGGGATTAAAGCGCGCGCACAGCGAGCGTGAAAAAGGGCTGCTTTATGCCGTACGCCTCGTCCCATGGACTGCAGGAGGGAGGGTGGAAAAAGTTCGAGGCCGCGACTGGCAATTTCGGGTCCCCCGCAAAAGCCCACGTACCAGCATCCGATTCAATTTTACCGCGAGCCATTCGCGCGACGTAGTGTTACGCAAACGCGCGAAATTTCCCCTCCACCCGCGCCGCCCGCGCCGACCCTCGCGCGTGCATATACGCGGCCTCGAGATTATTCCGGCACTCTGTACGCCCGCCGAAATGAAAAAGAGCCTCTTTCCAGCGCTCGTACGTCAGAGGTGGAAAATCTTCAAAAGACCCGGAGGCGCTGGGGAAGCTGGTGAGGGGAAGCCCCGAGAGTCGAACGATTTGCGGATTGCGCGGTGGTCTTCGCTTACTTATTTTTTCGTAGTCATTTGAGTATTCCTTTTATTAGAATAAAATATGCCGCAGCATTTCGTACTACGAAATTTTTTCCATAAGAATTAGGAAAAAGTAATTCCTTTAATGCTTATTCCGTGACATCATGAGAGAAAAATCGGAGATATGAGAGATTTTTTAATTTGACTTTGAGGCAGAGAGCAAAAACATATTTTTTAGCCAATTAAACATTTGTGTAACAAAGTTTCGGCAATCCTATTTAAACCCAGAATTAATTTGTATGTCTGACTACTACCGTCTGTTTCTACTTAACGTTAGATCTTTTCCTCGTTATTATCGGTTAACTCAAGTCGAAATAATTCATAATTCAAACTGTTAAGACTCGAAAAAGGAAATAAAAGCGCAAAGCATTAATCGCGAGACACTGATTTTTCAATTGAAAGCCTCAGGAAGCACTCGAGCCCCCGGAAAATGCGAGGGGGATAAAAAAAGGCGCGACGCGGCGCCGATTGTCCCGCGCAATAAGCTAAACGAATCGCAGTTCATCGAGTCGCGAACGAACGCGCGGAGCGGAGCACTCGCCCTCCCCTTTGCGCTTAATACCCCGTAAATTCATTTATGGAGCTGGCCGCGGTCTAAGCCTTCGGGTCGCGCGCGCGCGCGCCGCAGTTGCTTTTGATCGGCCGAAGTGTAGTGCCGCGTCGATTGCACTTCGAGCGCGGCCCCCACCCACCCCCGCTCGGGTCGCAGACAGGAGAGATGAGCCGCCTCTCGAAATTATATTCCGGTCGGAGAGCCCGCGCGGCCGGCCGGATCAATAAGCGCCCCGCTGTCGATGCCGCGATTGAACAATAACCCCCGCGACAAAGGCGCGCTCCTCTGCTTCTTTTTTTAAGCCGCGCCTCCTTTTGTCTCGCGCCGGACGGGGAAAAATGGAGAATCTGTCCTCGGCGTGACAGCCGAAAAAAGCGCGGGGGGCGGAGAGAAAAAAGGATCTTTTATGCTCGTCGCGCGCGAGCTGCCTGCGACTACTCGTTTAATGGAAGAGAACCTGCCGCTCATTAGACGGCTGAATTAAGGCCGGTGCGAGCGGGGAACTACCTCGACAATGCGTTCTCTTATTTGCTCCCCTTGGTATATCGAGGCATTGAATTTTTGTTTTTGCAACTTTCGCTTATTACTCTGTATTCGCTTACAATAGCGTACCTAATTGTGCATTGTAAGTTAAAGTGGAATGGATTTTTTTTAATTATCTAAAGCATAAGTTACAAAGGTAATTTATGTTTTCGAGACACTTAATGATTAATCGTCAGAGAATGAAAAACAGTTTGTCTCTAAGAACTAGGATTTATTATCATACGATAAATCATCGTGACTTATTGGACAATAAATCCTTATCACCTCACTACTCATCGGGCTGAGCTCGCTGCGAAACCAGCCGTTAATTTATTAACACCAACATCGGAAATTTTAAAGTTCCATTGTAACTCGGCACTCCCGCCTCCTTGTAATAACTTCGCCATAAAGTTCGGCTTTCGTTAAACCGCGAAAGTACACAAGCGCCCGACTAAGCTCCTTGGCGGGTGCACGCGAACTTGGGCGGCAACTTTGCTTTAAGCAATCAATTAATCAGGTCGAACGGCGCCGCATTAACTGGGAATGTCCCTTTCATTTTCCAGAGCTGAACGCGACGTCGGCCTCGACGAGCGAGGTGAGCGCGATGGAGGCGCTGGCCAGCGCCGACCAGGCGGCGACGCCGGACGCGGAGCCCGACGCGGAGGCGGAGGTGGCCATGGAGGACATCCTGTACATGCGCGGCGCCTCCTTCACGATACACCTGGACACGGCGCCCGGCAATTCCACCGGCAACGCCTCCCGACCCAACGACGAGGACGTCGAGACGAACGAAGTGCCCGTTGATGAAAGGGCCAAGTATCCTACGACGACTAAGGTGAGGAGAGGAATTAATTAATTTCTTCAGGCGGAGCACTTAAAAGCTTAGGTGAATCGATGCACGCAAAGGCTATTTTTAATATAAAATTTATAACATTTTTTATAAAATAAAGTTACATAAAGCAATATTATATGAAAAGGAAGTACATTGATTTTCTAAGGCAAACTCGCAAGCTCGCAATTCAGTCATGTAATGTTTGTTTTATATTGCTTGTACAAAAATATGGCTTGGTAAAGTAAACTGCTTTTTAAATAAAAATGTAAATTACTCGGGGTAATGCTTTAAAAAAGCATAAATTTTCATCTAATAAAAATAAGGGTTGACCGTGAAAAATAAGCTCTTGAAAGCAAATTGAAAAATTTTTATAAAATAGTGTGCTCTTCGGCGCGCGAGATGTACACATAAAGTGTGCGCTATTCGTTTGCGAGTGAAACTTTCAAACTCTCGGCTTTTGCTAATATTTTTCCTCGGCAAAGCTCCTCGAAATTTTGATTTACATTACCTTGCGCAAGAGTTTCTCGCGGTGTTGAGCTTTAAAACTGCATTCCCGGCACGTCTGTACGTTTTGCAATTAATCGTACTGACAGTTCCAAGTTAATATTTTTGCATCTCCCCTAAGCTTGCCTTTACAGCCTTTCATCGCTAATACTTCTACTTAGACTCGAGAACACTCATTTTAATTTAGATTTAAATTTAAAAAGGAAAAAATTAATTTCTTATTAAATCAAAAATAATATTATCGATATTTACAAATTTCAATCCAATATTCGAGATGATTTTAGCGATTTTCAGTCGATTAGAAACCAATGGACCTATCAAAAACTCCGTCGTGTCTACTTTCAGTTTATGGAATGGTGCACTTACACTTACTTGAGTTTTATCTTTCGCCTTTGTGATTCAAAGGAATTTTTCGCGTAACCTGCAAAATTCTTGTCTCTCGTTTCGTCCGACAACGGCCCGTCGGCTCCAAGTCGCCTTTTTTCCCCGCACTCGAGTTTATCCTCCTTACATGAGGTTGGAACGCACGCCCAAAGTTTTCTCTCGGTATCACGTATACCTACGAGCAGCGCGGCTTTCGGGCGGCGGATTTTTCTCGCTCTGGCTAATGATAACCGATAAAAAAATCTCCAAAGAACAAATCCGCTTTATCGCCTCTCGCGCCGCGTATCTCCACGGGAAATCCTTAAAATTTTATCACAATTTTTACCGCGTTTCACAATACTAGGCGTTTTATCGCGCAACGCTACTCGCTGCGCATGTCGATGTTTCCGAGCTTCGTTTACACGCGTACGGGATTTTTTTGAAAATTCATTTTACAACTTGTCCCGTTTACCTACGAGAACGTTTCGCATATAAATTTGTCAATAAATTTTATTCCTTTCCATTTACATTTCAAAACGTTTTCAATAATCCAGGTAATAATTCCAAACAAATAATGGATACAATACAATAAAAAACTAAAAGAACCGTGTCTACCCCACGCGCAAGTTACAAATTTTTCGTTCATAACACTTGATCCTGAAATATTCGCGAGAACTCATTCCCCGCAATATTTGCGCAGATCCGCCGGGATGAACCTAGCTAAGTCTGCTTTCGAGAAAACCCATCTCGAACCAATCCCCCATCAAAGCTTCGAGTAAAAAAAACGAAAAAATTCAAAGAAGCAAAAAAGCTCTCCCCCGACCAATCCGTCATTCTCGATGCGTTGCAGGGCCCGAGCCAACCGGCGGAACAGCAGAACCAGCAGGTGTCGACGGTGCCGACGACGTCGGAGGTGTCCTCGACCTCGGAGCCGAGCTGCACGCTGGACTGCGGCTCGGGCGGCAGCTGCTACGTCGAGCTGGAGCCCGTCGAAATGGACGACGACGACGACGACGACGACGACCAGGCGGCCGCGCGGCGGCGCAGGAGCAGCGGCACGCCGATCCAGAGATGCCAATGCCCCCTCGGCCGCGGCGGCGATCGATGCCAGCACGGTGAGTGATTTCGCGGCGCGTTGCACCTCGTGCGCGGCCTACGTGCACCAGCTCTGTCTGAAAGCGCGATGCTCGCGTGCCGCCGACAGCGTAATTCGTACGCGCTCCACTTCGCAATTTCGCGACGGGCAAGCTGCACGCGCCCGCATGCCACCTACGCCCGTCGCACTTTTTTTTCGCGATGCCCGCGGAGTGGTCATTAGTCCGTTCCCGGAATCGACTGCTGGATATGGCGTGCGGGCTGGAGTGGACGTGCAAACTGCCCGACGACGGGCTCGCGTTAGGTTCACTTGGAGGGGGGATACGACGGATCGAAGAAGCGGCGTTTTCGTTGCGGGTGATGAAAAGTTTGCTGGGTTAAGTGGGACTAATTTTGCAGGGGAAGTCCGTTCTTTTATTAGTTATTAAAATGATTTACTTACTTCTAGGTGAATGATGACTTCATTGAAAAAAAATGAATAGTATAAAATTCCTCACTACAGTTTTGCACAGGCAAAGTACTGATTTCTGTTATTTAATTCGCTTTGGAAATCGAAATGTACGCAATCAGCCAATAAATCCACTTGTGTATTTGTTGGATATTCTATGTTTTTGATATTTTACATTGTCGAATCATTATTATTTAGAGAATATTAAACTCTCAATATTTAAAATTTATGTTTTGCAGAAAAGCTTTGCAGTAATGAACATATAATTAAGCTTTCACCGCGTAAACACATAAAGCATCGTTTGTGAACCATAATGCGAATTTTAAAAGCTTTGTTTCTACAATACCCATGAGTTTGCTCATTATTTAGTCATGTTCATTTAATTAATTCTAATCAAAATTTAATCTTCGTTAAAATAACGCACATTATTGGAGCAAGCGTACCCTTTAAAACCTTTTATATCAAACCTAAATGTCTAGCCAGCTGAATTACATGTTCAATGCACCTACGGAGTTTGCACATGAAACTCTGCACCGAACAACAAAAGGTCGTTCACCCTAATTCCGCGAAAAGTATAAAAGAAAAAGGACGCGAGAGTCCGGCGTTATGAAAACGCACGACGATCCAAAGAGCACGTTCGCTTATCGTGCTTCGTCGTATCTTTCAATTCCACCGGGGGTACGGCATAACGGCGACGCTGCACGGGTCATTTTCCCGGAAAGCCATTTTCCTCCTGCCGCGCGAACCGCCCCCGCAGCGCGTGCACACTCGCGGACTGCGCGCGTCTTATCCGCGCGAGATCTATAGACTGCACGCGTGGCGACAATGACGCGATAGGCCGCGCGGCTCTGTTTAGCAAAGGCTCGCGTCGCTTTTTCCGCCATTACGCTATTGCACCGCTATACGTCAAAAAGGCCGCAGCTGTCGTCCGCGTGAATAGCGGTGAGTCGCCGCGAGGGTGGGGTGCGCCGGTTGTTACGGAGTTCAACGGGGACGGGGATGTTACGTAAGTGCACTTTTTTTTAATAATTGGCTTCGTTAGTGTGTCGCGCGGGCGTGGGGCGAAAAATCGATCCGAAGCTGGTGATTACATGCATATTGATATTCGCGTTCATAAATGAAAGGTTATTAAGGGAACGGATTGTCGCGATGGTCCTTTATTGCGATGTCGAAATGCAAAGGTACGAAGTTTTCGATTTTGATTGCGGATCTCGTCGTAAAAAAAGTGTTGTTATTTGAGCGCACCAATTATTTGTGCAAAATAATTTATTGCTGGAATAAAAAAGAAATCCTACGAATTTTTGATAAAAATTGTAATATGTGAAATAAATTTATATTCAAGTAGATAATACAGTGTCAAAAGAAATTTAAATGAGGACAGTCACTGTGATTATTTTAATGAAACTAATTAGCAGCTTTGAATAAATGAAAATAGGAGCTGGAGAATTCGAACGTTGAATAGCTTTTAAAGTAGCGCAAATAATTTATTCCAAAGTGTATAATTCACGGTATCACTACTAATTACTCTTTCTACACTATTAGCACCAGAACCGCTCAAACCTCACTCTTAATCAAGTCTCCTCGCATTTTCCTTTCAAAGCAACCTTCCACAACCAACCTGGTAACATACATTCGAAATTGCATCACTTCCAAATCGCCAGCGTCTAATTGATCGGCGCGTCCCTCGGAGCTCGATTCGATTTACATCCGTCCTCCTCTCGAAAACGGCCGCACCCACCCTCCGGCGCTTTTCTCTGTCAGCGTCAGTCGGGTCCTCGACTACCGGTAATACTACCCCAGTGTCATCGTCATCGTCGCTCTCCTTTATCCCTCGCCTCGCGGCCGTATTAGGAGGGGTGGTGTCATCGCGCGGCCACCGCAGCGCGACCGGTGCACCTGACACGCGATTCCGCCGCCAATAACGGGCCGCGCCGCTTAGCCCTCGCGTGTGTGCCCGCGGATCAGCCGGCCGGGAGCTCGGCCTGGATAAGACACTTTAAGCCGGTCAAGATTAGGACGGCCGCGCGATGACAGAGCGAGCCGCTCGGGATCAGCCGACTACCGCAATTACTACATCCTCCCCCGTCTCTCTCGGGTTCGAATCGACTTCTTCGGCTATAACTGGATGCGCGCGCTCCGCAATGCCGCGGGCGAAGTCGTCGAACGACTCGATCGAATTTAGTTGGGAATTTTGCAGCGGACCGATCGTGCGATGCGGTTCTTGGAGGTGTAGAGAGGCGAAGTTGGAGTTTCTTTAAGGGCGAATAATGCGGGGGTGGAACCGCGCCGGCGCCTCGCGGAATAGGCTAATCCCGGCTTATTGAATTCATGAATAAACAAAGGGAAATCCGGCCGAGCTGTAATGGATGCTATTTCGAACGAATTGTCTCATTTTGGGCTTGAATTCGAGATACCGATTCACGCCGGACTTGTGTTTCTCGTTATTCTGTTTGTAATTTCAGCGAATTATTGCTTCCTTTGTGTGCTAATAATAATGAATGTATATATATAAATTAAGATTGTACGAAGCAAGTGCTTTAATATTCTCAATGTGAAGCTTTATGCTGAATTCATCAAAAGTGCTTATTACTTTAATTTTTACCTTTTTTACATAATTCTTTAAAATTATTTCCTATTATGAAATAATAAAATTTAGTTTTACTTTAAACTTACGTACAATTACATTTCAATTATAATATTTTGAAGTCCACTCAACGCCGCACGCTCAATATTTTAAGCCGAGTGAAGAAGGGTGTGTCAAGTTGGTATAATCGATTTAATCAGTCTAATGGAAGCTTAAAGCATCCAAAGGCTCTTTCATGTATATATGGACTTATAATGGGTACATGAAAACAACAAACACGCTACGCTACAAAACGCACCCTCAACCCCTTCCGCTGTACGCTCAAAAATAATGTAAATTTACCCACGCACAAAGATTTCGCTAACCAACCAATCGAAAGCAACGAAACTTAATATGCATTATTACTCAAAAGCGAGCGTCGTAAAGGCACGAAAAAAATGGATCCAATCCGGTCGAAATTAATTCCGGCAAGTGCAGTCGAAATCACAATTACGAAAGTGCTTCGATTAAACAGCAAATAAATCAAAATGACTATTATTATTCTCCTGATTAATATTATAATAATAACATCCATTAGTACCAATTACCCAACGGTGTAAACATTATCGCTGCCTACACGCTTTGCCGAGCGGATCCGCGATAGCAGTCGGGGAAGTTCTAATGCGCGCGCACACACATCGCCGTGTTAGGAAGGGCACTTCGCGCTTATTTCGATGGCTTCAAGTTCAAGCATCTTTCGCGCGCTGCGCGCGCCGCGAGGGTAAGCCATAGACGGCTCGAGCGCCGCTAAAGAGTTAAGAGTTGTTCAGCGCGCGAATTTCATCCGGCCCCGCTTTTGTAAACACTGACCTCTCCTTCAGCCGCGGCCGACTGCGCGCCTCGCCGCGCCGATGCCCGGGGATGAGAATTTTCACGGCTTCCGGGGTAATGGCTTGTTTGCGCGATTTAGCGACTGGAACTTAGATTAGGATGCTGAGTGGATCGTAGTGTAAAGTGATATTTGGATTAGATGATTTTTTTTGGATGACCTTCTTGCTCAAGAAATCTCAAAGATTGAATGAAAAAAAATGTAGATTTTTGCAGCAATCATTCTGACATGTTCATTAAGATGAAATTTTATATAATTTAACACTTGAAGATACTAGTACAAACTATACCGTAACAATTCGTTAACTTTATTAAGAGTAAATATAAGACAATCGTTGATTCAATTTCCAAAGAAATGGTACTGTTAACGCAATAATTTATTAGGCACTCGTTCAGGAAACTAATTATTTTACACAATTTTTTATGATCGATATGCGTGCTATTTTAATATAACCATTTAATACCGTTCATAAAATCATTCTTTTTTCAGTGCGTTGTATTTTATTTTATAGCTTAAAAGATTTTCAGTGTAGGTAACCGTAAAATTCGGTCGACATTTGAGATAAACGATCGGCTCATTAAATTCAATGTTCCGGAGCAGATGCGCAATGAAATTGACTTAATGGATTCCAGCAGATACCTACGTCAAAAATGGGATAAAAGCCGTCTGCCTCATCTCTGATTCAAATTGCTTCCGCAAATATCAGTCAATTAATAAAAGTCATAATACCGAACACGCTGCGAACAATATTTATCGAAAAGCATTTGTAGCCCACCCCGCAAATCTACTTTATATCTCACAGCTCCCATATAACGTCACGTCCGCCAAAAAAAAAGATGACCCAGCTGTCGCAAACTTTTCTCCTCGTTTTTTTTCGCCCGATCCCCAATCCCCCCTTTACCAAACAAAAAAATCCTTTATTCTCCGCGCTCACGATTGAATTTCCGTGGCGTCGATTTCTCAGCCCGAAGAGCTACTCGCTCGTCCCATCCTCGCGATCGTCAAGCCGCTCATTGGCGTCGTTCGGGCGCACCGAGATTACCCGAGCGATTCTCCATCCGCGCGCACCTGTCGACCTCCGTGTACTTACTCTCCGGGTCCCCGGGTGCGCTCGCTGCTGCCAGGTCCGAGACGGAAGACGAGCAGCCCGATCCCGGGAAATCCACCCTCATCCGGCGCCGCGACTGTTATTCCCGAAAGGCTGGGAGCGCACCATTTGTCTTGGCGCGCCCCGTCCTCCCCGAGGCTCTTTGTCTCCCGGTATATCCCTTTTGCGAGACGTCACCGGCTCCCGGCGCGCGCTCGTCACTTATGAATGAGCGCCGCTTCGTCCGGCTTAACTCGTAAAAATCGCGATCGCTTCCACCAGCGACTACTGATCCCCGACACTGCGACGGCCGCCCCGTATATACGGGAGATTGACGTTTGCGAGACTACCGGGGGATCCCCGGGCTTTACTTTCGCTTCCAGATTTTTTTTCTTCGCCCGTCGGGGCGACGCGCTCGATTTTATTTTCTGCCGATTTCAGGGTGTGCAATTTTGCGATTTCTATCAGAGTTATGTAGGATATTTTATTGCGGGGGTAAACGAGCGGGTTTTATTGTTTGATTAATTGTATTAAGTTTGATCACATTGGTTTTTTATTGTTAATTTTAAAATAAAATTAATGAAATTGTACACAAATTAATGCACGCTAAAAAACTTATTTACTTAAAAAGTGAAGGTAATTTAACCCACTGTAATTAAAATTTGAATAATTCAAGGTAATAAAATGTATAGTCTCATGAAAGAACAAAAGGGGTTTTTCTTGCAATTTCCTGCTGTCACCTGTTTATCCATCGTCATGCACTTATACGTATCTCCTTTTTAACAAGCCTTTTCAGCTTCATCCCCTTAGACTCCCACACTTTCTTCTCTTTATTTTTGCTCTTTGACTTTCTCTATCAGTCTTTGTCCTATTCCATCCCCTCTGACTCCGCGGTTTCTCCCCGTCTCTCCTCCCTCTTTCTTACCTCCCTGCGACGCATTCGTTCTTACTTTCGGAGAGGCAGGACCGGTCCCTCGCTTTTCTCCTTCTTTTTGCGAGTTGGGTGCCGACGGCTTCGCGAGAGTGGAAGATGGGGTTCTCGTCGGACGCGCTCGCGCGCGAGGGGAACGGGTGAGCCGGCCCTGCCGGGAGGGGCTACGACGAAGAACTCGCTGAGAACTACAAGGCAAAAGTTCCGAACGAGTTTCGCAACTGTCCCTCCCGATTAGGGGCCGCTTTCGCCCCATCGTCGAGGACGATTCCTTCGAGTGGAGAGGAGCCGCCGAGCGAGGACGGCCAAGTTTTCGCAGCCGCGCGCGACCCCTGGCGGCGTGCGCGTCAGCCGACGAAAATTGAAAATTGCCGGGGCTCTTTAGATTAACGAGTCGATTCGATTAGCCCTTTGATCGCGCCGCTCCCTCTCCCCGCGTCCTCCTCCTCTCCTCGACCGATCTAACGGAATTAAGGAACCTCCAGCGGGAGGAATCGAGTGGACGTCCGAAGTTTGCTCGAGAAGAGGAGCGATTTGCGAGGTGATGTTTTTTCCTTTCTCTTCTTGCCTCTCTGCCACTCTTCGGTCAGGAGGGATTTTTGCGACGCCTACATTTTTAATTGGATTAGCGGAACCCTTCGTCGGGCTAATGTGATCGTCGCGCGGCGCGCAAAAATAATCCCGAAGTTGGGGGGAAATTTGCTTAAAAAGTTTCCGCGAGAGGCAAAGCAGCACAAAGCAGGATTCAAAAGTGGACTTGGCGAATTTTACTTAAAAGTTAAACAGATTTCAGTGCCCGCTGCTGTAGCCGCTGAATTAAGCTTTACATAAATAAAATCCTTCAATTTTAAGTGACGCGCCGCCGGGCTTTTGTATCGAAGTTTATTTTAGACGCGCGGAAGTTAAACGAAGTGCATTTCCAGATGTAATCCTTTGATTCAACCATTTTACGCTAAGAGCGTATTAACCTCGTGGACTTACGTAGGAGCTAAAAAAAGCTGCGAAGAAAATGTCCTCTCCGGTGTGAAAATTACATGCCGCGCGGACAGATTACATTTAGATCGACGGATTATATTTTAATCTATTCGCACAGTGTGCCATTTTCACATCGAAGTGACTTTAAGGTAAAATTACCTCAGCGGAATATTTTTCTTCTTAAATGAACTTTATTTAGAGTAAAGAGCAATGACTTACTTCACTCTTAGAAGGTTTCAGTGCTCAACCGTAGCGTAAACAGTTTTCACTTCAAAGAAGACCGGTTCTTCAAACAGCGCAAAGCTTACATTCGAAGCACGCGAGAGCTCGGCGCCCGCGGGCTCTTGAATTTTCGCATCCGAGCCCCGCTTCGTAATTTCGCTAAAACGCAAGCGATCCCAGGCAAAATCCATTGTTCCCCCATTAGAGCCTCGTAAATAGTCGGCGAAAGTCTCTCGATATCCCGGGGGCGATTTTTATACGGTAATCCCCGATCCCCGCGAACAATTTGCCCCCTCCGTAAAAATAAAAGAAACGCGAGAGAGAGAAAAGGGAGCTCGAATTCCCTCTCTCTTTCGCGCCGAAATCGAGTTTAGTCGCTCCGGAGACGTCGGGCGACTTTCTCCCGCGGCGGCGGCGATCGCAGCGAACCCGGCGATCGACCGAGCGCCCGCCGTTTCCGTGCCGCTAAGCCCGAGTAATTGGACTCGAAGCTCCCCTCCCCCCGCGCCCCCCGAGCCTCGGCTCATTCCGCGCGTCTATACGGGGCTGCGCGGGGTCCCGGGCTATCGGGCGAAGACTGACGGCAACTCCCGGGCCCCGTCTCCTTGTCTCTCCCGGCCGATGTAAATGGTTTATTTTGCGAGGGGCGAGCCCCGCCGCCGCCACCGGGACATCGGGAAACTTTTCTCATTTTATGCACACTTCAAAAGACCTCTCGCGTTATATTCGGAATTTTTTATAACTTGGAGAGCGAGAGCCCACGGCCGAGCGAGCGTTTTATTAATGTCGCGCTCGACGACGGCTCGAAGGGATAGATTAGATAGGAATTTAAGAAACTTCGCGGTCACCTTTTTTTTTAAAACTTTTTATTAAGTTCGAAACGGTGGGTGAAGAATACATTTTCGACCAGAGAGTTTGTCGCTTTTTTTATGAATAAATAATATTCTCTTCCTTGATATGTTAGATAACAAATTTAATTTTCAGTCTGAAATCCCGATCTATTAATATCATGCCTTACGTTATCGGTTAGTATAATAATTTGAAATTCATCGAAGAGAATAAACTCTGAAATATCTAATAGAAGATTATAGAAATAGATTATTGACTTGTTCTTTCGTATCCTGAAAATGAAATTTATTTCATAATTAATTTTTACTATTCACTTTCTTCTAAACTTATAAAAAATGTTACAACACTCTCCTTAAAATAAGTAAAAACTTGAATAAATTAAACGAAAGCTTGCGAAATTAGCGTAAAAAAGAAAGCGAATCTCTTCGCAAATCCCTGAATCAAAGAGCATCCGTCTTCCAGCCGGCGCTCACAGGCATGGCGCAAGGAAGTCTAACAAAGACCCCGAACACGAAGCAACACGGCTCGTGCTATCCCTCAAACGCCTCTCCACCACTTGGCGTTCGCGCTGCGAAATTCGCGCGCCGAAGAAACAGCGGGGCCCTCGCGCGAGCAGCACGCGTGCTCGCGAGTCCCCGGCGTTTATTCGAGGGGTGTGTAGGGGGGCTGCTGGCGCCCGGCCAGAACGGCGGACCTGCACGCTAGATTAAGCAGATTAAGCGCACGCGAGGGAGGAGGCGGTGGGGGCGCCGAGAGACGAGCCGAGAGACTGTATAACGAGGCTGCGCCTCTTTCTTCCTATCTCGGGCGAGCACGCGGCCGCGCGCACGTACCATTTGGCGAGGGAGCGCCCGGCGCGCCTCCTGTTTGTCCATAAATCGAGCCCCCCTCCGTCCCCCGGCGCTTTCTTTACTTTTGCCTTTATAATTGGGTATTTGTTTGAGTTATCGCTGTTATTCGCGGCGCGGCCACGGTTGCGCAGGCTCAATTAAAGCCGCTCGCGGTTGGAAATAATTTCGAGGGGCTCGTTTTTTTTTTTCTATTTTTGAGCTACGCTACCTAAGTTTGCGCAGCGAATGGGAACGCCTGGCTGCGATGCCTAATTTACGCGGTGTAGGTGAGCTTTTCGATCGATAGCTTGAATATGGCGAATTATTTGCCTGGGTACCCATATTTTATCTCGGGTAGTGTTCTGATGAGGTAGTAAATAATACAGTAAAATGGAGAAAAATTAGTTTAAACGAAGAAGTTTAAATTGATAATTTAAATTTTATTAATGAAAAAGAAATAACGGATTATGTCTGACCGTAACGGGGATTTTCTACTGAAACATGAATTCTAATCCTCCTCCATTATTCAATGCTATTTTAATTACTACAGTAAATATTCAAAAATTAGTAGACTGGTAAACTGAGAATTCCCCAAGTTATATTTACATTAATTTTATAAAAATCTTTCTGGGTAATAAGTTTCTTTTTCAATTTCTTTACAGAAGCACAGTACAAAACCTAAATTATTACATATCCATAATAAGGCAAGTTTCAATTCAATATTTTGACTCGTGCCAACTCGATTTTTATCATTCACTCTCCATTCGTGAATTATAAAGGGAAACCCGTTGAATATAGATTAAAATAGCCAATAACTCCTATCAACGTCTGTCGCAAGCGTATTCGGGAGAGTAAAAGATTGCATTACAAAGTAATGAATCGAGATGAAGACGCGCCCTCTCGAACGTCGAGCTTCACAATGCGACCTCCTCGAGCGTACAGCAGTTTTTCAGCGACGCGACAATAAAACGCAATCCGAAGTGCGTCGTCGACTGGATGAGGCTTCTGCAGGCGTCTCTCTTTCTCTCGATGATACTCGATATTATAAACAGGAAGAAGCATTGACGCGCATGAGCTGATCTCAATAGCGGATGCGACATATAAAACTGGCTACCAATTACTCCTCCCTTCTCTTTCGAGACTCGTTGACTCCGACTTCCCGACTTCCCGTCCTTATTGTAAGATCCACTCGACTGCTCTTCAATTTTCCTCTTTCCCTTTTCTCTCCCTCTCCCTCCCCGCTGCAAGTCGTTTCAGCCTCAAATCGCCACGCGCGTCTCTTTACCGTGCGCACTGCGCGCTCGCTCGGCCCCTCCACCCAATCTTCCTTTCATCGCTCCTTTTTCCCATTATCGTTTCATATCGATCAGCCGAAGGCCGCTGCTGAAGCCGCGCCAGCGCGATCCCAAATAAACACGCAAATCTTCGAGTGGACTTTAAGGCGATTTGCACGTTCAGTGAATTTAAAATGATCCGAATATAAAGCTTCGAGAAAATGGAGTTTGTTTTTAATCTGAGGGCGAAAACGAGATCAGTGTAAGTATTGGGGTCGAGCTATCTGAAAATTTAAACGACGGCGGAGTGCGCTAATCTCTGCGAAATTCAGGCCGGATTTGCTTTTTATTCTTCCATAATAAAAGTCACTCATTTGTAGGATTCAAAGTAATTTCTGCAACTTTCGATTTAGCTTTGCTTGTATAAATTTTGCAAAAAGTGGATTCATTTTAAATACGCGACTCTTAATATATTCTTTAAAAAAATCGCAATAAATAATCGGCTTTTTCAATCGTTCAGAGAATATCTTAAATAAGTCGCCCTTAATTTCTTACATACTTTTTCTTTAAGCTAAAGTCTACCGGAACTTTCACAAACGATTTGTTCGATTTCCTAGTAAAAAAAGCCTCGGTAATATTTTTCCAATACCTCGATCGGCCGCAGAAATATTCCGCAATCGTCGCACTGACCAGCTCGAATCCCGTCCCGTCGAATACGTCGTTAAGAGGAAACCGCGAGTTTTCCCACCGACCCCCCCGCCTCGTCGTAACACCGAGTCGACACTATCCGCTCGTATCTCGAGCGTCTCTTCCTGCGCGCGGACGAGGCGAAGGGTGGCGGTGTACGGGCGTCCCTTCGCGCCCCTCTTATCAATTTCTACCTCTGCCTCTCCGCAATTTCTCCATTTCCGCCGGGGGACCAGCAACAGGCGTCGGGCGGATTCATCGGGAATTCATTGGCGAAGCCGCGCGTCAGCGACGGTCGCCGCCGGAAGTGTATTCGCCCCGGCGGGAAGGCGGAGAAATCGCGTGATTTCCGCCGACGACGTCTCAGCGCGACGACGTTGGCGCGGCTCTCCGGCTCTCGGGGTTGAAAGACCTCTTTAAATTTTAAATGACGGCCGGCAGCTGACGCCGGTTTTTCCGCGCGCAGCGTCGAATGCTAAGTCGGATTCGCGAGCGACTTTTTTTCTTGGATTTGCGGGGGTGGCTGTTGTTTTTGAGGAGGACGAGGTTGAGCTTGGGGGAGGAGAAGACGCGCATTATTTTTCGATCATGCGCGCGTTGGGGTTACCCAGGGACGGGTAAACACGTGAGACCGTGGTGTGCAGTTAGGCGGGGTCGAAGAAAATACACCATTAAAATTCATTAGGGGTGACGAAAATTTGTTTTTAAACGGTGATTTTCTGTCGGAGACTCCATTGAAATTTCAAATACCGTCTTAGTGCCTTCTCAAACTTTTCTCTTATTCCATGAAAAAATAAAATTTATTTTCATTTAATGATTGTATTAAAAATTAAAAAAAGTAATTTCTTTCTGTACATCTTTATGGATATATACAGATAGGGGTATGATATTTTTTGAAAAATCATTTGATTTGAGCATTA
Source organism: Eurytoma adleriae (assembly GCA_900480045.1). Lineage (NCBI taxonomy): Eukaryota > Metazoa > Arthropoda > Insecta > Hymenoptera > Eurytomidae > Eurytoma > Eurytoma adleriae. The sequence goes on from UXGC01000234.1 coordinate 160,653, forward strand.
TATTTCCGTTCAATATTTCCACTTCGTACAAGAAATGAGAAAAAAGCAAAAAATATCATCTATAGAGAAAAAAAGTGTATCAAGTGTATTACGTACTCTTTCATTAAAAAATAATAAAAACGGGGAAAGAAAATTAGATACTGCTGGAAAACAAACAATGCGAGTTTTTTTTAGCGTTCGATACCAAGCATCCGATATATCAAGCAAACACAGATCGACGTATACGTGTATATACGTGCACACAAAAGACGACTAGAATTGAATCGAGCAACGCGTAAGAGAGTGTAAGTACAGAGCACAGTCCGTAACCGTTTCGGCCATAATAAATTGTACAAAGTCTTTTAACGAGGCCTCGCGGACTGCAAAACAAGGCTGCAGACGCGGCTGCACCGGGCGGCAAGAAAACCGTCGGAGTCGTTAGGCCAGTTGATAATTAAACTGCCCCGCCGACGGTGTATTTTTTCCGTTTTATTCCCCTCGACCTCGTCCGCTGCTCGGATCTTCTCTCTTTTCCTCCCCCTCACCCGCTCACCACCGCTTTTTTCCTCTTCGCCGATCTTGGTACTCTCTTTCCGCCGCTTTTTTTTATATGCACTCGTAGAACACGCTCAGTCAGTCGCCGGGAAAAGTTTGAATATCCGAGGGAAGTAACCCTCGGGGCCACTCCGGCGGCCGTCTTTTTTAAAAGTTATGTCCCGCGATTTTTCAGCGCGCGGCGCTCGCTCTATTTGTGCGCGGATTTTACGAGCCTTTGTGCCGCGCGATGATGAATTTTAATTTTGTTTAAGTTGTACACTCGGAGGGAGCGAGATCTTTACCCGAAGTCCGGCTTCTTTTATTGCTAATAGGGTACTGCACTTTTCGCGATGGCGAAAGCTTTGTGAAACGTAGCGCGTTAATTAAAGAATGACCCTGTTTTTTAATAAGTAATTAACTATTTTTATACTTCGAGCTTTTGAACCGCGTTTTTCTTTTCGTTCGAATTTTATTCGCAATTTCCGAACATTATTCGGAAAAGTATTTTTTAAAATAAATGTTGTATAAAAGGATAGCATTGTTTTATCAGTGACCTACTTTTCGTTAATAAAGTAAAAATTATTATACATTTGGAGCTTTCATACATTTTGACATTTTTCACGTTTTTAATATTTTTCTTTAGTTGTACCAATTATTTAGATCAAACAACATTTTGAAAAGTGTAATTCAAAATGAAAATGTTGAAACAGTTGAAAGGGAAAGACTGTAAATAATTAACTAGTTCACAGTTGAATTGACAATTAAATGTCAAGCAAAGTTTTAATTGAATATTGTAAAAGTTTACAGTGCAGTGCGGCGTTACAGGAAATTTTTAACGAGACTGTAGCTTACCGTTCGGGTTTTATCAACGGCAGCGCTGATTACACTTTAACCGCAGATCCTGACATTCAAAACTCACACTTCGCTCGACGCGGTAAATTATTTCCCAAGTACCACTCGAGCTCGTGCATAAAGAATTCCTTACGGCGCGGGGGGAAAAAATACCGGCATGAATAAAGAGTGCTTTCAACATCGCGGCCCACCGGACTCGTCTCTTTCCACTGTAACCCTCGCAGCGAGACGCCGCTGCGCGCATTGATATTTCAACGCGTGTCTGAAGTACCTCCTCAAAGCTCCTTGAAAGATGCAAACCGAAGGACCTCGGATCAGCGTGGCTGGCGTTCCGTCGCCCCCTGTGTTTTTTACGAGCCATTCCGCGGCGTCGTCCCGCATCTGCCTTGTAAAACGAGCGGGGCTCCGTCCGCGGGAAATCCCTTTGGCGCGCTCCGGAGACAAAGCGGCCCTCCGCCGGCGGGTCCGCGTCGGCCCGGGCGATCTCCAATTTCACGGGCGGATTTATCTCGGCGCGATTCTTCGCCGGGTCGAGGAGCGTTTCGTGCAGCCTTTCGACAAATCGGTCTATTGATTCAACGGCGCGTAGCGGGGAACTTTCGTTGGCTCCCCGGTTTACCGCAGTTAACTTTATACCGGATGTGCGGGATTATACGCGCGAGTCCCGAAGCCCCGCGCGCGCTTCGGAGTGATTTCAACACCTGAATTCCGCTCGTGTTGCAGGCTGCAAAATTTTTAACGACTTTCCAAATTGCTCGAGCGAACTGTTGAAAATTTCTCCGGGGAGCCTCGAATGAATGGCCGAAGTTCTTTACCTGGGCGCGGTCGAACAGTTTTTTTTTTTCGTGTTTTGACTTTCAATTCATTGAGAATGCTGAATACGCGTTTAATTATTTGCATGCTTGAGTATTTGAGTATTCAAGATATGCAAAATTATTTTTTAAAAAATTCTGAATAACTTGCTCGGAATATACTGCAACATTCAAATATAATAACTTTAAAAGTATCTAAAATTAATTATTTTTAAAGCTATAAAATAATAATAATCATCGAGCTATTGTAAGATTTAATTAATAATTTATTGATACATGGATATGCACTTTATGTACCTTAAATTATTCTTGTATGTAATTTTATGTATACGTGGGATTTATTTCTGTTGCATTAGTAAACTAACAATAATGATAGTAATAAAGCATGTAGGTCTGCTCCTATAACAGGAAATTCAACTAAAAAAGCGCCTGCATCATTATTCCTAATGATTCACGCGGGACACAAAGAGAAATTTTTACGAACGCAAACTTTTCACGATACACATACAAAAAAATCAGCGCGCGACCTTTCCGTGAGCATCCAAGGAAAAAAAAAATAAAGAACCCGAGCGCGGAGTCGCGGGAGCGCGTGCACAAACAAGTCCGCGAGAAGCATTACGTCCGCCCGCGGAGAAAAGAGAATTCCATACAAATTGAAACAAACGGGCGGCCGACGAAAAGGGGGGAAGTCCCCGGCGTCGTATATAAACACCCCCGCCCCCACCTAAATCTAGCGTTATGATTTAACGAAAAAAAAAGAAAGAAAGAAGAAACCTACCCTCCGAAGGGTGAAAGCGCGGGAGGAAGCGCGTCGCTTTATCAAGCGCCCGCAATTTCTGGCGAGGCCTTGACGCGGCAAAAATAAAGGGAGAGAGAGACGGAGGGAGGCGCGCGCTCGGGCGAGAGGAGAAAAGACGCGGCTGCAGCACTGCGTGGAGAAAGGAGGAGGGCTTTTGTGCGGCGGGCACTAGACCATCGGGGCATCGGGACGCGCGCGCCTCGATTGCGTCTTGAGCGCGCGCGCGCGTCATCGTCGCGGCGCCTTTGTGCGCCCGGGCATCCGCTCGGCCAAATGAACGCCGCCACCCCCGTCCCTCGCGAAACAACGCTAACTCGTTTTCCGCGCGGAGTCTCCTTGGGCGGATTCTTCGCAATTTTTCCGCGCCTTTTGTCACCCGCCGCGTCGTTCTTTTTAATGAATTTCGCACGCGCGCGCTTTTCTCCTTTTTACTTCTCCCAGGTGGTTTTTTTTTATGAATTTGCGGAGGCGCGGGTGAATTTTTTTTCGCGGGAATTCGTTAAGAAGGGCTGCGAAAAAAAGGTGACGGCAAAATTATCTGCTACAGTTTTTTTTTTCATCGAATTTTTCCGCTCTAATGAACCTGCGTGTTAAAAATTGTATGAAGGAGCGAGGAGGAGAGTGAAAAAAAGGGCAGCAAAAACATAAACGTAACGTGGCGGTCGGAGGCCGCAGACATTGTCTAGACTGCGCTCAGACTTTTCAGCCAGACTTCTCTCAGACGAAATTTTTTCCGCGACGAGTAACAAAAGATTTAAAAACCTGCGCTTTTTAACCGCTGATTAACCGCTACAAAGGGTTGCCGCTCGTTGAAAACTGCGCGCAATTAAGACGCGCCGCTAAAATAATCAATTAACCGGCCCGGTTTTTAGTTTATCCGCTCCCTCCCCCTCCTGCGGGGAAACATGAAAAATTATCATCCCGTTAATTAACCAATCCAGCGCACTCGACAAAAATCGCTCCCCCTCGAGCCTTCAAGCACAAGCCTCCGCGGGAACAAAGAAACTCAAGGGCGACAAAAGCAGCGCCCGTTGATGAGCCCGGAGCCGCGTCCAGACGGCCAAAAAAAAATAAATAAAAGTAGTCCTAGGAGCTCTTCAAGCTCCATTGTCCGGGGAGATGCAGACACCTAGAGTTCGACCGAAAGGAGGGGCGGCAGACGGCGCGAACAATTAGCATAATGGGGATTTTTATCGCGCGCCTTCGTATCCGGCCCGATCGTTACACGCGCCTATAGGCTCCTGCAGCGGGAGGGATCGATACAGCCGTTACGCGCCGAGGAAAAGCCACCGCCTTTATATCCGAACAGCCGCTCGAGCTTTTCCCCGTATTTACCTGCGCCGTTAAAAATTAACGCTCCCGAGGCCGTAAGCGCCGTTTCCCACTCCCCCTTGCCCTTTTTTCCCGGCGGAATTGTTTCATTGCGTTGTAGGGGCCAGTCGATTGAAAGTTTTTTCGGCTGGGAAAAAAGAAACGTTTTTTCGACGGCAATAATTGTTGCGCAGCGTTGCGTGCGTTGATTCTTGCGCGAATTTTTTCTCTTTCTTTTATACGGAAACTTCATTTTGGGAGTTGGTGTTTGTGAAAGGTCAGTTCGTAACGCGGGTGTTTTACATAGTTGATTTTGTTAATGCTGCAGTTGCTAATAACTCAAATTGGCACGCGAGCTGCTTTTAATTTGCTTTTTATCAACAAGTTGGCACGGAACTGTCCTGATGGAATTGATGCAGCTTAATTGGTAAAATTCGGAGTTTATCAATATTAAAAGAAACGACGGATCTGCTCTAGTGAACTGCAAAATTAAACGGAATAACAATTGGATAGTTTTTATTGAGTTAACGAGTAAAAACAAATAAAAAGGATATTTCACTTGAGAAATTTAAAATATAATTTTAACGCAATTATTAAGTGATCAATGCAAACTTGATTTAAATAATCTCTCTTGCAGTATATCCAAAATTAAAAAAAAATAAAAAAACAGGCAAAGTTGGGTTTTTATTTTTACTTTTACTTTATATTTTGAATGTTACTGGTACTTTTACACTTTTATTTTTATATAACTAGAGATTTTCTACTAGTAGGATTATTTCAGCCGAGAATGTAAAACGTAATTGAAACAGTAATTCCACATTCACGTAGATTAAAATCGCAGAAAAGGAATTTTTCGAAATTCATTTTTGAAGCGTAAAAAAGCTTTCGGTGTAAAATTTCATCAACGATATTCAGCTGAAAAAAATCTCGAAAAATCGTGAATCCGGGAATAAATTGCGGTGCGCAGCAGCCTCTTTAGGTGGCCGCAAAAAATGCGGGCACAACCGTTTCTGACCGGGGCCAAAAGGAACAAGTGGCCTGAATTGATTTCGGAACCACGGTCGTCACCACCACTCGCTCCCACCGAAAAAGAAGAATACGCCGCTCGATAAAAAAGTAGGGAACCAGCGAGAGGGAGAGAGAGAGAGAGACAGCGGGGAGGGACGCAAGGAAAAAAAATAGAGGGAATCGCGCTAAATTTCGTACACAGGTTCTGCGCCGGATTCCGTCAGCTACAATGCCCTTTTTTCCACCCTCGCGCAACGCGGACAAGCCAAAACCCTAAAAAGACGACCTGGCTTCCCTCGCTGTCTCTCTTTTGCCTCGCTTCCACCCTACATCTCACTGTCTCGGTCTATTTGCGTCTGCTCCTCTTTACCTTTTTTTCCCTCTCTTCTTTTCCCCCATCTTTATCCTAAGAGCGAAAAACGCTTTTGTTTGTCGCTGTTTACCTTAGCCGAATCTATTTCCTCACGGTTGCCTCCGACAAGGCGCGCTGGTATATCTATAATTGCGCGGCGATTATCTCTCCTTTTATTTATTCACTCCTGCGCCTTTTTATTTGCTCGCTTTTTACGAGACAATTACGGCGCTTTAATGCCCTGATGTTTTTGCGCGATATAGAGGCTATTCCGATTGTTGACATTAAAAGTTGGAAACTTCCTCTGCAATATTATAATCAATTTTTCCCCTTTCTCCGACAAAAAGAAAAACTCATTTCCATGAATAATCCACAAGCAGTACGATCAACGTCCACAATTAAAACGCCTCTCCTAATCAGCATTCCCGGCTAAACTCAACGTCAAATCGAGATATCCCGATAAAGTGCCGTCTGCCAATAGCACCGCGAGGCGGCGCAATTATCCGTCGTTACTCTTATCCCGCAAGAAAATCAGCCCCATCACGCGGGGCAATATCGCGGCTAAGCCGAGGCGCTCCCGATGATCCTCGAGAAGCCATCGGACGGATGGCCCATCAGGAGTTGAAATTCGTCGGAGTGGCCCCCGGCGCGCGTCACGTCCATACATAATGGAAGTCCCGGCCGCTCCTCGGCGATCGTTCGCGAGTACGTGAGCGCCGTCCCCCCTCCGCGCGCGTGTGCACCCTCGCCTCTTTCAGCGTGCCCCCCGTCCCGGGGAAGACTTAGAGTTCGTGGTGGGCGTGCGCGAGTCGCCGCGTAGGCTATCGCGGGATCGCGGATCGTGCGTGGATCGGCCGCTGCGCGCGCGCGCGCTCGCCCCAACGCGCCGGCCGATCGATACGGACATATACTACTGCCGCGCGGGACGTCCGCGTCTGCCTGTACGCGTGTCAGCGCTACGCGCGCCCGCGCCTTTCTCTTTACGGCGTAATGCGCTTTCAGTTTGCCTTGCGTAAACTCACTTTATTGCTCGCTCTCTGTCTCTCTGTGTGCTACGTGCCTCCACTTTTTTTTTGGCTGCACTGCGAGAGAAAAATAGTTTATACGAGAGAATTTTTTTTACGTCTTTTTTTAGAGGAACACGAATTAAAAGGGTGTGTTAGTTTTATATTCATTATGTTATATTCATTGAATCCAATGTAATTACCTTCTTTTTAGACGTAGGTTGAGTATGTAGAACCATGTTCGACAGTTTGAAGTTTACTGATTGCTATAGATTTTAAATATTGTATGCTCCAAAGTAGACCAATATTTAATAAATAGGGATTTTAATAAATGGAGAATTTATTATAAAAGTATACTTTATTGCATTTCTTTAATACTTATAAAAATGCGGATCTATTATACATTTTTTTCAGATTATACTTTTTCTTTCTTTTATTCATTCGATTAATCGCACTAGCAATAAATACTCACTGACGCGGCAAGTGACAGAATTCAATTTTTTTATTTTCAAAGCCACTTTATCTACTGCTAATAAATATCGCACTCTGACACGTACAAATGAGACGCGCATCTGCTTCTTCTCCACGCGAGCGCCGCCCTCTTCTCAAACAGCGCTCGTTAAAAATTTCACCATCGTCGGAGCGATTTACAACGTCGATAATATCGTTCCCGGTCCGCCGAACAAATCCCCCGGAAGACGGAGCGGCCGCACATTCTCCTGAATATCGCGTCCTTTTTTTCCACCCAGGTCCGTTTATCAGGGGGCGAAAGCTCCCGAGATCCCTATCGGCCTCGGCCAGAAAAAATGTTTCGTGCGGCTCGGCCATTAGCTCGATCGGCTCCTCGGCTTCTCGGCCGAAATTTCAACCCCTCGAATTATTGGCCGCGCGCTCGCCGGGCATCTCGACGCAAGGCGCATTCCACGGCCCGGGCGTCCGTATACGCAGCGGGCGCACGGGGACCGGATTCGTACGTGAGTATGCGTTTACGGCCGGCAGGTCGAAGTGGGGCGCGACGCAGACACCGGACGCGCGCTCGGTAAACAACGGGCGCAGGCGAAATTATTCCAAGGGCAATGCCGGGATTTTCCATCTGGCGGCGAAGGAGGCGAAATTTATCGCTTGACCGGGGTTATAAAAAGGAGCGGCCGCCGCGATAAAAGCCGCTGCGGCCGCATTAACCTATCTGCGTTCTTCGGGCGGAACATTTTTACAGCGTTTAGGAAAGTATTCTTTTGAAAAAAAGGAAAAGAACAAATCTCTTCAAAATTTTACTCGTTGCGAGCGCGCTTTTTAATCAATTTTGCGCTACGCGGAAACTCATTATGCGCGTGTTTTCTCACGCTCGGTTGCGCCTGTTTTTTTTAACCTGTTCGGGCTACGCGGCATTTTTCCCCTACGAGATTTAATGAAAATCTTTATGAAATTAATTAAAAATGTGTTGCGCGGAAAAGATTGTCGGTGTACCTGGTTGTTATTTACGTCGCTTATTAATTTCGCCTCTAACGTTGAAACTAGAAATAACGCAACTGAGAAACGGTTGACGCGAGACAATAAATTGAAAGTTATCGGGCTTCGTTGAAACTCCCTTCGAAATACGACTTGGTATTTTTTTTTTTTTTTTTTTTTAAATCAAACGTCGCTGCGATATCCGCAATTTCTCAGGGAAATATTTAACAACAATTCGCTCGCCGACATCGACCTTTACAATCCACACGTCCCAGCCACTTGCACTAAATATCGCAGTTATGCGCCGGGCGTTGGAGAATACTTGATGCGCGAACCTGCGAGAAATGTATTGCGCGTTGGGGGGAAACCGGCGAGATTCCGATTACCATCGGGGGATACGAAGAGAATGCACCTGAGTGATTGAGTGTGAAGATAGCTATAGGATGAATTTTGAGTGATCACTGCGTTAATGAGCATAGGGGAGTATTTTATTTTATATTTCTTAAACCTTCTATATTCATGCGGCTTTGCGTGGAATAACATGCACAGGGTGTCTCCTTCGTAAATCCTATAGTTAACTTTTAGTACAAGTGATTTTTTTTAATTAAGTAAGGATTATCGTGCTATAATTTAAAAATGCTTTTTAATTAAAAAGAAGCTGAAAAGGAGTGCTATTATTTCGAAGCACTGTAAGCGTAAATTACACGAGTTCTTTTATGTAACACAATATAATTTTTGCAATTTGTATTCCATTCTAAATCCTGCGAAACAAACAATAATTTCTAGCTCAAATAATCATCCATTAATCGCAATAAAACACATCCGACTGTCAATAAGAATTATATGAGTTATGACCGCTAGAAGAGGAGAAACGGCGAAAAGCAGAGGAATACATATATAGGGAAGTTTGCTTGCCAGCGCAGCTTGGCTCTGGCATTCTCGTTTTTCGGGGGGTCGAATGCTTTATTACTTGTAGCTAGTGCTGTATATTATTTGAGCTTGCCTCCCTCCCCTTCTGCCCCTCCTCCACCGCCGTCGGTCTGGCAAATAGGAACGAGCCGCGCTGACGTCGGAGATTTCGTACTGCCCATACGATTTTTTGACGCGCACGCGAAAAGTAAATGGCTAAAAATTTGCAGTATTCTGTTTTTTATTTCGGCGGAATGGAATATGCCATTTTCTCAGTCTCACTACATTAAACAACAAAAATTAACAGTCTTAAAAAAAGCTTATAGTTTTTAATGACGATTTCGTTTTAATTAACCATACTTACGGTTAGATGCAATTTGATTAAAAACACCGGCAATGATTTTTCAGACAAATAAATCTCCACAAAAAGGGAATGCTAATTAAGTTCGTCACAATGCACCTCCGCGGCTCCGCCGTAGTTCTTTTACAGCGCTGCTAATGTCACTTTTGCCGAACAGCTGTAAAAGTAAGTCACCCCTACCTCGCCCTCCTACATCCCCGGCATTAAAACAAAACAACGGCAAAAGGGGGTCGAGTAAAAGAGACACGTTTACAGCTCCGGGGGGTTCATCTCGGCGCAACTAGTCATTGAGCAAGACGAACGGTCGGCCGATAAAAATGAATGTGAATATTCCGGCGAAAAAGTAAGGGCCCTCGGGAGGGCAATTTCTATAAAAGCCCGATGGCCGCGTTGAAGGCCGGAACTGCGCGGGCGTAACATCGCCGTATATTCGCAGCTCGTTAAGCGCGGGCGCGCGCAGGGCGCCGATCGAACTCCCGGAGATAGTCGCGGCCGCCCCCTTTGTTTCGCTCCGCGGCGGCGCACGAAATGGAAAACAAAATTAACGGACCGGGCAAACGGAGAGAAATTTGTCGAGATTGATGAGATCGGGAGGAGGCTGCGAGGTGCCTCGTAAATATTAGTTCGCCGCGTGAAATCGATCCCCGCGTATGATGCGGCTGATCCTCGAACTCCGCCGGATTCGCGCGAATGGAAAGTAATTTATCTCTACGCGCTTACGCGGCATATATTTTTCCGGTTAATGTACACTCACCTACTTTTCGCTCTGAATAATTATCGTTTCTGGTAGGTAAAAATTTTTGTTAAAAAAAATTTCTTTTACACGAAAAAACGCACGCTGCAACGTGAATACTAAAATTAAGCATTCGATCATTTTTCATCGCGAATAGTCCGTCAGCATTTAATTTTAAATATGAATGACATCTTACCCTGCAAAAACCCCTCGATGATTAAAACAAAAAACCAAAAATGAATATGAAATAAATGATTCAAGCGAGAGAGAAAAAAGTTGCTTCTTGAAAAATGCCGAGCGCGTGCATAAAAGAGCCCCCTGTAAAAATGGCCATCGGTGAAACGATTATTAATGCACTCTCGCGAGCGTACGAACGCATAACGCGTGAGTATAACGGGAGAAGGCTCGCCGGCGGGCTAATGACCGGGCGCACACGTGCGCCGCATGCGCGAGCGACTGTGCGCCGGGTAAAAGGTGACGCGCGCGCGCCGGTGCCCCGATGCTGGCCGGGTGCAATAAGCGCCAGCTCGGGGCTCGGCGAAATGAAAAGTGACCCGGCTCGTCTTTTCGAGCGGGCAAAATGAAACTCGCCGCCTTTTCACGCCGAAGTCGCGGGGAAAGGGGGCGGTTTTACGACGCGGATCTCACCACGCGGTTAGATGCGGGGTTTATAGCCCCGAGAAAAAGAAAGGGGTTGGTTGGGTCGGTTTATACGGGGGAGGACAAAATTTAGGGGTTGCGCCGAGTTATATAGTTCACTATCGTAAAAGGACGATGTCGATTAATTGACATTTGTAACTGCGTTAGTTATAGAGCTGGTTATTGCCCACGATGCTGCTGGTAATAAATTTATCGGTATAATATAGTTATTGGCATCGTCAAAACCTATTTTGTAATATTTGGATGTTATGATGTATCATTATTTAAACAGTATGGTGATATGAAAATATTGTTTTTATTTTCAAACCTAGGAGAACATCCTAAATATTTGTGAAGTTCAAATAATGGAATTTAACAGAAATATATACCTACTAAGATTTTAATTTTTACTTCATCTCCATGTCGAATACATCCCTTAAAAAGTATCTCTCATAAATATCTACATAAATGAATCTCACCGACTTAAATCGACGCCAACGAAAAGTCCCTTATTACCCAGAAGTTCCTCCCTGCCACCTTATAACGAAGTGAACCTCGCGTTCAGTAACTAGGAGTCAGTCCTTCGCACGGTCCAGCGGCAGGCCCGGTCAACTCGAATGACGCGCGCGGGGTCATAACGAGCGCCGTGTGGGCGCGTAGGGTCCGGCCGCGGCAAGTCGGGCCGATTCACCGGGCGCGCCCGGGCGGAGCGTCGCGCACAATGCTCGCCCCGGAGCCTCTCACAGGCCGCAAACACAATTTGCCGTGTCACAGCGGATGGTTCATCGATTAGGCGGGGGCGCGGCCCGGGGAGAGTGCCACAGGTTGCGCGCGGACTCGCCCCTCGATGATGCTCCTGCACGCGCAATTACCGCCGGCCCACGGGAGGCAGATGGACCGCGACGCCCTCCACGCCGATCTACTCGATGACTCGTAAAACGCGCGCCTGCTTCGGCCGAATCGAATGTTCCCGATGGACCGTCGACTGGGTTTTACGGATTCTTGGGGGAGGCGTCGATTGGGTGAAGGGGCTTTGTCGTTTTTGAGCGAGTTGATGGAAGAATACCGGGGGTTGGTGGGAGGTCGACGAGTAATGGGGGTCTGTTATGCGGAAAAAAGTTTGACAACAGCGCGAAACCTGCAGGCGCGCGCTGCATTCAAATTGGGATGCTGTCCCTAGTTCGGGCGAGTGACTCTCCCGGAGAAGAGGACAGTTGGAACTGCACGCAACAAAACTAATATTTAGGAAGCACTTCTCTCTCAAACCCAAGTCTGAGTAACGATGCACTCGCCATTGTCAGTGCCTCGGTGCTGTTACAATCTTTTTTCGTACAATGAATTAGAAAATTAATTATGAAAAAGAGACATTGCGTAAATTTTCCATAAATGTAGGTAGACATAACTGTACTATATGCACGTGTAATAAAGAGCTTTTAAACTTTTTTTATGTAATCATCCTAAATTATTTTTCAAAAGAGTTGGAGAAGAAATCCGAGTTCCAAAGTTTTATTGAAACCGGAAATTTATTTCTCCTTATAATTTAATGAATTATGGTTCTATGAATTAAAAGCTAAATAATTGTTCTATAAGTTATAATAGTTGGCCGTAGTTTGATGCTGTATAACAGGCGTGAATTAAGCAATGTATCTTGCTGAATCTGCAGAAGTAAGTTTAGATGATACTCAAAACGCTTGTATTGCTGTTTCAATCGCTTATTAAAGACTACAATGTGGTTGGAAGTACAAATACTCGCTTCGAATCTTGGATAAGTAATCCGAAACTAATGCTAGTTAAATTGCTCATTATAGCAACAAAGCGGAAAATCATTGACCTTATGTACCAGTAAATCTCCACCATCGACTAAACCTACGCAATATTATATCAGCAGTTAAACCCTTTAATTATGTTTATCAAAAATTCTTAAAAGAAAATCCTTTATATTCAAAACGATATTCTTAATTCGTATAAAAAATTCTTAAAAAAATTCCTCCATATTAAAAACGATTGTAAATTAAATAAAACGGCAATAAACTTTTTCTCAACAAATATCATCAATTGCTTAACAACAAACAGCGTTACATCTCGATAAAACTTCGCAATAAGAAAAGTAAAGGTGGCCTCGGCGAGGCGGAAAAACTGCATCCCTTATCAAAGCATCCACCTCGCGTACACAAACGAATAAACGGGCGGCCGACAATGCGTGGCAAGACAATCCGCAACTCCCCGCGCGGCGATAAAACACGCAAATCCTAGTCGTCGCTGTAAAATCTGGAATTCAAATCCCCGTTTATTGCGCGAGACGCGGGTTAAAACTAGGCCTATACACCGGGACCGGCTCGTGTCGGCGGATTACGCGTGTTCCCGCGGGGACGCGTTGCGCGCTCGCGGTTATTCCCATAATTCGAATGTACACGCGGCCGAGGCGTGGGCGGGGGAGGACGAGACGGGAGCCCCGATAATTGCGATTACGCACGTTCGCGAGCGATTAAATATTGCGCGCTCTTATTAGACGCGCCCGGGCCCCGGGAAGATTAACGTCCCGTCGCTGCTACGTTTTATGGAAGCGGCCACGGCTCAATTGCCAGCGCGACAAAAACGACTGTCCGCCTCGCGATTGGCGAGTGTGAAATTTTTATGCGCGGACAGTGTACGGGTACGAGGTCTGCGTCGAATGTCATTTTTGTCGGTTGGATTAACGGGGACACGGGCGAAATTAAAAAAATTAATTTTTCAATGGCAAATGCGAGGGGAGCGACTGGTAATGGAGGGTTTACGTGCTCCCCCCGGTTGGTTCAAACGGGAATTCGAAGGCTTTTCTAATATGTGTCGAGTGCGCGCGCGCATATATTCGAGAATATGGCTGAGAGAGGGTGGCACCCTCGCTGGTTTAGTGCTGCATACGACGCTATATGTACTGCTGCTTACGCCTATTTCAGCAATTACCTTAATTGCCAAAAGTTTTCTAATTTTCGAAATGAGCTATAAAACCTCTTTTGCATATTTTATGAATTCATATACGTTTATGTTTATATTTTTTGAATACGCTTATGTAATTTCAACTTTAAGTTCAATATATTTAAGAGACTAAAACACAGTTTGTTTCTTTGTCCCAATAATAAATACTTTGTTTACCAATCGCGTATACAACGCAAAAACCTGATGGCATCAACGTCATCTTGAACAAAAAAAAAAGAAAAAAAATGTAGAATCCACAGCAACTTGAAAAAAAAAGTTCGCAACAAATTAGTTCCGTCGCGCCGCCCACAAAGGAGCATATATCCACCTCCTTTGAAGGCACCGCCACAGACCTCCCCAGTAGCCTGCAAAATGAAAATTCTTTTATAGCTCGGTCCGCTACCGGCGTAGCGACGCTTTATGCACGCGCGCGTCCACCGGGCGTAACGGCCGCCCCCGCGGACGTAAGCGGATCAAGCGCGCCGAGCGTCAAACGCAGCCGTATCGTGTCTGACATGTCCCGGATTAGGACTACTGCTCCCCCCTCCACCGGCGTAACTGGCGCATAAGTGCAGAGCGGACCCCCCGCGCGCTCACCGGCCGTGATTAATCGCACGGGCTCGCCGGAAAACGCTACACGCCGGAAACTCGACTGCTCGGCTCCTCTGGTTAACCGATAATGTACGCGCCGGGAAACGAGCTTTGAGCGGGGCTAACGAAACGCCCGGCGTACGAGCGATGACTTCGCTGACGGGGCTTTTCAAGCGGGTTTTTCATTAAAAATATACAGAGAAATTTATTTCTGCGCCGTGTTTAGAAGAGTTACTTTGACGGATGTACAATTTTTTTGTTGGAATTGCACGGTGATGTTTGATGGTTTTTATTTAGGTGAAGAAATCTGGGATAGGAGTTGACATCGTGAGAGTAAACACGTTTAAACATTTTTCAATATCCGCTGAAGTACCGAGGAAATAAAGTTTGCAAGATATGAATTGGTGCGTTGGAGTGGGCGTACACGAGGTTTCTTTAGCGCGACTTGCGCGTTGGATACTTCAGCTGAGCGTGTAATCGATGCATGCAAAGATAAGGAGAAAAAAGCCTGGCGTTACTTCTTACTATGCATTAGAATTTATTCAAATTTATGCCCACTCTCATAATTTTAGGTCTATAAATAATGTGTTTTATGTTCCTAAATGTAAAATAAACCAAATTATTTTATAAAGTTCATACATTCTACAGATCTTTTTAAATTTTACTCGATATAAAATAAAATAAATTATTCCTAAATAATATACATAAATCACCCGTGCAGTCTAGTGAATAAATAAATAAGAAATAAAATCATGAATAGCTAAGAAAAAATAAAGTCTTTAAAAATTCAAATCATTTCATCTAATTCGCTTTTGAATAGTTCATGTCTTTAAAGAAGACATTTAGTAAACTCCGGACGGTAAATTTGCGTGAAAGAAATTCTCATAACACGCTGCGATCAATCAAATTCGCGTTAAGCAGAAACGGATCGTTGAAATTTTTCTCTCCGTAGCAGCTGCGACACGTCCGAGACGAGCAAAAAAAAAACAATCTAAAGTCACGTTCGTGACGTAAAAGGTTCTTTAAATTCAATATCTATTTTTCCAAGGTCTACAAAGTAAATCGCGTTACCACGATGGACCTTTTAGTGGTCAAGAGATTTAGAAAGACTTTAGAGTCAACTTTCCTGCAGAATATTTTTAATCTGATAATGGTATTTAAAAGACTTCCGGCAAAAAAGGAAGAGTTTGAATATTTTTTTACTCCCACGGGGGAAAATATCAGAATAGAAAAAGTATTAAGGAGGTATTTTCATAAAATATTTTTTGCTCGCATTAAAAGTTTTTGCATGACATTAAAAGTTATAATTATATGAATAATGCGCCGCTCCTATCTGCATGTGTAATTTTAAGACTTACTATGTTTCACGGTGGATAAGCATCAGTGGAACTCTTTTAAAAATGAATTCTTTGGAAAAAAGCTTTTATGCTTGCAGCTGGTTTAAAAAATTAAAAAAGATAATATACGTCAACTTTATCTAAAAGGCCGTTGTAAATTAGAAAGCTCTCAAATGATTAAAGTACCATAGTTAGGTCAAATTATCAGAATAAAAACTCTAATGAAGATATCTCTTTTAAGAAATTTTGTAAAAACATTGATAATTGAGCGTGAGCGCAAAATGCCTTAAGTAATACTATTAAACTTAATTGAAGAAGTTTCTCATCTTAATTTCAAAAGTTCTTTTAAACTTCGCAATTATTGGATTTTACTCTAGAGCAAAGCCTCCCAAACTACTGAACTCCCTTGACATATTTAAATGAAAAACAAAGAAACACCGCAATAAAGTAACAAAAATGAAAACATGCACGTACGTACATAAAAAACCTTTCCTATCCACAATTAAATCATTTATTTCTTTACATTTCCAAATAAAAGTAATCCACCCAGAAAAAAAATAGTAGCGCATAACGAACATAATTGGCGGGTCGCTTAAAACTTTTATACCAACGAGCGGCACTAAAGCCGTCGTCGGGCGAAATGAAAAACTAAACAATCGCGCGGGCGCGACGAAATGAATCCTTTCACGGCGGCTAACGAGAGAAACGATCTCGCGTATACACGCGGCCTGGAGGCGGGGGTTAAAAACCGCCCCCCCGTAAACTGCACATTCGGGCCGATCGTACACGGGGCGCGGGGGGCTCGGGCCTATTATGAGGCTGCGCGCCGGCTCGCAAGCCCCTCGTAATTCCCGCATTCCGGGCTATTTACTCCTCGTCGTCGGGGCCTAACGGCCGGCCGTAATGGCCTCGCGTATGATCCCCAGAAGGCACGCCATCGCTCTCGCGCCGGCCGCCGTGTATATCAGTGCGCGACGCTTTCAATTCCGAGGGGCTGCCGGTATTTTATGAATTGCTGAGGGGCCGAGGGGTGGGGCGGGGAGAAAAGCCCGCTTTTTCTCATTTCGCCCGACGGTCTTTCTCTCATTGACGCGCGGCCAAATTGGAATGCTCGATAAGTTAGCGCTGCCCGGGCGGCCGATCGGCATAGCTGCCGAAAGCTCGAAATAAAGCACTTCGCGCCCTACCCTCGAGATTGCCTTTTTTTCTTCTGTTCTTCGGTCCCTTTTTTTTCTCGGGGGCGCGAATGTCTTCGGGTGGAGCTCACGTGGAAATAGTCTGAGAGCAGCTTTTATTGGGGAAGTAGCGAGTACAATAATTAAATCTTGATTCTTTTCAGATACTTTTTGTAAAATAAGGAGTTTAATGTGTTCCTTTTTCCGACCAACGAGGAAAAAATTAATAACAGAGCGGCTCTAAAACTGCGAACAATAAAGAAATTATACTTGATCCTCTATAAAATTAAATCATGCAAGCTTTTCATGGCTTTTTTATGTATAGATCGAAAATCAATATACGCATCGTAAAAAATATGATGTGAACTAAGGGTTAGTGGGCTTTTTGACCCTTGAATTTGAAAGCAATTTTGTTTATTTTGATTAATACCTAAAAATAAATTTTCATCCTCTATTACGCTAATCATATTCTCAAATAAAATACATAAAAATTAATATTATATCGGAAAAACTGAAATTTGAAGTTTATTATTCATATATTTCACATTGCAATGAAAATGATACTTCTGTAGTTACGAATTTATCACCAGATCAACGTTATCTAGATTTCAAGCACGAAATTAATATAGAACCTCATTCCACTACAAATAAAAATATTAAAAGACTGTACAATATGTATATAGTAAAGTGACACGCTCCCCCGCAACAAATAAAATCATATTTCCCATCGAAAACGAATCCCATTGATTACAATCTAAAGACTAAAAGATTACAAGCACGAAGCCGAATAAAATTTCAATAACTCAAGCTATGCGCAACGCAAGCAATCAATACGAAAGAAAAGTTTCTATCCGTCTCCAGCCATCGGTCGGGATCTGTTTACCCGCGTGAAAAGGAGGCAGTCGTGTCGCGCGCTCTGCATCGGCATAAAAGATACACAGAACCCGGCGTGGAGGAGGGAAAAAAGTCGTCGCGCGCGAACCCCATCGAGTTTTCCGTTCCTCGCGCTCGGCCGAGTCACGCCGGGGCCGAAGCCAAGATTCTCATCTTTGGTCTACTCGACTTCCTTTTTTCCACCCTCCTTTCATCCGGACCTGATTTATCATCGCCGCGGTGCACACATGCACGCAGACGCACATAAACACACACACACACTTACGCGCGCGCGCATAAGAACCTCCCCTTCTTCTCGATCCTTCCGCCAGCGTGATTGATACGGTCTGCAGCGGAGTAGGGAGGAATCGCGCGCGACGATTTTTTTTCCCCCGCATCAGCTTGCAAGCTCGCATTGGCGCGCGCCCCCTCCGGGTTCTTTAAAACCACTCGAGGAATCGCTCATTTTCCTCTCGCTTCTCTCGTTTTTCTTTATCTGCGCTCGCGCGCGCGGCCACGGCATTGTGCTGCTGCGCGCGCGCCGCGAGAATTTTCGCGGACAAAAGAGGAGCCTCGTTAATAGTGCCGACGCGTAAATGGCTCTTGAATCGCGCCTCGGAGAATGCGGGGATGAAAGGCGATTGTGGGATAAGTGTTTTTTTTTTACGTAGCTCCGGTCACATTACATGACGCGACGATTGTTAACAGGCCGTCGCCACGTCCGACGTTGTTACGGAAGGGAAATATTTTTTTTTCGTGACAGGGGAACTCGTTTTTCTCTTTTTATCGAAATTCCAGCAGACTGGTTCTTTGTAAGGGAGACAAAAGGGGTGACGCCAAATAAAAAGAGGAAAAAATAAGTACGCGAGCAAACCTTCGTATTTCTTTATCGGTGTAAGATGTTTTACTTTTAGAAAAATTGAGCTACGAGGAATGTGATATTTATTGATCTTTAAAGACCTAAAAAATAATTCACCTGTCTAGCATGTTTTTAAAAATTATTTAAAAATAGAAATAAATAAACGCGACATACATCTGCAGCTTGTTTATTTACAAATTCTCGTATGTAACGCAAAAGAAAAAAGAAAAAAAATACTAAACAAATTCTTCCGCGCAACAAGATGAACAGTCGATCCTTCGAACAACAAAAGCTTGTTTAAATAAACAGCAATAAATAGATAGCAATAAAAACGAAGCTGAAGCTTATAAAATTGCTTATGCTTGCGTTTTCTCGCGGTACAAAGACTCCATTGGTGGGCGAACAAGAAGCGATCATAAAGACATTGAAGCGCGCCGGTGCGGCGGCCCGAGCAAAAGAATAAAGCCGGCGCGCGACCGCGATGCGCGGCGGTAACGAGAGAGCCCCGGCTTCTTCGGCGCCGCGCTCGATCCGGCGAATTCACGCGCGGTCAGCCGCAAGAGTCCGATGATATATTTCATCCCCCGTGGAATCCTCCGCCGTTCCAGTTTCTCGCGCTTCTGCCGCGCGACCCGCGGTCTCTTGCTGTACGCGTTTTACTCGTCGGCTAGTGTAAGTGGTTCTGCATGTATAAATTTGTTTGTTTAAATATAAATTTACGTGTGTGGGGTTTCGAATGTACGCGTGAAACATGCGTGGGTGCTGGTGCATGTTGGTTTGCGTGGTATGTGTCACTGAACCTAAAAGTTGGTTTAGTCCAAGTGAAGAGTCGAGCCGTCAGCAGACCCTTCAGTTTAACTTTTTCGTGCGGATATTTTTGGCGCGATGCTTGAGCGAGGCGTATTTCGACGTTGAATATTTTCTGCCGTCGGGGTTTATTTATTTTTGAGAGGTTTCTAGCGAAAATGTGTATTTTTGTTGATTGCTATTGTTGTGCATTTTTATGCCAAAATAAAATTGCTATTCTGAAATGCGTTAAAATAGTGAACGATAAGGTTTTTTAAATTAATTTTTTTATTTTAGAGAAATCAATGTGTTTAAATTAAAATCCTTAAATATCGTAAATACTCAATTTAAAAAGAAGGTATTTTGTAATGGTTCCATCAAGTTTAGTTATTTCTAATTTTTAACAGAACATTATTATTGCGGATAAGGCTTGCTAAAAAAATGTAGAAAACAAGGGGTGGGTAGATAAAATTATCGGGTCAAAAGTGAAAAGAGGTGCGCTAAGGAGGCGCGCGCCTTGCACGCTGGCAAAAGGATATACAGCTAAGTCTCGAATTTCTGTTTCAGAGGCGGAAGTGAGATCGCCGCGCTTCACGGGCCTTAGCTGGCTGGCGTTTCCCGCCCTTCACGCGGCTTACAAGCACGTACAGCTGGAGCTCGAGTTCCGCCCGGAGGCGTGGGACGGCGTGCTGCTGCTGGCCGGCGAGCGGGACGACCTGCAGGGCGACTTTATGGCCCTCATCCTTCACCACGGATACGTCGAGTTCAGGTAGGGGCGCAGGGATATCCATTTCCAGCCACTACCCCCCACCTCTCTTTTCCCTTCCGCCGGGCTAATACACTAACAAGATCGCCCCTTGCGTCATCGCACACCCACTTCATTCCGCGTTCCCTTACGCTCTCTCTCTACATTCTTTTTTTTTTATTCTTCGATTTTAGCTCGAGCTCCCCTACACGCGACTTATTTTTATGGCTTATCTTACTTTATTCGCTGATAAAACGTGTGCCAAACTTCTTTGGGTGCTTATTATTTATAAAATATTTTCCGAGTTAGCAGATAAGCGTCGTTACCAAATACCATCTAAGTTTTTCTAGTTTTTTAGTGCAAAAGTTGAAATTTTTTTATGAGATGGTTTTTTTATACAAATAGTTTTATCGCAGTAAAAATTGCCTACATAAGTATAGATTTATTTTTCTAAAGATTCGATGTTCAATGTTTTTATATTCTGTTGTAACATTTATTTATTTATTGGACAACCTTTATCTAATCTCAGTTGAAAAAACTGTCGGTAATATTTTATGTCAGTCACATCAATGATGTACAAACTCAGCCATTTATAATTTAATTAATTTTACAAATGCTCTACAAATGCGAATAAGCGAATGAATAGAAAATACAACCTCTACCTAGCATGAAATCCACACCATTGTTTTATCTCGTACTTATACTACTGCAGGTATTGTGCCCATATATCTGAGCATACAAAGTCTTACTGCGTGAGACTTAATCTTCTTAACGACCACTATAGTCCGTGCAGCTTTCGTGGATTTTCAAAATTTAAAAGTAAATTCTATTGAAAGCGTCTTTTAAAGCGCATGAAAACACAACCAAATGAAACCAATAAAGATTTCTAATTTAATGAAACAAAGATAAAGTTGATCTAAGAAATGTCTATTAACAAAAAACTTTTCTTCGTAAAAATTATAATCAATGCATATGAGTAAAGATTCATTGCTACGTGAAGAATAGCATTACTTCCAAACTAAAGATGTCAATCGCGGAGGAAATTAGCAGCTCATTAAGTAAATCCCAAAATCGCAGCTCTCGAGCGCGAGATAAATGAAACGAGTCGCTCAATCGCGTTACGCGGCTTTAGTCGCCGAGCACTCTACGAAGAGTAATTCAATTTCAAAGGGAGAGAAAGGAGCCATTGAGCGGCCGCGGGAAAGAATGATCGAGCCGAAAGGAAAATAGGAGCGGCGAGCCGCGGAGCGCTGGCCCCTTTCCAAGACCGAATTTTATTTCCGATACAACTTTTCAACCTATCGCTTTCGTTACAAATGCACCGCGTCGGCCGGCGGGGCTACGTGAATGCCGCGAGTCACCGGCGTCTCCTATTCTCCTCGGTTCTGCGGGAAAGGTGTCGCGCTTTTAAAATGCATGGATTAACGTCTGTATCCGCTGCTTGTGTCGACATTGCTTTTTTATATTTGAATACGGAATAACGTTTCTACGATATTTAGGATTTTACGACTGTTCTTCGTTATTTTAATAATTATTATGTTTTATAAGAGAAATTAAATAAAAATAGAGAACTGAAGAATGAAAAATTAAATTAAATTTTAAAAATAAATTTAATTCGTACAAAGTGTTGCCTGATTCAAGAGAAAATTATTCGTTTAAAATGTTCACTATTCAAAATTTGAAACAGTGAACGTTCACTTATTTGCAATGTGAATTTCGTTACAAAGCGAGTATTCTCTTACAAAATAAGTTCAAAACGGAAGCTACACGAATAAACGAAATGCTGCTCTTTTTGACTTAATTTACCCGTGAATTCAGCTCGCTTTAAATCGCAGAATACCCCATACTTTTTCTATAAATTTTTCCGTCATTTAAATTTAAATTCAAATTCGCTTCAAAGAAAAATTTTACGCATCAAAAAAGAGAGCACAACTCGAAATTTAATAAAAGCCTTACATACAAATTGAAAAATTAAATTAAATTGAATCTCTTTAAAATTTAGTTCACGACTCCCTCTCCCAAAGCAAAAAAATGGTCCGTACATGCACTCGGAATGCAACGAGTGATACGCGAACTTTTTGACACATCTTTTTCCGCGCACTGAACCCCATCTCGCGAAAGCTGCAGCCGAAAAAAAGCCCCGAAGGGAGTGAAGAGGGGGCTCCGAAAGAGCGAGGCCTCGCGGAGTGGAAAATTCAGAGAGAGGGGGGGAGGAGGGGGTGCGCGCAGGCGCTCGAGCATTGTAAACGCTCGCGAGATCAAGGAAACCGGTAGTGGCGCGCAGTCGTCGCGGCACCTGCATAAAACTACATAATGGCACTTTCGCAGTAGAGAAAAGGAACGCCGAGGGGTCGCGAGAGGGGGGTGAAACGAGGGCAAGTTTTGCGCTTTGGCGAAAAGTTAGGGCAAAGATGAATGCCGCGACTGCGTCTCCGCCGGCCTACTGCTGGCGCGCGCTTCTCTTTTTACACGCGGAAGCGCGCGTCTCGTACGGCCCGACGCGGCGGAGCGCGGAAAGGTGTGTTAACGCGCGGGACCGAACGGCGAAAGGGTATGGGAATTTGGCGTCGAGGGGATGTTGAAGGTGGGGCGCTTTTTTTTTATAGCGGGGAGGAAATAAGCGGGGTTGTTCCTTTTTTTTTGAAGTTTGATGAAACGGAGCGCGAAATTTTTCATCAAAGATCTTTCGGCGAGATTCGGGCAAAACATTCGACGCTCGTTATGCGCGGGTTTCACTAAAATGGCTCTCCCGCGCGTTTAATTAGAGAATAAAAAAGAGGGGGCGTTTCGCGTAGCTCGCGTTACTTTTTGAAAATTTAATTAAGTTTATATCAGAATTTGACGTGAGCACTTGTGCGTCAGGAGCACTTCTTCGTGGTTTTAATTAATTAAAGTTAATTTCTAATTTTTCCTGCAAATTTCTCCTACCTAAAGGATGAATCAGCTTAATTTTTATTGCAACGTGATAAGCATGCACTTTGTACAGTTTTAAATTATATTTTATTGTATTTATTGCTCTTCAAAGTTATAATTTTCAATGTGTTGATTAAATGATCTCTTTGATATAAAAATTTAATTAATTACAGATTTGCGTACACGCGTCGCTAGCCGGTAGGGTCAATTTTCTGCGAAGCAATTTTTCTAGTCTAAAAATAAATCTATCCATTATAGAACGCTATTTCCTTAAAAAATTACGAAGTTTAATGCACATACTACAACAACGTTTTCAATGCACGTCTACCGCTTTGTACGTAATAAAGCTGTTAAAATCCATTGTATCGACGCGTACGCTCGATAAACTTTTACATTGTATTACAAAACTTTACCAATAAAACAGACCTTCGGCCAAAACGGCAGTGAAAACAAGCTATTCAAATACCTCTATTAATAAACAATCAATAGCCCCCTCAACGCAAGCGCAACTCATCCGCCTACGCTAAGCGAAACACCTCCGCGCCAATTCGTCCTTGGGGCAAATTAGCCAAAGGCACGCAGGTGCGGGCGCGGCCGAAAAAAGAAACGATTCGTGCGCTTAAACAAGCGGCGCGCGCCGGTCGCGTGTCCCATCGCGCCGATATCGATCTCCGAGCGCTGGGCTCTAATCGCGCGCGCGGAGCAAGACAGACGGCGCGGAATTAAAGGCGGCCGGGGCGCGCCGATTTACATCCGGCCGGCGAATTCGCCGGTGCCGCTGATGGAATATCAACGTTTCATTGAATATCGTAATGGAATATTCGCGCGGCTGCCAGCCTGAATTTTCGTTTGTCCGGGGCTCTTTTCACCCCGGGCATATTGCTTTTTTCGACTTCGCTCGCGTAATGGAGGTACGCGGTTCTTTTTTTTGCATCGGGCGTTGGGTGGAAATGAGAGAGAAGCGCTACTTCTACTTCTTCGCGCACGGGTCGAGCTTTCGTCGTTTTTGTAAATTAAGTGCGGCGAATAGTAGTATATTTTTGCAGAAGGGCTATAGCCGTGGAGTGTGAGCTTGAAACTGTTGAATATTGAACAAGAAAAAAGTTACGACTGATTCGAAATATTAAATGATCGAAAATGTTCCGCGATATTTATGAATAGGGCGCTTAATAAATTAGTAGATATCAATTTATGCGATGAGAAAATACTGATAAAATTTATGCCGAGACTCACCGTAGAAATTATGAAAAAAACGTAATTATGAGGTAGTGTACAATTATTGACCATAGTGGAATTTTTTATATAGAAAGCTCCATAATTTTTAGACGAGCAGTTCTTTAAAAATGGCTGGATTTTTTCGTAACAATTATGAAGCTTTTCCCGCACAAATTTCAGAGCTTTTCATATAAAAATTTGTTACATATTTGTACGATTACATTTTTTAAAACTATTTTTATGGTAAGTTTAAGCGTAGTAACTTTTCCGAGAAAACGATACTATTACTAACGTTTAAATGTGGATAAATACAGCTAAGTAGATTAACATTTATGGGAAACATGAAGCTTTAAACGCTTAATAGTATCCCAGGCATCGGATTTTAGTATGGATATCAATTTACCCACTTGAATACACATAAGTGACATTATTACCCTTAGCATACCACGAACGTACACATTGAACCGTTACAATCTATCGAAAAATCCAACTAGTACAAACAACAATTACCCCTGGAGCTAAACAATAATTACATTGAAATAAAAACTTTCAGCGTGGAAAATATCATTTATGTTGTTGCAGGTTCGACTGCGGCAGCGGCGTCGGCATTGTGCGAAGTTCTGAAACTGTCAAACTAAATGAATGGAACGTTTTGAATATCTACCGTCATCGGTGGGATGCTTGGTTGCAATTAAATCAAGAGAAACGCATTCAGGGCAGATCAAAGGTAAGCAATCAAAAGACGCGGCTTTGCTGTTGGCGTACTAAAAGCGACGTACCTTTTTACATCTCATTATGCAAAGGAGGCCGGCGTAAGGAAAATTAAAAGGGTTGCCTTCGTTTATGGAGAAGTTAACCCGATTAATTTTCACGATGTGCGTAAAGGAAAATCTTTGAATAAAACATTCAAATAAACAAATTGAGTAAAAAAAGTTTTACGGGTAAATCGTGACGCTTTTAGTGCAATTTTTAAAACACGTTTTAAAACAAATTTTAAATGACTAAAAAATTAAAAATTCTTGTGAACAATTTGGAATAATTCCGGCAAAAAGTAGATGAATGTCGCGTGGCAAGTTTTTCAAAAGTTATGTAAAAAGTTATTACTGTGAAATAATTTTCTACAATAACTAGATGGTATACAAAGTCCGTAAGCAATTTAAAACTTTTCACCACAAATTGCTGATGAATTAAATTTCTTTAGAATTCAACTGATGTTCATTACGAGTTATCCAATTTTTATAATACTTTTCTGAAAGTTACTACTTTCTAAGAACTATAGGCTGCTATATCGCACAATTTTTATGCTTTTCATAACATTTTCAACCTTTCCACATCTTTTCAGCTTTTGTATATAAAGCCTTCAAATTAAACTTACAGATTTTTTTCTGTCAAGAAAATACAGTTATAGGTCTATTAAATAGATTCTGTTAATTATAGAATAATGACGTTTCTACATTGCCAATGGAAAGAATCAAGTCAAAAATTTTGTTTAATCAACTACGTTTAGGACACTTCTCATTATGTCAAAAGATCTTTCTATTTCCAGTTCGTTAAAATTCCCTCTGCCTAACTTTTCTAATCATCTGACTAAAGCACAGTTTTCCAATAAGGAAAAATGCACTCAACCTCAAATTCCTTGATCTATTTTCAGTGAGCACTCCTCGAAAAAAAAGTGTCCTACGAACTCCACTCCCGCCACCTTAACAATAGCGCCGATCGCGATACGAGCGATTCCCGGTGCAAAGAGCGAAGAAGAATTCGCGGAATCGCATACCCTCGAATATCTTTCCATCCGTTGCTGAAGGCAAAGCGGGTCAAGTGGGTCGGAAAAAAGTGCCCCCCCTGGTCGAACCGGCGTAAGCGCACATCAAAGCGAAACGTCAACTTAATTACAGCACGCGCGGCGGCAGACAGACAGACAGAAAGAGCTATGGAGAGAGAGAGAGAGGGGACGGGGAAAGCCGTGCAAGCTCGCAAAGTGAAATCGCACTCGCGAGCCCGGGGTAATAGCGGGGGCTGAGCGCGGGACAGAGATGGAAACGCGAGACTCTGGCATTCGGCGCGAAATAATTAAATGGTCTCGTCTCGCTGCTCTCGCGGCTCTTTAAAAATGCAACCCCCACGAGCCTCGTTTAAAAAGCTTTGCGCGCGGACAGCGGGCTTCTCCCCCCCCCCCCCCTCGTGACAGGGGGCGGGGGGATCGCCTCACGCGCCACGTGCGCCCGGTCATTTTTACAAATGGAAAAAGTTGCGTAATAATGATTGTTCCTGGTGCCGTGCGACACTCGGGAACTCGTTTGCAGCCGCGACCCTCCGAACGCTCCAAGTTTCGCGCCGCGTATAAAACCGCGCCCTTCGCCGCCCGCGCACGCCTTGGCGAAACACGAAGCGGGCGGTGCGGTCGCCGAGAGCCTCGCGGTCGGACCGAACTAATTGAAAACGTTAATTACGCGCGATGAATGTAACTCAATAGCTTGCTCTTGCTTATAGATGGGAAATTAGGTTTGATGGTGCGGGAAGAGGGTTGAGTTTTATTTGGGTTCCGTAAACTTCGGGGCTCACTTCCTATAATTTTATAATTTGTGAATTGCTGGTTTGTAAGTTTAGACTGTGGAAATCATTTTTAACGTTTTTAACGAGTAGCCGATAAATTATTTTTCTAATAAGAAATTCCATTTATTTTTAGTGGAAGCCGACATTCTGGAAATAAAAAACTATATAAATCCAGCAATTATTATTGGAAGAATTAAATTAAGCGCCGTATCTCATATTTAATTAACAATAATTGTTTTATTTTCAAATTCGTTCAATTATTATTTAACCAATAATTATTTTTGCAACGCCACTATTTACTTATTCTTTAGTTCTATTCTGATTTAATTCAATACAGTTTTACTTTATTTATTATTATTTCCGCACGAAGAGAAATCTTTTTATACATAAAATATAATAAAAAAATTTTGCACATAATAAAATAGCATCAGTCACTGATTTTGCAGTGCTTTCTCCCGCAAAATTCTTGCTCGCATGGAAGCCGCGCGAAATTAAGAAATAGTCCATAGGAGAGAATCCCTCGTTCCTCTTTTCCTCTTAGCCCTTAAAACTCACTTCATCCGCGATAAGTCACGTGTCTATATCTTTTATCACCAGCGGTGTAATTCACGACACTCGGCGGTAAGCCCCGGACCAAAGCCCCGGCAGCCATTTCGAGATCTCGGAGGCGCCTCGTCCGACATCGTTACCGCGCCAATACACCGGAGGGTGAGAACGAAACGAAATCTCCGCCGTGCGCGGAGAGCGCAGCGTGTATTAAATAGCGGCGCGTAGCGCGAACTTTCCATCGATACGGAAGAAAAATTTATGGCGCTTCTGGAGACGCCCGAGACTGATAAGA
Source organism: Eurytoma adleriae (assembly GCA_900480045.1). Lineage (NCBI taxonomy): Eukaryota > Metazoa > Arthropoda > Insecta > Hymenoptera > Eurytomidae > Eurytoma > Eurytoma adleriae. The sequence goes on from UXGC01000234.1 coordinate 188,241, forward strand.
CGCTGTGTCTTACCTATCTAAGCGTCGCGGGAGAATTTCATATTCAATGACGCGATAAAGTTTTATAAGGATCCGAGAAACGGTCTTTTTTGCGAGAAAAGATTCTGCCGTTTTTACTCCGAACGAATTAAAAACTTTACTGTATTATTTTATTAAAGAGGAAGGCTCTTGGAGTAGTGAATAAAACTTTATTAAGAGGAAAATTTATATAGCTGTTAACGCGAATTACCGTAATAACTGATCACGTAAAAAACGATTTAAAAATTTCTGAGTATTTTGTAAAAAAAATATGATTAGTTAATAATTAACTAAATCACTATGTATAATAAGTATGCTGAAAGGCGTAAGCTTGCTGTTTTTCTACAATTTAAGCGTTTCAATTTACCTTATAATCCGACACCAATCACGTCATATTATACACCCCAATAACAACCCTTCGAAAAGGTCCGAAATCAATTAAAAAAGAAGGTCGCAAACCCCGTAAATTACGGCTGTCAAGCCATCACCACGTTCCGCACCCGTAAAATGAGAAAAAAAGAAGCTTTTATTCGGCGCGAGGCATAATTAATCCGAGCGTTGATTATTTCGTGCCCCCGCAATCGGACACGAGTGGTTTCGCCAATTAACGATCCTCGGGCCCGCCCTCGTCCGGGAGGGGTGGCGAATAAACATTTAACGCGACGGTCCTCGAAAGGCGCGCGCGCGTCGGTGGGGGCCGTCGGCTCATTGTCGCAAGGTCACACGCAGCGCTGACGCGGACGAGGGCCCTCTCTAAAATTCATGCTGTAGTCGCGCTGTCTCCTCTCCCTTTATAGCCCCGAAAGACTCTCCAGCCCCGGCGTGCTACGCGTATAATTACACTTTTATTGTCCCCGGCACCGCCCCAGGGCTCGTCCCCGAGCGCTTTGTTTCATGAAATTTCAACTTTTCGACAATTTAACGCTTAGGCTTAATCGCGATCTATTCTTACGCGGCTAAGTTCTCGTAAATCTTTTGCGCTTCTAGTTTTGTCTCTAATCTTTCTTCTATGTTTACTTTTTGATTTTTCGGAGAGAAAAATATATAGCAGTTTTTTTATGTAGAAGAAGAGGAATCGGTTTAAGTTTTTAGGGACATTTTTCTACGGTATCTCCTTTACACCGTCCACAGCCATTAACACTCACTCACCGTATTAATCCTTATCTCAACTTGGCCAAACCCCACGCAACTGCAAAATTTTCTAACTTTTTCTCGATTAATAATTGTTAGCTGTGCAGCATCAATTACGAACAATCAAGTGAGACACGTTGGATGTTTCGAAGCAATCAGAGGAAGATTTCTCGAGTCGGCGAACGGGTTCCGCTTGTCAGATAGGTAATCACGCTCAAATGTATGCGTGAGAAATTAAACAAGGTACGGAGAGCTCTTTTACCTTGCCACGCGGCTGCGGCTGAATCCCATTTTGGGTCCCTTGAACTTCCTCGCTTCGCGAGACTTGCAAATTATTCCTTAATAAGTTTGCGTCGCCGCCGCCGCTGGCTCATTCATTTCTGTTGTCACGAAGCCAGCGGAGCGACTCGAGCTTCGCATCGAGACTTCAAGACTTACTTCAAAATCCCCGGGACGTTAACTGCCGCGGACGATATTTCGCTTCGCTAAACTGCTTCTGGATCTGGTTTTTCCGGTCTCGCCTGCGTAGCTGACTTTACCGCGTAAACAGCGGGAATCTGAAATTTATAGGGGAGTAAAGAGCGACCGGGAAATTTGATTAGCTACAAATAAACGTCTAAAAGTTATTAAACTGAGAATTGATATATTGCAATGTTGAAGTTCACTTTTACTTCCAAAGCCATTTTACGTGTAACACAATACATAAATGATGGTGAGTTTTTCATGACGTACTTACTGTTGATTGATACTTTAAAACACTCACAATTCATAACTAAATTTACGTATTTTATAGTTAGCGTTACCACTTGAAAATAAAACATTTTCACTTACGGATCAGATCAGCACCAAATATTTTCCACCTGCCATTTAAATTCTCGCGCTCGCAAGAGCAGCTCCAAATTACGTCAACGGCGATGACCGGAACCCATCCACCCATCTCGTCCGGATCTTTTTATCGGAGCGAGGAGCACATCCCGTATAGGAGACGGGCACTGGAATCCGCAGTCGTCGAGTCGCGTTATACCCTCGCGCCTGGCGGAAGTAACGCACGCGACGGCTGATTGCCCACGTGCGCCGATTCCCCGGGTTCCTCGGGCACGTGTGAAGCGAGGAGGCGGGGAGGGAGGGGAGAACTGACGTGCCTCTCGGGCTGCGGCTCCCGATGACTTTTACCGCGCTTGACTTTCTGATTGCGTCGACCGCGAGGCGCGCGGCATCCGGAAAATCCGCGCGCTCACCGTACGAGCGCGCCCCTTCCAGCAGGACGCGAAATTGATTCTCTCAGACGAACCGGGGACTTTATGCATGAGGGACGCGAACCGTCCTGAATGCACGGATGAGTTTTTCACGACCAGGGAGAGGCAGAATTTTCAAGTGTTCTTGGATTCTTTTTTTTGAGTTTTTTTGGCGCGTTTTACGGATCAAAGCGAGAGGTTACAATTCGTGCAGAATCCGAATTTATTTGTTTGTGTGAGTTCCGAATGTAAAGATGTTTTTTCTTACATAAAATAAAGTTTTATTTAAGTGAAAAAGGTCAAACATAGAAAATAATAGAATATCAGAAGAGGTTTTACAGTGATTTCAATAGATTTAACGAAATCCTGATGAGCTAAAAAAAATGTTTCAGCCAATCATCTCAAAGAGTCTCATGCCGACGGGATGACGTTTCCACTTATTAATCCGGAATAAAGAATCATTCCATTAAGAACCTTCTTATATTATAATCTCATTGATCCCGTAACCGTCGAGACGTTAAATATTTGATTCAAACCCATTTTAGCCCGTGATCTAATTAACGAAAGCTTATTTATCGCTGAAATATAAAATTGATATTGAATTTTTATATCCGGAATAAATTGCTCGTAAATATTTGCAGCGCTCGCTGTCGAAAAAATAAAATTTGACAGCGTTCAATACCATCCCGAGTGTACGCGGCCCGCCAGACAGGGATAATTCGCATCCCCCGACAAGATAAAAGAGAAAGCTTGAAGAGTTTTCCCCTTTAATGCTCGGCGAGTTAAAACCCTCTGAAAATGATGAATAAGCGGGCTCTTGAATTCATCCGTTATTCGCATCGAGACGCACAAAGAAAAGCCGCTTTCCGTTCTGTTTCTTGCTTGCCCCCGCTCTCCGCCCCCAGCCTCCCTATCGCAGACTCCCCGAAGCGAGCGCGCGGCCCCTTTTCTCCTAATTGCTTTTAATATCAAACTTTAAAAATCAAGCGTCCTCCGCGGGCGGCCCGGCGCGCGCGATCCCACTTTAGCCCCGGAGTCACATTAAGCAGTCCGCCTATCCGCCCGTCGACAGGCGCGCGCCGTAATTAGCGAAGGTGAAGCCTCTCGACTCCCCTCTCTCTGCCGCCCCCGCCGGGTGTCGTCTCTCGCTCTTTTTTGTTCCCCGATCCCCGCTCAGACTCCGGCCTTCTCGCATCTCGAGCCCGCCGTTGTAACGGCGCCGGAGAGGAGGAGCTTTATGTCTGAGCCCCTCACGCAACGGCATTGCGCGAAAAAGCGTAGTACGGCGACTTTGAAGAAGGTGATGAACCGGACATAAAGAGGGAATTTCTTTTAGTTGTCTCGCGTTTCTGCGAAATGCCATCTTCTACATTTCTCGTTTTCTTGTCGTTTGATAAAAATAAACTAAATATGTGAAATTTACTTTTGATTTGATTTACTCGCAAAATAAACTTTTCCGGAAAATGTATGCTATTTTCTTTTTACGCAGAATACAAGTTAAACGTACTTTGAAGTTTTATAAAATCTTGTGGTCTGTAAATTTAGGTTTGACTAGTTATTAGTAAAAGATATTTTATGTAAAAATCTAGCTCGTATCATATTTTCAAAGTAAATTCAAACATACTCATGCAGTCTAACATAATAATATAATCTAAAAATGTACAAGTATTTATAAACAAATTTTATACAGTATTCTTGTTTTAAAATATACGGCTATTTCTAAATATTTTTCCCAGTATATTTGATGTTACTTCGAATAATTGACAGGATTTCAGCTTCAAAATCAAATAAATGAAAATGTCAATGTGTCAATCGCGTGATACTTATATTGGAACGATACTTATATTGAAATTACATTTTTCATGTAGATATAGATTCGTATTAAATTTATATGCAGCGAATTTGTAGAAAATGAAGTTTCACTCTCGCTACTGCGACACCAGAATAAAATAATCATTTTTAATTGCATCCGCAATTTGTAACTTAAAAAATTTATACAGCATGTTAAAGAAATTGTTAATAACGATAATAAGCCAATTTTTATTACTATCCATGAAAATCCGAAAGACCGAAAATCACTGCATCGAGTAACAAAATGCGCCGCTCTAAATAAAGCACAGCCACGATTTTTTACCCTTTCAGATTTACTGCGCTGAATAAAAAATGTCCCACTTCGCGCTCAACTACCCCATCGCGGATTTAAAGAATACAATTACAAGCTACATTAGCACACTTTTTAAAGCAGCCGGCGTATAGCGCGACAATAATTCAGCCCCAATGAGCGTCGAGCAGCTCATTCCGCGCAGATAACTCGAAACTAATTTGACAGCAGCGAGAGCTCGCGGCGCCGGCGAAAATGCTCGTGCGCCCGGTACCCCGCGCGACTTCCGAAATCGCTGTACGTCGCAAAAGTAATAGCCCGCGTCGCGACCGTAAAAGGAGTTAATTAATCTCCGAGGAGGAGTGGCAAAAAAATTGGTCACCCTCTCTTCTCTTCCTTCGCCGAACGTTTTTATCAGTGTCCTCGCCATAAATCACCGGGCGCACCGTCTCCGCTGCCTAATTTTCTCGCTCCTCGTGTACGACCGGCGCGAACCGCGCGGACTACTTCTTGAAAAGGAAAAAAAAAGTAATAAAAAGCCGCGCGACGCGTCCATTTAAACGGTTTGTCGAAGCGAGTGCGCGCGAACGGGATAGTGCGGAGAGGAGGCTTTAAACTAAGTAACTCGCGCCACTTAACGACATCGTCCTCGTCGGGCTCGCGCCGCCGTCACATTTTGCATATTTCTGCATGAGATCCGGTAATTACGGGGACGTTATGCGCGAGCCGGAAATTAACCCCCGGGCGAAAGTTAGTCGCTCGCCCGGGGACCCACACTCTCGCGCGGCGGCGCGGACGCACCCGGCTAACAAAATTGCGGGCTTTGCCGGGATTCCGCGGATGTTGTGCAGCTGGCCCCAACCCTGTACCACCCTCTACTCATTTTTTTCAGTTTTACGGGCTGCTTTTAAAGCGAGTTATTTCGCTAAGCTTGTCGCCGAATTTTTTGTCTCGTACATTTTTTATTTGTTGTGGCTGAAGTATACACTGATTAAATAATAACAGTTTATTTTAGGTGGCTTATAATAATTTGGAATATTTATGAAACAAGTAAAGCCGTTAAGAAGATGAAGCTAATGCAATTTGCAAAAAAATTTGTTTATTTATAATTGTAGTTCTTTTCTCTTCTAATGATAGAGTCTGTACTTTTAAAATAGTCAGTATTATCTGGAAATTCTGTGAAAAGCTGGGTCTATAAATAGAATAATTATAATAAAATAATTAACGTAATTTGACAACTTATAGTTACTTAATATAAATATAATTCGTAATTAGCTTAAACGTGTTAGACTTTTGTTTGAAAGTTATCGATCATTCAGCAAATAATGTAATTCAAACTTTCCTACGATAATAACTGACCGTCAGCACGCGATTCTTTTGTTTCCGTAAAATAATTAAACTAGCTCAAGTCTGATAAAATAGATTACACAATGACGCATTAATTTTCGAATAAAAATATAATTTCAAGAATTATTAAACACTTTTTTTAAATATTGAAAACATTATTTTTAAATTTTCATTTACAAAATTCCATCGTGATTATAATTTAAAAAAAGCTATCGTTCGATCCAACAAAGCCAAATTTTCCAACTAAAAAAAAATAAAAGAAAAACGAGTCCGAAACATACTTTCGCAATCTCCGCACGCGATGATCAATTCCCATTAACTCGCCGCTAACAGCATTCCCCACCACACCCACGCGGGGCAGTATATACCCGCGAAATTTTCCGGCGTAACTCTCCGAAACTTGCCCGAACTTCCACCGATTCAAATTGAGATATCGCCCGTTCGACGGCATCGAGCCCCGATCCCAAAGAATGACGAAAAAAAACGGCAGCCGCCGAAGACGTCCACTCACTTTCCCCGACCCCCCGAGGGTGGCGGATGCATTATACATGGGAGACGCGGGCGAAAGTTCGCCGAAGGCCGGGCTCCGCATAACGGCCGCCGCGTATAAAAGCCGCGGTGGAAACTTCGCGGTGCCGGCTTTTCGCGCGGCCCGCAACAGTTGCGCGCGCGGAGTTTCACCCGGGTCCAACCCCGGGTTGCGCGGCTAATTCGATAGAACGGTCGAGGGCTTCTCTTCTTTTTCCCGCAGCTTTTTCTTTTTTTGCGGTCGGGACTTCTTTTTTTGACCGGGTTGATTCGTCATAAAGTTTGACGGATGACGGATGGTTAATTACGAGCTAATGGAGTGTCTGCTTTTTCAATGACGCGGAATCCTTTCGGATGCTTTAATTAAATGGCGCGTTATACCTTTTAGGTATAAAAGTTTGAGCTAAATGGAAGAACGAAAGAATGATGTAGGGTTTTTGGAAACACTGTTAGAAAATACAATGAATTTAACTTTTTATTTTTTCAGAAAAATTACTGAAAATAAAATAGAATAATATTTATATTTGTTTTTGGTAACAATTCAATTGGTTCTTTTATAAAATAATAATTAATTTCAATAAGTATTTTAATAACATTCGATCACGTATAGGTTACTACTGAGTTAGACAGAAAATCAATCGCATAAAATTTAACGAATCAAAGTAATTGTTCTGCAACGGATACCGTTATCATAATAATTGGAAAATTTAGTAGTATATATCGTAACTTATAATTATTATTATTAATCGATTTAAATTTTCCGATACACGTTTATTTGTAATCATTTTATAAATAAAACGAGTAAAATCCTGTGTCCTGGATCGAGTTCATGTTACAAACATGGTTAGTAGACTATTCGAAATATTGGAACTCCTTTATGAAATTACTCAAAATACATTAAGCAAAATCAAACATATAAATTTTCTACATTCACGTAAAAATTTTCTCAATAAAAATCAATCTCCAATTACTCGTAACTAATTTATTTCCAATTCAAACAAAAAACAAAAGCAGTTCATCGCTCGAATAAAAAAGACACTCCATTAGCTTCTCAACTACCCGTAAAAATCCACCTAAACAATTCGTTAAAGTCATTCTCTCGACCGCATCAAAGTCCGTCAAAAAAATAGTGGCGGCACCACAAGCATCCGATAATTAAACGCGCTGCACTACAGGCGCGCATCGAGCGCGGAAGTTTCCCCGCCGCGGCGAAAAGTTAGGATCGGCGCGGCTTCGTTCGACAGTAGTACGAGTCAATTTTCGCCGAAACATCGCGGCGAAGTTTTCGCAAGAGCTTCGGTGCCCCGCGAAAGTGGGTGGGGCCGCGGCGCGGCGGGAAGCCCTTCACAGACCCGGGCGAAAAGAGGTGGTAAAGACAAGGGAACGGCGTGCCGACGTCTAACTCGCTCCTCCCGCGCCCCTCGCGTTTTCGCTGCTCGCCCGTTTTTCACTCTCGCCCGCGCCTGTCACTCCGCGCCCATCCCGCGGCTTGAATACTTCATCTTTCTAGCGGCGAGCCGCGCGCGCGGACTCTCGAAAGCTCGCGGGGGTGATTAAGTTCTTCGGATGCGAGGCGATTTTAGAGTGAAATAGGGGTAGGAATTTTTTCTGAATGTTATGAATATATTTATTTATGTTTTATTTTTTAGTGAGCGAAAATTTTTTGAAGATTTCTTTGTGATTATGTAGTTTAATGGTGTATAGATCGAACATTGGGACAAGTATTATTGCTGAGCTTTCAAATACGCGAACATATTTATAAAGAAAATGTTTTTATTACATATTTTGCTTCAGATTGTCAAGTGTTCGCTGCTTATATTATCCAGAATAAACTTCCCTAATTATATATAATGAGAATTACAATTGTAAATCATTACTCCAGTTTCCTACAAAACTTCTTGGAAAGGAATTATCGTATTTAATTATAAAATCTGATTTGAAATATCTTGGTCGAATAATTATATTTTTATATTAATTTTACTCATGATTTATTAAGTTATAGATATCAAAGTATAAAATTTAAATATAAAGGAGCTTTATTTCGCGTAGATAAATGCACTTGCAGCATGTGTGAAAGAGCTTTTAGCCGCCTGTTCTGCGGTTAGATTACATTGTGCGCTCGGTCTTACCACTTGCACCAAATCCACGTATCTCGAAGCCATTATTAACTTGTTTAACTGCGTTACAAAAATCCAAAATAAATATTCTCTGTTAATAAATTACTAAAACTTGAAACTCCTACTAAAAAAGCTAATTAATTCCATAAATAAATTTAACAATATTTTTAATTTACTATTTAGAAATATTTTTAAATTTATTACATCGAAAAGATTATTTTTCGAGGCCCACCATATATTCCTAAAGTCAATATCCAGAGGCTAAACTATCCAGGTCAGACACGTGGATTTTATTGAAACTCTTCTAAGTAGCTTCTTTTTCGCCATAAAACCAAGCTCTGCGTAAGCTTTCTGACCCATCTGTTACATAGCAATCGGATACCAATCCATATCTACGACGTGTAAATGATTTTTCGATTTTGCTACCGAAATACCGAGGATCTCTTTTTGATCACACGAAATTTCACGCTTTTAAACAATACATTTAATAAGAGAAACAATTTATTTTCATAAATAACTGAACCGTACGAAAGTGACGTCCACAAAATATACATAAAATAACAATTTCAATTCCTCGCAAAGTCATAACTCATAAAAAATAAGAAAAAAAAAAACACATATAAAACGATCCGCCTAAATAACTCAAAAGTCACTTTGTTTAATGCGCAGTCCCGGTAATTTAAATCCCAGCACGCCAAGCGTCGATTTATCATTCCCCGTCGAAATTAAAGCAAACCCGGAGAAATAGAGCGCGGCAGCCGCGCGTTTTACAACGGAATCTCATTAGTAAAAAAAAGTCACTCGAGGAATCAGTTTCAATAAAGGGCCCGGGGTACGGTGTACCGCGCGGTGGCGAGCGAAGCGGCGGGGGAGGAGCTCGTAACGCCGATCGATTAACCAAACGAGCAAAGCAACTTTTCCAATCGGCGCGGCGCACCTACGCCCTCCCGCGCCGGGCGCGTAAATTAGCTTTGTCTTCGAATTTCGCCCCCCACCGCGAGGACTGTCTTCGTATCTCGGGCGCAAAAAGTCCGGCGGCAATTCGTTCCCGCGGAAAAACAGCCCGAAACTCCCTCGATTGTATCTGTAGGTACGCTGATATCGATTGCGCCGCGGGCGAGGTGAGGAGGGGCGGGGGTGCGTATATACAATACGGCCCGGGCGGGAGGAACAAACACTTTTTAGATCCCCGCGGATTAAACGGCTGCGGCTGGCTGGATTTTAATCGAATGGGGCGCGTTGCTGCGCTATTTTTTTTTAAGCGGAGAGAGATACTGCTTTGATCGGGCTATTTCCGCTTTTATCGCCGTTACCTCCTTTTGCCGGTGATTATTTTCGGATACCTGATTGGATTAATGCGGAGTGAATCATGATTGGGGCGAAAGGAAGCGTATAAATTATAAATCGCGAATGATTGATTTGAAGGCGGGATTTGAAAGGGAATAGGTCAGCCGAAAGGATGAATGCCCGGCCAGTCCCTTTACGTCGAGTGAGTTAAAGTTTATTTTAAACTTGTGTGGAAAATTTTAAAGAAAATGGTGTTGCTAATTATAGATTCAACTGATCATAAAATATTACTCATACCGATATGTCAATATAATGTTAAATGTTTAAAAATAAGGAAACAAGAATGCAAAATAATAGAAGACGTTGCTGACAGAGTGACAGTTAAATGTTCTTATTTATTTATAATTACAACTTTTTATTTAAAGTTATACTCAAAGTGCCGCATATATTCGTATTAAAATTAACAATTATAGAAGCATGTAGTGAAACATCATTTAAACTTTCATAAATAAATAACAATTATTAATCGAATACGTAATAAAACACACTCGAAGATGAATGCATCACCCAATTCAATATTATAAATCAATTAACGAGCGCAGAGAACAGGCGAATCCATCTCTCCCACGCTCCCTATAAATTATTGCAGTATTTATTACAGCTGCAAGCGTAACGAGACTGTCGATCTGGCGATCGGGCCGATCTATGCCGGCACTTTCGTTCCGACGCATATACAAACGCCCAGGCGTTATATATTGCAAGAAAAATACTCAATCTCTGTCACGTGCACGCGCCTCCGCTCGCGTTTTTTCGCGACCCGGCGCCGTTTGCCCCCGTGTTCTATTTCGTGTTTTTGCCCGCGGAGCGCACATCCCGGCCCCCGTGCCTCTGCTACATCGCCGGCTTGTTTACCAGAGGATGTTTTTCAACTCTGCAACCAATACATAAATTCCGGCCAGGTTGCCCGTTTGAATTCGCAAAGGGCCGGCGAGATGCTGATGCAAATTCGCCCGACGTTTCCTACGCAGATTCCTCTTTCTAAATGGAAAAGCTTTTCAAAGTGGGGAGATAAGCGGCAATCGAAGTAATTTAAATTATTTTAAAAATTTAATAATTTTATAGTTTTTTTACGTGCCTCTAGTCCAGTTGGCTCTAATACTTATTTGAAACCTATCCTCTTTCTTTTCCCTTCCCGGATGTACTTCGCAATTTGTCCAACATTCATGGACCTCGTAAAAATTCGATTAAACTCAAAACGTAAAATCGAACCCAGCGCTCGTTTAATTATCCACGCGTCGTTATCATGCATACGACTCACGCACGGAAATAAAAACGATTTAAAAAAACGAATGTCCCGCGTAAGTACAGGTCGTTTTTTTCAATCAGGCGCAATTTTTCCTTCTCCCATCAAGTGCACAACAGTGCTATTAGTCGGCCTATTCCGCATCCTTCCACCCGGGCGTTGCGCTTTTTTTTTTGTTCGCCGTACAAACCGCGTCGGCGATCAATCGGCGCGCGGGTGGGGCAAATTTAATGGACGCGCGGCCGCGATTTGTCGTCGAGCCTCGCGAAAACGAAAGTTCCGAGGGGGCTCCCCGTCGGTCGATCGATTCGCGCGACGGGCCGTCAATTTAATTTGCCGGCGCGAGACCGGCCCACCCGGGCAAACGAGCCACCGGCGCTTTCGCACTCTTTCTCGCCTATCCTTTTTTCCCGGTGCGGGGAGAACGAGGCGAGCGGAACTAACGAACGCGGTGGGCTTTCATGGCTTCGGGTTCGGAATGGCTTGGCCTTTTGCGTGCGACGAAGTATTTTATTGCCGGCGGGTTTCGGTGGTCGTATGACGGCCAACGGAACTTCGGGGCCTTTGAGCGTGCTATTTTTCTAATTACTTGGGTAGCGAATGGCTCTTAGGTTGTTTATTTTAGTTCTGAATTTTTTTTTTTTTTGAAAGATTGAAAAGTTTGCTTTAATTTATTTATGACCTTCAGTTTTAGTCTGGTCAAAAGAAAGTTCACTTTATTGAAAAGTGCAGTTTCATAGTTCTTGTTTTCTCACTGAAATTCATGGGTTATTTAATTATTTAAGGATAAAGAAAAATTTATCATACACTCTGTATTTTTATATCATCGCATTTAATTGTTGAAAGTGTATATTTTTAGTTAAATAATTTGTATATAATTTAATGTAAAATAAAGTCTTGAATAAAATCCTGTAAGATAAACCTATTAACATAGTTTTTTCACAATAAATAGTAACTGTTACTAGATATATAACTATAAAATGTTCAAAAAATTTAATTTTAAAGACCTATCCTAAATTAGAAAAGTTGCCATCCGTTAATAATTACACCCTGTCAATGAATCCACAACTTTATGCAAAATTACTTGATACCAACATTTCCGAACTGGTCAGAAAGTCCACCGTCAATTAATCACAGCACCCCCAAAAGCGCAGCCGTACAAGGGTAGCGTAGCCGCGCCGCCTCAAACCGCAGGTACTAATGTAAGGACGAGCCCGCTCGACCCACGTGAAAAAGCTCATTAATCAGGAAATCAATCATGCGCGCATTAGCCGCGGTTTCCGCCGCGACCGCGTATACCCCGTGCCCGCGCGCATGCAAATTCGAAGCGCCGCGCGCACCAAGGCGCGCAGTCCCGCGAGGGATCCACCGTAGGCGGCGTATCGCACCTATCGATCGGGCCTATACACTCCGTCTCTCTCTCTCGCTTCCGCGGAATCACTTTCCTCGTCGAGTGTACGAGCCTCTTTTTTCCTCTCCCCGAGCGCGTCCTAACGACGTAGGTGCGAGGCAGGTGGGGGAATCCCCGGGCTACGGCGAGACATTAGCGAAGTTGCCGGGTATTTCTCTCACTGCGCACTGATAGCGAGGGACAAGGGACAGGGTTTTTTTGGTCGCGCGGTGATGTATGGCTGATGGCGAGATGATCGAGGTGCGTGTTTGATGAGCTTGCGAGGACTTTCGGGGAATGACGGATATGCGGGCTCGTGTCGCTGTGAAATGGTCGCTACGGGCTATGTACGCGGCGCCAGTCCTTTGCGCACGGCAGTATTTTTTTAATAAGTTTGATGGGTTTTTGAAATATAAAAGAAGGACTTTTTGAAGCGATTTATTTGAGTTCGTGGAAATAGATTTTTATTTATGACTTCGAAGTTGGAAGTGGATTTTCATATACGGATCTAAATTTCTTAGGTGTCATTTAAAAAATTTCTTCGATATTTTACCTTTCATTTGTCTTGCGGGAAAATTGTGGTCGTAAAATTTTACATTATTTATAGATCCTTTGTGAAAGGCAAAGAATAAACCTCAACGGCTCTCGATTATTAATTAAAGCTTTATTTCCATCAAAGAATCATAAAAATGCCATTGATACAAAACCAATCCATTTACCAAACGATACCCAAAAACAAAATCAAATAACAATAAGAAAATCTTCAAAACGAAGCTATGAATTCGAAGCGTGGAGCCATAAAATCAAAATCTCTCCCCTCGCGTATTTCATCAAAGAAATCGAGCCCGTTCCGACCCCTCCGATACACGGTAATTAATAATTATGCGTCTCGTTAGGCGGTTCTTCAAATTCAGCGTAATTAAAAAAAAAGGAGAAATCTCCGGGCGCACTCGAGAGCCGGGGGCTCGAAAGCACCCCATTAATTCCGAGCCCATCCCCTCCGTGTACATTTAAAGGGCGAAAGTGAACGCGTGCACGCGCCGCGGACCCGATTCATCCTCCCTCATTATAAGCACTCTCAGAGAAATCAATAAGAGAGCGAGCCCGAACCGCTCCCTCGGCGCGCTTCGAGATTAAATTTAATTTTTCATCGACCTTCGCGCCCAAGGCCGGCAAGTTCCGCTCGCTGGGTGTACGTACGTACGTGTCTCCGACGTTTGTATCGAGCGAAATCCGCCGGACACCTTCTTCTGCTCGACCCACTTTCCACACTCACTTCGCGCTCGTGTTACTTTTCTCTATCCCCTCCACTTTTTCCTCTTTTTTGCCGCGTTTCTTTTCGTCCTTTTGCGCGACTTTGCCTTAGGAGGGAGCTTTTTTGGAGGCCGACTCGCACCGAGAAATGTAAGAGGGATGAAAAGGAAATCCTTTATTTCAAGAAGGAGTTATTCTCGCGCGCATTCCCCTGCTCGGGAACAAGTTTGATTGACATGTAAAATGGAAAATGCTCGGTGGATGTAACGCGAAAGCTGCAGCTTTATGTAAAATCGATGGGAATATTTAATGGGGCGGAATTGTTGCTCGAAATACCAACGTTGAAATAAAAGCTGGTACGAAATGAGCGCACACTTATTGACAGCAAAGTTCATTAAAATTAAATCGATATAATTAGTGAGGAGAATAGCTTTCATTTTCCAATTATTAAACCTTACAAGAATTGTGCTTGCTCCTGACTCATAGTTATCAATAATGGTTCGTTTTATTAATTAGTATGAATATCGCATAAAACGTAATTATTAAAGTGCCGTATGTTCTGTAAATATCAGTAAAATTTATCTTCCCTAAATTAATGTACTTTTAATTAAAAAGCTGTGCTTTATGATAGACCGAATTCTATAAAAATCTGAAATGAAACTCAAGAAGTAAAGATTCAACAGATCGAACAAAATAATAAAAAAATCCAGAAAATAGTTAAAACCATCATATTCCGGCAATTAAATCGAATACCCAATTTCTAAAGACACTCGCTCTAACAAACCGCCGCCAAACATTAATCCAGCAATCTCAGGCGGCTGCGAGGGAGAGGCGCGCGTCGCATCGGATAGCGGCGCCGCGAAATGGATAGGGCGAAAAGCCGCGCTCGGCGTTGAGGCATCGCTAATGACGGGCCTTTCATCTCTCGTTACAGGGCCTATTCTCGAGGATCACGTTCCGCGAGCCGCTGTTCATCGGAGGCCCGGGCAACACCAGCGGCCTGGAGCGGCTGCCGGTGCGCGCCGGCTTCCGCGGCTGCGTCAGGAACCTCGAGGTGAACGAGCATCGCTACCACTTCCCGCTGGCGCCCCTGGGCGACGCGGTCAACGGCTTCGACGTCGGTGAGTCCCCCCTGCGCGCATATAAAACGGCGTGTACCTCGCCGTACGCTCGAGCGCTAAGCGCCGCGCCGCGGCTGCAAGCTCTTCGGGCTTGCTTCTCGAGGGCTCCTAGCCGGCGCTGTAATTATGTTTTGTTGCTCGCCGAAGGGTGGGGCCTCTAGTGTTATTGCGGTCGGACTTTTTTAAGGACTGCTTTGTTTTGAGGGCGTGCCATTGACTGGTTTACTGCGGAGGCTTGACTTCTGGATGGGGAAGTATTTATAAGTATAGCTGAGTCTCATAATTTATTTATATTTTGAGAAATAATTTTGTTGATTCGATTTTAGTAAAAATATTTATTTAGTTTGAGTATTAATTAAAAATGTTACTTAAATAGAGGCTATAGAAATTTGTATCATTAGAAATAAAATAAGTCGTAGTAAAATGTATTAAATTGGAGAAAAAGAATAAATTTTAGATGTCTTTTCAAAATTTCGTAATTTGAAGATCGAGATAATAAATAAACAACAATAACAGAGATTGTATTAATCTAGCTCGAAAAAAGCAATATTCTATATTACAAACACTTTTCAATTAAAATTGAAATACAATGCGGGATGAAGCTCATGAATATAAATTTATCTTTTAATCGGATTCTGCAATACGCTGAAAGTCCGTTGATATAAGGCAATGATAAAAGAACTATCAATTGAATTCGCGAGGATATGAACTGCGAGTCAATTACAGAAATTCAATGCAATCAAAAAAAGTTGAGGAACGAAATTTAAAACTAGTTCAAAGTTTTCTTAATTATCCGGAAAAGAGGCGAATAGTGACCGAATAAATTTCTCGATTACCAGCTGGAGCTTATTGAAAGAGCGATAAATTTTGCCTTCGCGTAATTGTATTGAATCGATAAACCTTATCCGCTATTGATTCTTCTGAAAGTTGAAAATTTACAAGCCACCGGTGGAAAGCGTTATTTTACAACTTTGAAAAATTTTCCCACCGTAAAAAGTATCTAACTTTTCTTTTCAAAAAATATAAATAACACCCAGCCGCCGTGAAATATCTCGCGAGTATTTTAATTACAAAAAACTTCCCTATCCACAAATAACGCTTGCGCGTTTAATGCCTGAACCGCGGCGGCAACTCTCCCGCGATAACTGCTGCTTGAGAATGCAAAAACTGAAAAATAGCAGGCGCCGGGGCGAGGCGAAAAATTTTTCATCGGCGTCGCACGCCCGCAATCAAGGCACTGCACTCGCGACCCTCTCCACGAATCTCCTCGAGGGCGCCCTCCTCCGAAAAAAAAGGGGCGAAACAATTAAAATAACCGCGCACTCGACGAAAGAAATAACCGGAGGAGATTAGCGCTTGGCCCGGTAACCGGATGGCCTCGCCGCGCGAGCCAACAAAGGCGGGGGGAAAAAAGGAGGCGCGAGCTTCAGCTCCTCGAAATCGCGGACGCGCGTGAAAAGCGATTACGCGGCTGACGGGAGAACAATGCGCGGATGAAGTGCGCGCGATACGGCGACGGATCGAAGCCCGCCGCTTTTTTTTCCGGCTTTCCTCCGCAGAGCACGCCCGCTCTGTTTTTTTCTTTCATCCACTGCCGCGTCGCGCTTTATTTGCCGGCGCGACGGGATATGTATTTTTCGTGCGAAAACGGCGTTTCCCGCGTTTGATGCTTCGCGCGAGTCCGTTTTTTTTTCCTCGCCGAGAAAAATATTTTTCTTCCTACCTCGGTCGAAAATTCGGTATCCGTCCCTACGCACCTCCGCTGAAAGTCGGAGATCCC